>CM035426.1:116170236-116590236 GCA_020310875.1 Ceratopteris richardii
CAGTATTGCCATTTTGGAGAATGTGATCTCTTCTATCTTGTAATTTCTGGTATTCAAAGAACATTAATGAAGTGTTTTTGTCTAACCTCTTTTGCGCATATTGAATTTATGTCTATCTGAGCAAATTCAGTCTGATATGGTGTTGATGCAGTAAGAAAATGGTGAATTTGAAGTATTGTTTGTGAGTATTCTCTTTTGAGTGAGTAAGGATTATTGTTGAGATTAATTTCTTTGAGAGTTTGGGATCAAATTAGTAGTTATGTGTTGCTGAACCCCAACGCATTTGGTGATCCTACTGGGCTTGCTCAAGAAGCAAGAAATGCATGTCAGAAAGAAGGCGAAGAGTTGGTAAAATATATTGCACACACTCGCAAGCACAAGTTGGTGACGTGGATCCATTTCTTGATTCATATGATTGGTATGAGGTGCAAGAAGAATTAGTTTTAGAATTTGAATATGAGGGACGAGGATGAGGTGTAGCAAAAGCAAGGCTAGTGGGCGGAATTTTAGGAGTGTCGATCCTGACACAAGCAGCTGTAAGAGTAAGAAGGTGACTCCAATTCGACCCACTTGCAAGGACTACCAGGCAAAGACCTAGGGGTACACCTCAGCCACTGCCCATGGTGCAACCACCTCCTAATCCCAAAGTCAAAGTAGCACATTTTAGAGGAGGATCAAAAGAATATGCAGATTGCCATGTTGCTCAATTTGAAATCAAACGGACCGCCAATGGCTATCTAACATTGTATGATGATGTAGTTAAATTACAGCATTTTGCAACCACATTAAAAGAAAAAGCTATGAGCTGGTTCAACCAATATGTTATGGCTCATTTTGCTACTTATAATGCCTTAAAAAGAGCATTCTTGCAAAGATTTAGAAGAGAAAAGACTCCCTCTAATGTTTTGAGAAAACTCAGAGCAATAAGACAAAAGAATATGCTGGTGGAAGATTATGCTCAAAATTTAGAATTAGAATTTTAATGGAAAGATTACAAGGTAATGAGAGACCTACTGATGAGATGTTAGCAGGTTATTTTCTCAAAGGATTAAGAAGCAATATTAGGCATGCTATGGCTAGTATTGATATAGCCAATGTTTTTGATGTGTTGGTAGTAGTAGCTGCTAGAGTAGAAAAGAGATTTGGCAGAACAAAGAAGAAGAATAACAAGTCTAGCTCTGATGAAGAATCTAATATAGAATCAAATTCTGGAAAAGCTATGACTGATTTAGATTCAAGAAGTAAAGAAGAGGAAATTCCTGTCCTAAGGCATCATAAATCTAAAGGGAGATAGGATAAGGAGGAAGCTCTGATCAGCCAATTAAAGAAGCATGGGTATTCAATAATTGCTCCTAAGGAAAAAAGGTATTGCGAAATATGTGAGAAAGAAGGCCATACTACAAGTCAATGCTGGTATAACCCAAAGCATAGAGGTCAACATTCAAGGCAAGAAAATAGAGGTAATAATGGATATTGCAGCAAATCACGCCACTCGGATTCAAGGATATGGTGGTTCCCAGAGGCAACACCAAGGGAGACCTCCATGGAGAGATCAAGGAGATCAACAAGGGAATCAACAAGGTCATCAACAAAGAAATCAACAAGGACTACTAGCTAGAGTGATGCCATGTGGGTATTGCTCTGCTTGAGATCATTGAATTGGTCCCAATTCCCCATTATGGGCTGAACAAAGAGAGGAAAGAGCTATACCAATCATTCGATATAATTAGAATAATTAGCAAGGGTAGCAACAACAACATGCCCAACAAGCTGCTTAGGCAAATGTTATAGTAATTGATTTATTAGATCAAGAACTTCAGAGTCATCCAAGTGCGGGAACATCAGAAATCGGAGGTAAGGAACATGGGGATAAGTGGAATTGTGATTGTGGGCAATGTGTTATGACAAAGCATGTTGAAGTTTTGGCAATAACAAGATTGAAAAGTAAGGGTCCTATTGATTCGCATGAGCAAAGGCAAATTCATGACCAAGTACAAAAATGGATCCAGCAAGATCAACAAAAGAAGGATAAAAGTCAGATTTTATTGTGGGATAATGGGGACTTGATGCCCATTCATAAACCAAAGAAAGATGATGGGATGAAGACTCAACAAGAGTTGGACAATGACTGGTTTGAGGTTATTATTAACTCCCCTTTACAGTTATCCTTGGATCAATGGTTATCCTTAGTACTAGCTTTTAGAGGAAAAATGTTAAAAAGGCTGGTTGGGCAACAATCAAAACCAACAACTACACAAATACTTTCAACATCAGCCAATAATATTGATCCAACTGATGTGGAATTCAGGCATAGTATAAGCAAAAAAGATTTGATGAAGTTTTCTTGGATGGTGGTTCAAGAGTGAATATATTACCTCAACACATATTTAAGGAAATGGGGAATGGGGCTCTAGCTCCAACACCTTTTCAAGTTAAGATGGTAGAAGAGACACGAGTTCAACCCTTTGGTATTCTAAAGTAGCAGTAGATAGTAATTGCAAGGATGTCATTTATGGTTAGTTTTATGGTAATTCAAATGTCTGAATCTACCTATCTGTATGAGGTGTTGTTAGGGAGACCATGGTTCAGGTTGTCCAAGGTAAGGCAATATTGGGGTTTAAATGTGGTTGTTAAGATGAAGGGTAAGAAGCAGGTCACAATACCAATGAAAGGAAGAAGGAATATGCCTGTAAGAGAAAAACCTTTGATGACTTAGACCATTATTCTAGCAGAGGAGATAGAAGATTATGAAGAGGAAGAATTTTTGAAGACAAATCCAACTGTGGTTCAAGTATTGGAAGTAGATGTGGAAGGAATGCTATCAAAAGAGGAGGAATTGTTGGAAAGTAGTAGTGAACCAATGACACATGATACAATGGAAGGAACAAAGATGAGACAATAATTTGAGTAGAATTTGGAAATTTGGACTCAACAGAAATTGGATCAGGAAGAAAAGGAGGTGATAAATTTGGCTGAAAAAATATATAAACAAAAGTATGTAGGATCTAGAAGGGTGAAGGAAGATGAACTTTAGGAAATCAATGCTGAACTAAAAATGGTGAGAGTAAGTGAAGAAGCGGAAGGCCAGTTCTTGGAAGATCTAATTTCTTTGTTAAAGGAGTATATTGATGTATTTGCTTGGGATTATTCACAAGCGAAAGGCATAAACCTATATTTACATCAACATAGGTTTAATTTAAAAACGGATGCAATTTCGATCCTGCAGCAAAGGTATTGAATGAATCCCAATTACCCAAAACAGTTTAAGGAGGAAATTGACAAGTTATTGGCATTTTGATTCATTAAAATAGTTAATCAAGTAACATGGTTATCTTCCATTATTCTTGTTCCAAAAAAAAATGGGAAGTTGCGGATTTGTGTGGATTATAGAAAATTAAATGCAGCTACAATTACAGATCCTCTCCCAATGCCATTTTGTGATGCAGTGTTGGATGTAGTAGCTAGACATGAAATGTATAGCTTTTTAGATGGATTTTCAGGCTATAATTAGATTCTTGTTGCTGAAGAGGATCAACACAAAACAACATTTATTATAGAATTTGGGGCATATGTGTTTATTGTTATGAGTTTCAGATTAAAAAATGGACCATCTTCATTTAATTATGCGACACAAAGTTTTTGAGCCTTATTTTCAAGATTTTATGCAAGTCTTTGTGGATGATTTTTCAGTATTATGAAAGAAGATACAACACCTGCTGGATTTGAAGTCTTGCTTCAACAGATGTAGAAAATTTAGAATGGTGCTAAATCCATTCAGGAGTGTCATTGCAGTGAAGAGTGGCATTTTATTGGGTCATGTTATCTCAAGAGAGGGGATGACTATTGATATCAGGAAAATCGAAGCCATTAGGACAGCTAAAGCTCCAACAAATGTGAAGGAAGTAATGACATTTGTAGGTCAAATTAAATGGCATGCTACATATTTGAGGTGCTTGGCTAATATCTCATTACCTTTAACACATTTAACAAAAAAAGATGTTCCCTTTGTATGGGCTGAAGCTCAAGAGAAGGCTTTTCAGTTATTAAAAAAGATGGTTTCAATAGCTCCAATTTTGTAGCCGCCAAATTGGTCTTTACCTTTTCACATATTTGTAGATGCATCGGATGTAGCAGTAGGAGCAGTGTTGATGCCGTAAAAAGAAAAAGGATGGTATAGACCAATTTATTATTTGGTAGAAAGGAATTATTTGGTTACTAAAGGTGAGGTGTTGGAAATGGTATACACTTTGAATAAATTCAGGCATTATTTGTTGGGTAATAAAGTGTTTTTTCATGTAGACCATCACGCTTTGGTATATCTTATCAAGAAGCCTTTCTTGATAGGAAGATTGGCAAGATGAATGATTTTAATATAGGAATTTGATTTGTGATTGTTCATAAACCAGGTAAAGAGCATGCCATGGCTAATTATTTTAGTAGGTAAGATTTAGGAAAAGCACCAATGGGAGTGAATGATGAGTTTCCAGACATAGAAATATTTAATGCTTAGATTGCTAACTCTGATTCTTCGTATGACCAGTTGTTAGCATTCCTAACAGATGGAGTATTGCCTCAACAATTTACACTTGATCAAAGAAAGAAGTTTTCTTTGAGAAGTAGGCCATATTTGGTGATAATAGGTGCATTATATAAAAAAGGAGTGGATCAGGTAATTAAAATATGTGCGCCAGATTTTGACCAACCAACTATTTTGCAAGAAGCACATTCAGGAGCAACATGAGGACATCTATTAGAGGATATTATAGGTAAACAGGTTCTACAAGCTGGGTTCTGGTGCCCTGTAATGTTAAAGAATGCTCATGAATTTGCCAAAAGGTATGTCATTTGTTAGAAAATAGGTCAACTAAGTAATTTGGATAGAATGTCGGACCATCAAGTTTTGTCGTTAGATCCATTTCAAAAATGGGGGATGGATTTTGTTGGTCCCATTAAGCCAATTGTTCAGCCTAGAAATAGGTATATTCTAATGGCAACAAACTATTGCACAAAGTGGGTGGAAGCAGTAGCACTTAAAGATAAGAGGGCATCTAGTGTAGCAAAGTTTCTCTACCACAACATTATGACCAGATTTGGTTGTCCGATAGAATTGGTAAGTGACAGAGGAGCCCATTTTCTCAATGAAGTCATTTTCAAATTAATAAGAACACATTTGATTATGCACAAAAACTCTACAACTTATCATCCATAGGAAAATGGTCAAGTAGAAAGCACCAATAAAACTTTACTAAGGATTCTTAAGAAATTAGTTCATGACAATAAAAAAAATTGGGATTTGTTACTAGATTCAACATTGTGGTCATTTTGAACAGCTTTTAAGGTAACCATTGGAATGACACCATTCAGATCGGTGTATGGCTTAGAAGTAGTGGTTCCAATGGAGTTTGGGGTTCCAACATTGCGCATAATAGCAGAAAAGATGTCTCCAGAGTTATCGATCAAGCATAGGAGTAAGCATCTTCTACAATTGGAGGAGGACTGCTTAGTTAGTGCATATATAACAGAGGTGATCCAAAGAAGGAGACAAGCTAGGGTGTACATGAATTCCAAATTTAAGATATTTCAATTTGGAGTTTCGGTCATGATGTATATATCTAAGTTAGGACCACATCCAAGAAAGCTCACTTTGAGATATAAAGCTCCATAGCAGATTGTGCAAGATTTAGGACAAGGGACTTTTTTGGTAGCAGATGTATTTGGTACAAGGATGGAAAAACCTATTAATGGATTTCATTTAAAAAACTTTCAAGGGAGACCTCCACATATGGATTGATTGGCAGCTAATTTGGTGCAGGTCATGCTTGATTTTGATAATCAGATCAGCAACATTAGTGATCATAGAAGTAAGAAGGCCTATTTATCTGCATTTTGTTCGATGGTGGTGTGTTTTCTTGATAGTTGTTGGTCCAAGATTACGTTAAGTGCTTTCTTGAGAATAGAATGGTTTTCATGTGCTAATCAGAGGCTCAACATTTCATTAGTCGGATTTTGATTTGTTGGATTTCATAGAGTCGGATGTTATGTAATCGGATTTTTGATTCGCTCTAGAAATTGATGTTTATTCCCGAGCAATGTTTAGATCATCTTAATAAATTAATGTGCATAACCGAGGTCTTTTAGAGATTGGAGAATGAAGTCCCACTCGAGTCTATCATAACCTTTGTTGAAGTCAAGCTTAATGAAGAGGACATCTTGAGTGGACTCTCCAGCAAAAACAAGCCTCTCCCAAACATCAAAGATAGCCTTGAGGATGGGCATCCCCTTGATGAATCCTTTTTTATCGTCATGGATTATTTTTCAATTAGCAATAACCTTAGCAAGGATCTTGTAACTGGTTAGTGACATCATGATTGGATGCCAATTTTGAATCCTATTTTTGCTGCCTTTCTTGTGGATAAGCTTGATAAATCCTTCATTGACACATTCGGGCAAAGCACCAAAAGAAACCTCCTCTTGCCACACCAAAAAAAGTGGAGTAGTGTGCATGAAGGTCTTGAGAAATTCATTAATGAGGCCACCGAGCCCTGAGCTTTCACCATTAGGAAGTGAATCAATAACTTCAAGAATTGCATCATTTGAAATGAGAGTCTCAAGTGGAGGCATCACATTTTGTTGAATTCTTTCTGCTCTAAATCTACGGATGGTTGCCATGTAGGCACCAGTATGGGAAGAGAGAGGCATGGACACCCCCAAAAGTTGAGTAAGTGGTTGGCAACCAATTTAGTATTTTCTTCAACTATCTTGCACTCAACCCTATCAATGTCCTTCATGAAAGGTATCACTTCCTTGGATTGGTTCTTCTTGAGGAGGCCGCACATCTCTTTAGTAGGCTTGTCCACCTTCCCCACCCATCAAATTGTAAAGGATACTTGTAGATTCTTTCTTTGAATTTCTTCTTTGTATCTCAACATGCTTCTGATTTTTTGGAGCCCTATCTAGTATTGAGAGTGGCCTTTATTAACTTCTTCCTTAAAGTGCCAAAACCCTTGATAGATATTTTCCCTTAGAGCTCAACAATTGCTTTGCATATTTTTTTGACTCCTAACCAAGATGTGTTGTGTCTTCATGACTACTATCCTCCAACACCTAGCTTGTGGGGAGTGTGTGGCAAAGGTCGAGTTCCAGGCAGCAACAATCCCACATTGGATGGAAGGCAAAGAGAAGGTGATAGGATTGGCATGCAACCAAGGGGCTTTCTTGAGATTGGCAACCAGCTTGAAGGAAAGCACAATTGTTTAGTTGTCAAAGACAACAAGGTCCACATATTTGGGGAGGTATCAGGGGCCCCACTTATTGATCATATTTTGCAAAATATAGCTTGTTATTTCCCTTCACAAGAAACTTAATTCGATAACAATGACCAATGTGTGCAAAAGATTACTTCCCTATTGGCCCTATGAACATGTCTTGTTTCAATGCATCATTCTCTTTGGCTCCCCAAGTAACATATTTGAAGCTCTTTAGTACCTTTTCTTGAGCAATGGATTTCTTTTGAAGTATTTTTATTGAGTGCTTCTCTAGGAAATAATGTTGAAGCAGTGGATTTCTTCTTTCAAATGTGAGCTCGCCATCGTTAACTTCACCACCACAAAAAATATTCTAATTTTCTTGATCTAGTGTCCATGATGATATTTGAAGAAAAGAATAACCCCTAAGGAAAATCTAGTTCTGAGCAGGTATTCTACTTTGGTAGAGGAAGAGGTCGAGATAGAGGTTTTAGAAGTGGAAGAGGAAACAATAACCAAGACCATGGTCAACATCAGAATCATGCACGAGGTAGATGACAACTTCGAGGTAGGGGGAGCCAAAGAGGCCAAAGAAATTTCCAAAGAAATGATTCAGGTAATGGCAATAATGGATGTTGGAATTGTGGTAAACCTAGTCAGTTTGAGTGTGATTCCAAGCTAAAAAATAAACTTAATAGAAGGTTGCAAAAGAACTATGCATTCACAAGTGCAGATGATTCTGAGAAGTTTTTCATGGTCCAACATCACATGATGAATACAATGTCTATTGATGTTTCAAATTTGAATGGTGATGTCTAGTATGTTTATTTGGGTGCTTCAAATCACATGACCAATCATGCAAAATGGTTTAGTAGTTTGCAAAAATTGCCAATTCCTAGATTTTTTGAACTAGATGATGACACATCACATCCTATTGAGCATACAGGAAACATAGCACTATCTATGGAGGAAGGGAAGGTAAGAAAGTTTCCTAATATGGTGCATGTTCTAAATATAACAAAGAATCTGGTTTCTATTAGACAAAGTCTTGACCACTGATTACAAGTCAGGTTCAATGTTGATGTGTTATATGTAGAAGAGTACAAATAGGATGGAAGATTGATTTCCAAAGGAAACAAAGTGGGTAGAATTTTCAACTTAAATGTGAAAATTCACAAAAATCATGGGTATATTTCATGAAACGAAGAGTGAGGTATTCACTGTTGGAGTTAGATGTCTCCAGAAGCACTCGAACAACACAAGGAAGAAGAAGAAGCTTGGAGCACAACACACAATATTGAATGTATTACTAGAGAATGTACAAAGATAAGTAGCCCATTAGGGCAATATGCATATATACAAGCCGGGGGAAAAAACTTCCTAAAGAGGGAAAAAAGTGTCTCGGTGGTCCTAGTGTGTTCACACACATCACTACCTAAATATATCAAAAAATCCCCCCTAGGAATGATGCGATGAACAAGGAGCTGGCACTCATGTATAAGGAAGTGCCAAGCTATGTGGAAATCACTCCACAAAAGGAAGTAAGCCCAAAGATTTGCGAAAAGCTTCAAACTTCTCCCTAGGTAGAGCCTTCGTGAAAAGGTCTGCAATGTTCTCCTACGTGGGAACATACGCCAAGCTCGTAGCAGAGAACCTCTCCCTAACATAGTGATAATGCACCTCAATGTGCTTAGTGCGAGCATGAAACACAGGGTTCCTCGCAACTGCCAATGCGCTCTGACTGTCAGTGAAGATGGTGGTGGCAGAAGACTGACCAACACCCAAATCATCCATAAGGTGTCTAAGCCACACACACTCAACAATTGCTGTGAAAGTTGCCCTATACTCAGCCTCAACACTGGAAGTGGCCACAGTAGGCTGCTTCTTGCTCAACCAAGATATACATGAGCTACCAAGCATGAAGCAAAAACCACTAGTGGACACACAAGTGTCATAACAACCAGCCCATTCTGAGTAAAAAAAAGCATGCAAATTTAGCGGTAGTGATCCCCCCTTGGGATAAAACAACCCAAGTATCTGAGTACCACTCAAGTAGCAAAAGATGCGCTTAACCGCCTATCAATGCTTGACACCTAGGCAATGCATAAACCTACTCATCTGTGAGATAACAAACTGAATATCTGGCTGAGTAATGCATAAGTAAATTACGCATCCAACAACTTGCTGATAGAGAACAACATCAAATGCATCTCCAACATCATGAAGGCTCAATCGTAAACCTGTCTCCATAGGAGTGGCAATAGGCTTACAGTCTTCAAGGCTAAAATGCTACAATAATGTGTCAATATATTTCCTTTGACACAAAGCCATTCCACCATCAACTTGCATAAACTGAATGCCCAAATAGTGTTGCAAATGCCCCAAAGCAGACATCTCAAATGAGGCATGCAAATCAGCCTTAAAATCAGCAATATGCTTCTCAATAGGACCAGTGAGCAGCATGTCATCAACATATACAACAATGATCAGAAGCACATCATTAGCACGCTTAACATATAAGGTGCTTTCAGTTGGACTTTTCTCAAAACAATGTGCAATCAGATAGGCATGTATCTTCTCATACCGAGCATGTGGTCCTTGCTTTAAACCATATAATGCCTTCTTTAACCTGCACACTTGGTTTTCATGCCCTTTCTGCACAAAGCCTCGAGGCTGAAAAACATACACTTCTTCATGCAAGTCACCATTCAGAAATGCAGTTTTAATGTCCAACTGATGTACATTCCAACCATGATGAGCTCCAAGTGCACAAATTCTTCGAACACTAGTCATAGGGCATGTAGGTGCAAAGGTCTCATCAAAATCAATGCCTCTTTCCTGTGCATAACCCTTTGCAACAAGCCTAGCCTTATACCTGTCAACTATACCATCAGGTTTACGCTTCTGCTTGTATACCCACTTAGTACCAATGGCCTTCTTGCTAGGAGGCAAGTCAAATAAAGACCAAGTACCATTCTTCATTATAGCATCATATTCAGATTGGATAACAGCCATCCAATTTTCTGAATTTGTGCTTCATCAAACGAAACAGACTCATTCTCATTAGAGAGACTAGAAGTAGCCATAGCATAGCAATCTGATGCAAAAGAGGCACTATGAGAGCGTGATCGAGTATGATATGACAGAGGTGCTTCTAAGTTGTTGTAACGCAAGGTCTACACCAACCATTTTGGCATAGTTTTTACCTGCTCAATATCAGCTCTCTCATCAACAAGTGCATCATGTAAATCTGCATCAGAAATGGAATGATCTGCATCATCACAAGAAACCTACAAAGGCTCAGAAGTTGCCTCATTAGGACCAGCACTAGACTATCCACCTGTAAAAAGAGGCAACAAAGTATCATATATGTCTTTGGAGCTAACATATGTCTCCTTACTACATGAAAGAAATGGCTGAATAGCATCTTCCACAAAAACAACATCACGGCTAACCAGAATGCATTTAGTCTATGGATGATACAGACGATAGCCTTTACTTTCAGAATTGTACACAATAAAAATACATTTTACTGCTTTATCATCCAATTTTCTACAATGTTGTTCATGCACCAATGCATATGCCAAACAACCAAAAACACGCAGATGTGCAACACACAGCTTGCGATCATGCCAAGCCTCATATGGATTGATAGATTGCAGTGCTTTGGTGGGACACCTGATAACTACATATGCTGCACACACGACAACCTCAAGCCAGAAACTATGTGGTAAAGCCTGACTCTTGACCATACACCTCGCCATCTCCATGAGTGACCTATTCTTTCGTTCACCAACTCCATTCTGTTGAGGTGTATACAAAGTGTACACTGGTGTTTTATCCCACGTTCAGCTAGAAATGCATTAAAATCAAAAGACATATACCCCCCCTGATGAGAATGGAGGGTGCCCATTTTACATGTTGACAGATTTTCAGCCAAAACCAAAAACAGTTTGAAGCACATGAACACGTCGGACTTTGCCTTCAATGGATATACCCATGCATGCCTGGAAAAAGAATCGATGAAAGTCACCAAGTAAAGATAATTTCCAAAAGAAGGTGTCTGCATAAGACCACAGACGTCACTATGTACAACCTGCAATTTTTTAGTAGCCCGAACTGAACCATCTTTTGGAAAGGAGGAACACAACATTTTGCCCAAAATACAACCTTCACAAACATGTTTTCCCGGTGCCTCAAGTTTGGGCAAAGAGGACACCATTCTAGATTTCTACAGGCGTAGCAAACTATCAGAATTCAGATGACCAAAGCGTACATGTCAAAGCTTTGCATTTGACATAGCCTGAGAATCATGTACTGCACATGCCAAATAATTTACAGATCTTTCATAGTCTATGAGCTTATACAATCGATGACATAGAATGCTAGAAGCAATAATCACATCGCCATTTAACAGATCATGATCTATACATCTGTCATCAACAAAATTTCACAACCACGCCAATCTTGGCTAATGCAGAAACTGATAACAGATTTTTCTTGATCACTGGCACAAACAAAGCATCCCACAAAGTGAAAGAACTACCATCAGTAGTAGTCAAAATGATCTTACCAACTCCCATAACAGGATAAGAGGAGTTGTTGGCGCATGTAACAATATTTCTTGTAGGGGCAGGCTCGAGTGAAGAGAAGAAACTCTGTTATGAGGTAATATGTTTGGTCGCCCCACTGTTAAAGTACCAAACATCTGAGTCTAGTGCAGGCATGCATTGCTCATGAGAAGATGGGTCAAAACTGCAAACAATAGTAAATGCCCATTCTTCTTCCTGCACAAGATTAGCAGACTCCCTTTTTGGTGTATAGGCTTCTGCACCAACCATTCCAGCCTCTTCTTCTTTGCCTCTTTAGCAGCGAGTTTTGGAATGTTCTTTATGATATGATCATTCCCTTTACAGTACTTGCAAAACAATTTTTGCTTTTCTGATTTTTTTCTCATCTTTATCTTGGTTCTTCAAATGTGAAACATTTGCAGATTTTTGCTTACTAGTGGAAGAGCTCCATTTTCCTTTGCCCTTCTGACTAGCCAGGAAAGCTTGATCTGCAACACACATAATGGACCTATTCTGGCTGGATTGATCCTCAAAGGACAAGGCATTTGGATTAGCTTTCATCATCAACCGAAGAGTAGAAGCAAAACTCTGATATGAATCAGGAAGACCATTCAGAATGGTCTGCACAAGTGAGCTATCTGGTATAACCTCATCAGTAGAAATCAACTCTTCCTTCAAGTCTTTGATCTTTGTTAGAAAATTGTCCATGGAATCACCTTCATTCATGTGCTAACTCTCCAATTGTTTTGGGAGGTAAGCAACACGAGCCTCATTCCTAGCTTGGTATAATGTGGTAAGAGTATCCCAAGCATCCTTAGCTGTGCTGCAAGAGTGTATGTGAGGAATAATGGCACGTTTGACAGACAAAGCTATCAATGCATGTGCCTGAGCATCTATGCCATCCCAACGAATCTGCTTTACAGTAGGTGCAACAAAAACCGCAGCATGAACATGAATAAGCAGAATATCATCATCTTCAAAACCTTCTGCATCAGCTTCAGTACCTACAGTTGTAACAATTGCAGGTGTGATAGGATGTTTTTCAACACCCTACACAATGTTTCACAGTCCTTTTGCAACCAATACATGTCGCATGATATAAGCCCACAATGGGTAGTTGGTACCATCCAACTTATCCTCAATAGCCAACATACGAAATACATCACTACTTTCAGCCATGGCCGGTGACTAAAATACCTTGATGCAAAAAACTGACTGTATCTCAAAAAGTTGAACAAAAGTGCTAGACAAATTCCGCTAGAGCTGTAGCAGACTTTGAGACGCTTATGCTGGCGAACAGAAACTGGTATATACCTTTGGCACAAGAAGACAAAATAACCTGCACAAGCATTGCGATAGTGCATTTGAAGCCCGAAACAAGCTGAGATCACGATTTTGGCACCACAAAGTGAAGTTGTTTTGATCTCGAAAACACGCTGACTATGCTCACCAAAATTTGTGCGATTCTGAGGCCGCAACCGGAGGAGTGTCGACGGCACCATAGATGAAGCGACGACCTGCTCTGATACCAATTGCTGGAGTTAGATGTCTACAGAAGCATGCGAACAACACAAGGAAGAAGAAGAAGCTTGGAGCACAACACACAATACTGAATGTATTACTAGAGAATGTACAAAGATAAGTATTAGGGCAATAGGCATATATACAAGCTAGGGGAAAGAAAACTCCTAAAGATGGAAAAAGTGCCCCGGCGGTCCTAGTGTGTTCACACACATCACTACCTAAATATATCAACATTCACTCACTTCTAGAATTTTAAGCTATGGTGGAAAAGCAAAGAGGGAAGTATATTTAGACATGAAGATTTCATGGAGGAGTTGAATACATGGTAAATGAGCTTAATAGATTTCTAAGTCATGGAATTCAATGATAGTTTTCATAAAGGTACACACCACAACAAAATGGCATCCTTGAGCATGAAAATAGACATACTGTAGAAATAGCAAGAACCTTGATGGCTAAGAAGAATATTTTGTATCAACTTATTCTTTGTGATGATTCAAAGTATACAAGGTGTCTTATTGCACTAAATAGAAGTTTATAAGATAAATAAACGTTTCCAAGTGATAATAGGAGGATTTTGTACTACTGAGTTGAATCAAACCTTATCATTCCAAGCTACATATTGCATCCACTCTTCTCCTATCAAGCACTTTTAGTCAGATTAGAGCAATACTCTTCAAGATGGGAGATGGATTTCCTTCCATAATTCAAAAGCTTGATAGGAATAACTATGTTGCTTGTTAAATCAGGATGGAAGCTTATCTACAGGAAAGAAACCTTTATGTAGTAAAGGTTGATGAACTCATGCCTACACTAAGATTGAAAGGAGGAACAACATAAGAAGAGATTGAGGAGCTCACAATATGGTGTGCAAGAGATTCTCAAGTCAAGTCTTATATCTTAAACTTTATCTCATATCTCTTTATTCCACGAAGTTGTATACATCACAAGAAACCTGAGATGCACTTGAGACATTCTTCTCCGCTACAACCAAAGCATTGAAGAATCATTTGTGGAATGAATTCAACAAAATGAAGAAGACACCTAAGAAAAAAATAATATATTTTGTTACCAAAGTCAAGGAGGTTGCAAATAACCTAGCTTTGATTGGAGAGTAAATTGAAGATGAAGCCACTATGAGGAAAATTTGAATGGAATCAGGAATGAAAGGCAATTGCAATCATTCAATACTGCCTATGTCCTCAAGATTAAAGAATAAAACTCCTTCCAACGTTACTCTACAATTGCTCTTTATACAAATAGGAAGGACAACAAGAACAAAGGGAAGAAGAAGTAGGAGGATGATGATGATGAAGAAGTTTTCCAAGTGAACGATGCAAAAGGCAATGGAGGGGAAGGAAGAAAGGGAAAAAAAAGACAAGTCTAAAGTACAAGAAACTCAGCCTTGTGTGATCTATAACAAGTCCAATCACACTACTCAAACCTATTATTTCAATGGACGAACATAGAAATGAGGAGGTAGGAGTGGGTTTGGCAATACAAGAGGTAGAGGTAGACAAAACCACAAAAACAAAAATAGAAACAATATAAGAAGAGATTACAAAAAATATTTCGAGGATCAGACACATGAAGATTCATTGCTTCTAATAGAACTAAGTCATAAAGAAGCTAAAGAAGATCAGCATTAGCTATACATAGATTTTAACCATGTTGAAGGCAATGTTGCTATCGTATCAAACTTGGAGAAACCTCAACACAAGCATGAAGTAAAAACAAGGGATGATACCAAGCACAATGTGGAAAGGATTGGCAATGTCAAAGCGTTCAATGGTAGAACAAACATTGGGCGTAAGGTTCTCTATGTACCAACTATCACAAAAAACCTAATAAGTGCAGGCCAAATTGTAGAAAAAGGCTTGCAAGTTAGGTTCACTCAACATCGAGCTTATGTGGAAGATCCATGTCAAGGCTTCAAGAAGATATCCAAAGGGGAGAAGCATGGTAGGCTCTTCACATTTGAGATGGGAGAAACTAGGAACATAGCTCTATATATCTTTGGGTCTCAAACCATAGGTGAGCTAGAGGTAAGGCATAAGAGGCTTGCTCATGTGAATGAAAGAAAAGTTAAGAATATATGTAGGGATCAGAGTGTTCTAGGGTTGCCAAACATCTCCAAACAACATATGATCAAGAGATGTGATGCTTGTCAGATTGGGAAATCACAAAGACAAACTTACCATAGCAAAGGGTCCATCCACAACAATCTATTGGATGTAGTACACATACATGTGTGGGGACCAAGTCAACAACCATCATTAATAGGCTCAAGGTATTATGTATCTTTTGTTGATGATCATAGTAGGTGGTAATAGTATAATTCATAAAAAACAAAGTGAAGTGTTTTATTGCTTCAAAAGGTATTTAGCACATGTAGGGAACCACACAACTAGATCATTGAAGAAGCTTAGATATGATGGATGGGGAGAATATTTCTCCAAATATTTTGATGAATATTTGTAGGATAAATGTTTCAGGAGGGAGATCACTACTAAGTACTCTCAAAACAATGGTGTTGCTATGAGAAGAACCAAAACCCTATATGGGACAACTATGAAAATGCTTGAATAAATGAAGCTACCACATTACCTATGGGTAGAAGCAATATCTAATATAGTATATCTTGTATATAGATTACCATCCAAGTCACTTCAAGGTATGAATCCCTATGAAGCTTGGAATGGAAAAAACCCTAGCCTAGGTCATTGCAAAGTCTTCAGTCGTTTAACATATGTGCATGTACCTTCACAAATCAGAGGCAAATTGGATGGGAGAGCAATCAAGGATGTATTCATTGGATATGACTCAGAATAAATGGGCTATAGATTCTACAGTCCAATCACAAAGCAATTCATTACAAGCATGGATGTTGTACTTGAAGAACACATGTGATGGCATGAAGAAGACAAACAAAAGGTAAGGATAACCTATGAATGTGATACACATATACTTCCATTAGGCAAGAGCATGATATAAAAGTGCACGACTCTAGAAGTGAATTAGAAGAAGAAGGAGATGAGAAAGAAAGAGATTAAAACTTTGGAAATCTTCAAGGAAGGCCAAAATGCAAGAATGCTAAGAATGTTCCAAACATACTCCTAGAAGATCAACAAGCGAGACAAGGAAACCTGAAAGGTATGATTATGACTTTACACTTATACCTAAACATACCATCTATTTGCCTAAAGATTTAGTTTCAGAAGAACCCTCAACTTATGAAGAATCCAAAGATAACTCTAACTGGGAGGAAGCCCTGAAGAGGAGATCGAAGCTCTAAAAGATATGGAGACATGGGAGTTGGTTCATATGCAAACCAACACAAAGTTAATAGGTTGGACACGGGTGTACAAAATGAAAAGGAATTCAAATGGCTCTATTTTCATGTAGAAAACGAGGTTAGTTGCCAAGATGACCACCATTAGAGCCTTTGTTAGTGTTGTAGATGCAAGGAATTGGAAGCTACTTCAACTTCATGTGAAGAATGTTTTTGACAACGGATGGATTAGTGAGGAGATATACATGCCGCATTCCCTAGGGTATGAGAACACTTATTATCCTAATTATGTATGTAGGCTTAGGAAAGCCTTGTATGGTTTAAAAAAATGCTCCTAGAGCTTGGAACTATAGATTAGTGATATATTTGCAAGATCAAGGATTTAAAGCAAGAATGCAAACCCTTCATTGTTCATAAAAAAGGTTCATAATGAATTTATTTATCTATGTGTTTATGTAGATGGCATAATTTTGATAGGTGATTATGTGATTGGAATAGGAAGAATCAAGAAACATATGCATATGGAAATCAAGATCAATGATCTTGGAGAAATCACATCTTTGTAGGAATGCGAGTAATTTATACAGATCAAAGGATGTACTTGAATCAAAGAAGGTATATTTAGGATCTTCTCTTAAACTTAAAGATGGAGAATGCTAAACGTGCAAGAACACCTATGGAGATGAATCATAAACTAAACGTCTAGGAAGGAAATAATGTTGAAGACGTAAAGGAATATCAAAGCCTTGTGGAAAGTCTAATCTATGCTACACATACAAAGGCAGAAATATCTTATAGTGTTGGAGTGCTATATTCACTCCAACTATATTCAGATGTAGATTTAGCATGATATAAGGATGATATGAGCAATGCATCAACTTTTCCAGCATTTGCGAGACCAAAACTTGTTTATCATAGTTCCAAGAAGCAACCTACAGTAGCACTTTCATTAGCTGAAGTTGAGTAGAGAGCCTTGAGAATAGCCACACAAAGAACTATATGGTTGAAGGAACTATATTTAGATTGGGGACCTGTGAGCTCCAAACCTCATATTTTTTGAGACAACATAAGCTTAATGCAAGAACCAAACATATAAAGGTTCATCATCATTTTCTTAAAGAGAAACTCATGTTAAAGGAGATTCATATATCATTTGTTCCAACAAATATGCATGTTGATATACGTTGGTAGTGATGTGTGTGAAGACACTTAGGATCAGTAGGGGAACTTTTTTCTCTATTTTGGAGGTTTTTTTCCCCTTGGCTTGTATATATACGTGTAACCCTAATGGGTCACTTATCTTTGTACATTTGATTGGTAATACATTGAGTATTGTGTGATGTGCTCCAAACTTCTTCTTCTTCCTTGTGTTGTTATTGTGCTTCTGTAGACCTAAAACGCAAACGATTGGTATGAGCGCAGATCATCAGTTCATCTAGGGCATTGTTGACATCCCTCCGATCACAATCTCCAAATGCATCGTATTGCCTATGTAGATAATTTTTTCCTTTCATGCTAAACATATATACAAGTTTTGGTTCACCAAAACAAGCGCATCAAAGTTTGCTACATGTTTAGTAGAGCTCAACATGGTAGTTCTGCTCAATGTTTTGCAATACAATCATTTTTTCTGCATCAAGGTATTTTTTCAGTGGCAATGGCAAAAAGAAATGATGCATTCTGTATGTTGGCAATTGAGGACAAGTTGGATGGCTCATATATGATGTATCATGTTTTGGTGACAAAAGGATTGTGGAATATTATGGGTGTTGAAAACAACCTAGTACACCTACAAATACAGCTATTGAAGTGATGCAGATGGCATTAAAGCTGAGAATCTTCAAATTCCTATTTGTGTTGCCACTCCTACTGCACCTATTGCAAAGCAACCTTGATGGGATGGTAGAGATGTGTAGACACATGCATTAATAGCTTTTTTCTATCAAACGTACCATTACCCCTCATATTTGCTCTTACAAAATAGCAAAGGATGATTCGGATACACTTACCTTTTTATACCAGGCAAAAAATGAGGCTAATGTTGCGTAGCTCCGCAATAGTTGGAGAGTAAGCATATGAATGAAGGAGATTCTATGGATAGATTTTTGACAAAGATCCAGGATTTAAAAGAACATCTATTTTTGTAGATGAAGTCTTCCTAGATAGTTCACTTTGCAAACCGTTCTTAATGGTCTTCTTGATTCATATTAGAGTTATTCTACTCTTCGGTTGATGATGAAAGGCAATCCAAACACCTTAACATTTGAGGAGTTAGTCTTTCTTTTATGGTAGGAAGGTCAAACTAGGCAGAAGAGTCCATTATCCATGTTGTAGATCAAGCTTTCTTAGCCAATCGAAAGGGCAAAGGTAAATGGAGCTCATCTACTAGTAAGCAAAAATCTGCTAAATTTGCATAGTCGAAAATGGAAGACAAAGATGAGAAGAAAATAGAAAAGTAGAAATAGTTCTTCAAATACTACAAAAGAAATGATCATGTCATAAAGAGTTGTCCAAAACTAGTTGCAAAAGTGGCAAAGAAGAAATAGGCTCGAATGGTTGCAAAATGAAGAATGGGTGTTTACTACTATCTAAAGCCATGAACCATCTTCTCGTGAACACTATATGTCTGCAGTAGACTCAGATGTGTGGTACTTTGACAGTGGGGCAATCAAGCATGTGACCTCCTAATGCAATTTCTTCAGTTCACTTGAGCATGCCCCTACACGGGACATTGTCATATGCACTTAAAAATCATCTTATCCTATAAAAAGAGTTGGTCAGATCATTCTGACTACTACTGATGGTAGTTCTTTCACATTGTCAAATGCTTTTTTTGTTCTAAGGATCAATAAAAACTTGTTCGTTTTAGCATTAGCCAAGATTGATTTGATTATCAAATTGATTGATGATACATGTATAATTCATAATCTCAAATGGTAATGTTATTATTGCTTCTAGCATTCTATGTTGTGGGCTATATAAGCTCATAGACTATGCAAAATCTATGAATGATTTAGCATGTGCAATTCAAGATTCTTAGGCTATCTCAGATATAAAGCTTTGGCATGCATGCTTTAGTCATCTAAAGTTTGCTGGTTTACGACACTTGCAAAAATATGAAATGGTGTGCTCTTTGGTAAACATGTTTGAGAAGGATGTATTTTGGGAAAAATTCATTGTTCCTCCTTTTCAAAAGATGTTTCAATACGAATTAGTTAGAAATTGCAAGTTCTCTATCATGATGTTAGTGGTCCTATGCAGACAGCTCTTTTGGGAACTACCTTTACTTCATTCCTTTAATTGATGATTTTTCCACGCGTGCATGAGTGTATCCATTGAAATCAAACTCAAAATTGTTTATGTGCTTCAAATAGTTTCTTGTTTTTGTTAAAAATATGTTAGCATGTAAATTGGGCACCCTTCCTTCTGATCAAGGGATGGGGATACATGTCTTCTGATTTTAATGCATTTCTTGTTGAAAATGGGATAAAATATAAGTGTATAGTGCCATAGACACCTCAAAAAAATGGAGTTGCTAAAAGAAAGAACAGATCACTCATGGAGATAGCAAGGTGCATGGTCAAAAGTCAAGCTCTACCACATAGTTTCTAGCTTGAGGTTGTTATGTATGCATCATAATAGGTGTCCCACAAAAGTAGTGCATTTATCACTCCATATGAGGCTTGTAATATACATTGGTGCATGAACAACAATACAAAACATTGAATGATAAAACAGTAAAACTCATTTTTTTTGGGTATGGTTCTAAAGGCAAATGCTATCCTCTATATTATCCACATACTAAATGCATTTTGGTTAGCCATGATTTTGTTTTGGTGGAAGATGCAATTCGGCCATTCTTACATGTACTCAAACATCAATTAGCTCCAAAGATGTGTATGAGAATTTTTTGCCTCTTCTTATAGGTGGAGAATCAAGTGCTAGTCCAAATGAGGAAATTTCTCAACCTTTATAGGTTTCACAAGATGATGAAAATTATTTCATTTCTGATGCTGATTTACATGATGCACTTGTTGAGGAGAGGGTTGATATAGAGGAGGAAAAAACTATGCATAAATGGCTAGTGTAGACTTTTTAAGATAGCAAATTAGATGTTCCTTTGTCATATCATACTTGTTTAAGATCTCGTAGTGCTTCATTAGATTTCTATGTTATGGCTGCCTCTAGTCTTTGTGATGCGAATGAGCTTGTTTCTTTTGATGAAGCACAAAAATTAGAAAATTAGATGGCTGTTATTTAATCAAAATACGATGGTATTATGAAGAATGGTACTTGACTCTTTATGTGATTTGTCTCCTCACAAAAAGGCCATTGGTACCAAATGGGTATACAAGTTGAAACCTAAACATGAGGGAATACTTGACAGACATAAGGCTAGGCTTGGTACACAAGGTTATGCCCAAGAGAGGGGCATTGATTTTCACGAGACCTTTGCACCCAAATGCCAAATGACCACTGTTCATAGCACCTGTGCAGTTGCAGCTCATCATGGTTCAAATGTACATAAGTTGGACATTAAAACTACATTTTTGAATTGGGACTTACATAAAGAAATGTATGTATTTCAACCCCATGGTTTTGTGCAAAAAGGCATGAAAACAATGTGTAGGTTGAAAAAGGCAATAGATGGTTTGAAGCAAGCACCACATGCTTGGTATCAAAAGATACATGCCTATTTGATTGCACATGGTTTTGACAATAGTCCAACTTAGAGCACTTGATATGTTCAACGTGCAAATGATGTGCTTCTTATCATTATTGTCTATGCTCATGATATGTTACTCATTGTTCTTGATGAAAAGCATATTGATGATCTTAAGGCAGATTTGTATGCCTCTTTTGAGATGTGAGATTTGGGTCATTTTTCATCATTATTTGGGCATTTAGTTTATGCAAGTTCATGGTGGAATAGTCTATGTCAATCGAAATATATTGACACATTATTTCAATAATTTGTCCTTGAATATTGCAAACCTATTGCTACTCCTATGTGAATAGGTTTATGGTTGAGTCTTCACAATGTTGGAGATGCATTTGATGTTGTTCTCTATTAGTAGGTTTTTGGATGCATGATTTACTTATGCATAATCTTGCTTGGTATTCACTTTGGTATCTCTCATATGAGAAGTTTTATGCATTGCCCAAGTGTAAAGCATTGGAAGGTGGTTAAGTGCATCTTTTGCTACTTGAGTGGTAACCCGCTACTTGGATTTTTGTATCCCAAGGGGGGACCACTACTACCAAATTCACATGTTTTTTCTCACTGTGACTAGGTTAGTTTCTATGACACTTGTGTGTCCACTAGTAGTTTTTTGCTTCATGCTTGATAGCTGATGCATATCTTGGTTGAGCAAGCAGTAGCCTACTATAACCATTTCTAGTTGAGAGGCTGAGTATATGGCATTGTTTATAGTGATTGTTGGGTGTGCATGGCTCAAATGCCTTTTGGTTGATTTGGGTGTTG
Organism: Ceratopteris richardii; assembly: GCA_020310875.1. Taxonomy (NCBI): domain Eukaryota; kingdom Viridiplantae; phylum Streptophyta; class Polypodiopsida; order Polypodiales; family Pteridaceae; genus Ceratopteris; species Ceratopteris richardii. The sequence goes on from CM035426.1 coordinate 116,192,353, forward strand.
GTCACTCTTTTGCCACCACCATCTTCACACATAATTAGAGAGCATTGGAATTTGGGAGGAACCATGTGTTGAATGCTCACAAAAATCACATTGAGGTGAATTATCATTATGCCAGGGATAGGTTCTCTAGTGGGGAGATCAGTTTGGCATATGTGCCCACACAGGATAACATTGTAGATCTTTTCACGAAGGCTCTACCTCGAGAGAAGTTTGAAGATTTCCGCAAAGCTTTGGTCTTACTTCCTTTTGTGGATTGATCTCTTGTTGGAGATAGATGTCTGCGGAAGCACGCGAACAACACAAGGAAGAAGAAGAAGCTTGGAGCACAAACACACAATACTGAATGTATTACTAAAGAATGTACAAAAATAAGTAGCCCATTAGGGCAATAGATGTATATACAAACCGGGGGGAAAAACCTCCTAAATATGGAAAAAAAGTGCCTCGGCGGTCCTAGTGTGTTCACACACATCACTACCTAAATATATCAACAAATCCCCCCTGGGAGTGATGCGGTGAACAAGGAGCTGGCACTCATGTATAAGGAAGTGCCAAGCTATGTGGAAATCACTCCACAAAAGGAAGTAAGCCAAAGCTTTGCGGAAAGCTTCAAACTTCTCCCTAGGCAGAGCCTTCGTGAAAAGGTATGCAATGTTCTCCTGCATGGGCACATATGCCAAGCTGATCTCACCAGCAGAGAACCTCTCCCTGACATAATGATAATGCACCTCAATGTGCTTAGTGCGAGCATGGAACACAGGGTTCCTCGCAACTGCCAATGCACTCTGATTGTCAGTGAAGATGGTGGTGGCAGAAGACTGACCAACACCCAAATCAGCCATAAGGCGTCTGAGCCGCACACACTCAACAGTAGCTGTGAAAGCTGCCCTATACTCAGCCTCACAACTGGAAGTGGCCACAGTAGGCTGCTTCTTGCTCAACCAAGATATACATGAGCTACCAAGCATGAAGCAAAAGCCACTAGTGGACACACGAGTGTCATAGCAACCAACCCAATCAGAGTCAGAAAAAGCATGCAAATCTAGCGGTAGTAATCCCCCCTTGGGATAAAACAACCCAAGTAGTCGAGTACCACTCAAGTAGTGAAAGATGCACTTAACCGCCTGCCAATGCTTGACTCCTCGGCAATGCATAAATTTGCTCATCTGTGAGACAACAAACTGAATATCTGGCTGAGTAATGCATAAGTAAATCAAGCATTCAATAGCCTGCTAATAGAGAACAACATCAAATGCATCTCCAACATCATGAAGACTCAATCGTAAACCTGTCTCCATAGCAGTGGCAATAGGTTTACAGTCTTCAAGGCCAAAACGCTGCAATAATGTGTCAATATATTTGGTTTGACACAAAGCCATTCCACCATCAACTTGCATAAACTGAATGCCCAAATAGTGATGCAAATGCCCCAAATCAGACATCTCAAATGAGGCATGCAAATCAGCCTTAAAATCAACAATATGCTTCTCAATAGGACGAGTGAGTAGCATGTTGTCAACATAGACAAAAATGATGAGAAGCACATCATTAGCACGCTTAACATATAAGGTGCTTTCAGTTGGACTGTTCTCAAAACCATGTGCAATCAGATAGGCATGTATCTTCTCATACCAAGCACGTGGTGCTTGCTTTAAACCATATAATGCCTTCTTTAACCTGCACACCTGATTTTCATGTCCTTTCTGCACAAAGCCACGGGGCTGAAAAACATACACTTCTTCATGCAAGTCACCATTCAAAAATGTTGTTTTAATGTCCAACTGATGTACATTCCAACCATGATAGGCTGCAAGTGCACAAATGCTCCGAACAGTAGTCATACGGCATGTAGGTGCAAATGTATCATCAAAATCAATGCCTCTTTCCTGTGCATAACCCTTTGCAACAAGCCTAGCCTTATACCTGTCAACTGTACCATCAGGTTTACGCTTCAACTTGTATACCCACTTAGTGCCAATGGCCTTCTTGCCAGGAGGCAAGTCACATAAAGACCAAGTACCATTCTTCATTATTGCATCATATTCAGATTGCATAGCAACCATCCAATTTTCTGAATTTTGTGCTTCATCAAAAGAAACAGGCTCACTCTCATCACAGAGACTAGACGCAGCCATAGCATAGCAATCTGATGCAAAGGAGGCTCTATGAGAGCCTAAACGAGTACGATATGACAAAGGTGCATCCAATTTGCTGTCACGCAAAGTCTGCACCAGCGATTTTGGCATAGTTTTTTCCTGCTCAATATCAGCTCTCTCATCAACAAGTGCATCATGTAAATCTGCATCAGAAATGGAATGATCTGCATCATCATATGAAACCTGCAAAGGCTGAGAAGTTGCATCATTAGGACCAGCACTAGACTCTTCTCCTATAAAAAGAGGCATCAAAGTATCATAGATGTCTTTGGAGCTAACAGATGTCTCCTTGGTACATGAAAGCAATGACTGAATAGCATCTTCCACAAAGACAACATCACGGCTAACCAGAATGCGTTTAGTCTGTGGATGATATAGACGATATTCTTTACTTTCAGAACTGTACCCAACAAAAATACATTTTACTGCCTTATCATCCAATTTTTTGCGATGTTGTTCATGCACTAGTGCACATGCCAAACAACCAAAAACATGAAGATGAGCAACGGATGGCTTGCGGTCATACCAAGCCTCATATGGAGTGATAGACTGCAGTGCTTTAGTGGGACACCTGTTCAGTACATATGCTGCACACATGACAGCCTCAAGCCAGAAACTATGTGGTAAAGCCTAACGCTTGTCCATGCACCTCGCCATCTCCATGAGTGACCTGTTCTTTCGTTCAGCAACTCCATTCTGTTGAGGTGTATACGGCACTGTACACTGGTGTCTTATCCCACGTTCAACCAGAAATGCATTAAAATCAGAAGACATATATAAACCTCCCCTTGATCAGAACGGAGGGTGCCCATTTTACATGCTGATAGATTTTCAGCCAAAACCAAAAACTATTTAAAGCACATGAACACTTGGGACTTTGCTTTGAGTGGATATACCCATGCATGCCTGGAAAAATCATCAATGAAAGTCACAAAGTAAAGATAATTTCCAAAAGAAGGTGTCTGCATAGGACCACAAACATCACTATGTACAAGCTCCAACTTTTGAGTAGCCCGAACTGAACCATCTTTTGGAAAGGATGAACGCTGCATTTAGCCCAAAATACAGCCTTCACAAACATGTTTTCCAGGTGCCTCAAGTTTGGGCAATGAGGACACCACTTCAGATTTGTGTAGGCGTAGCAAACTAGCAAAATTCAGAAGAACAAAGCGTGCATGCCAAAGCTTTGCATCTGACATAGATTGAGAATCATTTATTGCACATGCCAAATCATTTACAGATCTTTCATAGTCTATGAGCTTCTACAACCCACGACATAAGATGCCAGAAGCAATAATCACATCACCATTTGACAGATCATGAACTGTACACCTGTCATCAAGAAATTTCACAACCAAGCCAATCTTGGCTAATGCACAAACTGATAACAGGTTCTTTTTGATCCCTGACACAAATAAAGCATCTGACAAAGTGAAAGAACTACCATCAGTAGTAGTCAAAATAATCTTACCAACTCTGATAACAGGATAAGAGGAGTTGTTGGTGCATGTAAGAGTATTCCCTGTAGGGGCAGGCTCGAGTGAAGAGAAGAAACTGTGCTGCGAGGTAATATGTTTGTTCGCCCCACTCTCAAAATACCAAACATCTGAGTCTACTGTAGACATGCACTACTCATGAGAAGATGGGTCAAAAGTGCAGACAGTAGTAAACGCCCATTCTTCTTCCTGCACAAGATTTGCAGACTCTGTTTTTGGTGTAGAGGCCTCTACAACAACCATTCTAGCCTCTTTCTTCTTTGCCTCTTTAGCAGGCAGTTTTGGACAGTTCTTTATGATATGATCATTCCCTTTACAGTACTTACAAAACAATTTCTGCTTTTCTGATTTCTTCTCATCTTTATCTTCCTTCTTCGAATATGCAGAATTAGCAAATTTCTGCTTACTAGTTGAAGAGCTCCATTTTCCTTTGCCCTTTTGACTAGCCAAGAAAGCTTGATCTGCAACTCGCATAATGGACCTATTTTGCTTGGACTGATCTTCCTGCAACAGAATAGAGACTAACTCCTCAAATGATAAGGCTTTTGGATTGCCTTTCATCATCAACCGAAGAGTAGAAGCAAAACTCTCATATGAATCAGGAAGACCATTCAGAATGGTCTGCACAAGTGAGCTATCTGGTATAAGCTCATTAGCAGAAATCAACTATTCCTTCAAGTCTTTGATCTTCGTTAGGAAACTGTCCATAGAATCACCTTCATTCATGTGCTCACTCTCCAATTGTTTTCAGAGGTAAGCAACACGAGCCTCATTTCTAGATTGGTACAATGTGGTAAGTGTATTGCAAGCATCCTTAGCTGTTCTACAAGAGCGAATGTGAGGAATAATGGCATGTTTGAGAGACAAAGCTATCAGTGCATGTGCCTGGGCATCTCTACCATCCCAGCAAATCTGCTCTGTAGTAGGTGCAGCAGAAACAATAGCACGAATAGGAATCTGCGGAATATCATCTTCGACACCATCTTCATCAGCTCCACCACCTGTATTTGTAGTACCTGTAGTTAGAGGTGTAATAGGACGTCTTTCAACACCCTGCACAATGTTCCACAATCCCTTTGCAACCAATATATGTCGCATCATATAAGCCCATAATGGGTAGTTGGTACCATCCAACTTATCCCAACAACCAACATACGGAATACATCACTGCTTTCAACCATGGCCGGTCACTAAAATACCATGTTGCAAAAAATTGACTGTATCTCAAAAAGTTGAACAGAACTGCCCCGACAAATTTTGCTATAGCAGAATTCGAGACGCTTATACTGGCGAATAGAAACTGGTATATAGCTTTGGCACAAAAAGACAAAATAGCCTACACAAGCGCTGCGATAATGCGTTTGGAGGCCGAAACGAGCTCAGATCGTGATTTCGGCACCACAAAGCGAAGTGGTTTTGATCTCTGAAACACCCTGAGTATGCTCACCAAATTTCGTGCGAATCTGAGACTGCAAACGGAGAAGTGTCGACGGCGCCCTAGATGAAGCGATGACATGCTCTGATACCAACTGTTGGAGATAGACATCTGCGAAAGCACGCAAACAACACAAGGAAGAAGAAAAAGCTTGGAGCACAAACACACAATACTGAATGTATTACTAGAGAATGTACAAAGATAAGTAGCCCATTAGGGCAATAGGCGTATATACAAGCTGGGGGAAAGAAACCTCCTAAAGAGGGAAAAAAGTGCCCCGGCGGTCCTAGTGTGTTCACACACATCACTACCTAAATATATCAACATCTCTTTCCACAGACCTTGGCACTTCATTATACATGAGTGCTAGCTCCTTGCTCACCACATCACTCCTAGGGCAGATTTGTTGATATATTTCGATAGTGATGTGTGTGAAGACACTTAGGCCCGTCGGGGTAATTTTTACCCTCTTTAGGAGGTTTCTTCTTTTGTCTTGTATATACACCTATAACCCTAATAGTCACATATCTTTGTACATTCACTTGGTAATACATTTAATATTGAGTGTTGTGTTTCAAGGTTCTTATTCCTTGTGTTATTGATGTGCTTCTGTTGAACTCAAACTCATATAGGAAAAAGGGAATGTGTCACACAAAGTCATCCTTTCTCCTATAATCTGTTGACCTTAGATATGATGCCAAGGTCTCCTAATTTCCTAGATTATAGGAAAAAGGGAATGAGTCACACAAACTTCATTCTGCTAGTATTTCAAACTTTTTTTGGTTGTAAGGAGTCATGTAAGCCCATGAGGAGACCCAAAGGAGTGTACATAATCACTCTAAGAACTTGTAGTTTATGATATATGTGAATAGAAATCAAGATTATCAACCCCTTGATTAGTGCCCCTTTCCTCTCTATGATCTCTTTCAAGTCAATAGGATTGCAGTGTTTGGTTCTCACAACTCAAAAGGCCAATGTTCATGACTAAGGACACACTGTAAGGTTATTAGTGTCTACTTGCATTTTGTAAACTCTGGGACCATTTGAATTCATCCACTCTCTGCTAAAGCAATTTTTTTGCCTTGAGGTATGTTCCTACTATTCCATGAAAAGTGGGGGTAACCCTTTGTTGATGCCAACCTCATAATCAATGATTTCTCTATGCATAATTCTAACTCTTCTACACAATAGAGTCTCTACACTATTAGAAAACTAATTCCAATAAGAATTAGATCAATTGTAATCAAAATGAGAGCACAGAGTGTTTGAAGTTGAATATTATTTCCAAAAATAGAAGGTTTCTCATAGTCACTCTCAAGTTGATAATCTATTTTGTATAAACTTATTATTTGTGATGATTCAAGTATATAGGGTATTTTATTACACTAAATGTACATTTCTAAGATAAATCAAAGGTTCTAAGTGATAATAATTTAAGTCTATACTAGTGAGTTGACTCAAACCTCATCACTCTAAGATGGACATTGCATCAATTCTTCTCTTCTCAAGCAGTTTCAAATTGCAGTTGATGTTTGCACTTGACTCCTAGGCAATGCATAAACTTGTTCATTTGTGAGACAACAAATTGAATATCTGGCCGAGTAATGCATAAGTAAATTAAGCATCCAACAGCTTGCTGATAGAGAACAACATCAAATGCATCTCCAACATCATGAAGACTCAATCCTAAACCTATCTCCATAGGAGTGGCAATAGGTTTACAGTCTTCAAGGCCAAAACATTGCACTAATGTGTCAATATATGTTGTTTGACACAAAGCCATTTCACCATCAAGGTGCATAAACTGAATGCCCAAATAATGATGCAAATGCCCCAAGTTAGACATCTCAAATGAGGCATGAAAATCAGCCTTAAAATCAGCAATATGCTTCTCAATAGGACCTATGAGCATCATGTCATGAGCATAGACAACAATGATCACAAGCACATCATTAGCACGTTTAACATATAAGATGCTTTAGTTGGACTATTCTCAAAACCATGTGCAATTAGATAGACATGTATCTTCTCATACCAAGCACGTGGTGCTTGCTTTAAACCCTATAATGCTTTCTTTAACCTGCACACCTAGTTTTTATGCCCTTTTTTCACAAAGCCACGGGGCTGAAAAACATACACTTCTTCATGCAAGTCACCATTCAGAAATGTTGTTTTAATGTCCAACTAATGTACATTCCAACCATGATGGGCTGCAAGTGCATAGATGCTCTGAACAGTAGTCATACAACATGTAGGTGCAAAAGTCTCCTCAAAATCAATGCCTCTTTCCTATGTACAACCCTTTGCAACAAGCCTAGCCTTATACTTGTCAATTGTTCCATCAGGCTTATGCTTTAGCTTGTAAACCCACTTAGTACCAATGGGCTTCTTGCCAGGAGGCAAGTGACACAAAGAACAAGTACCATTCTTCATTATAGCATCATATTCAGATTGCATAGCAACCATCCAATTTTTTGAATTTTGTGCTTCGTCAAACAAAACAAGATCATTCTCATCATAGAGACTAGATGCAGCCATAGCATAGCAATCTGACGCAAAAGACACACTATGAGAGCCTGAACGAGTACGATATGAGAGAGATGCATCTAATTTGCTATCACGCAAGGTCTGCACCAACCTTTTTGGCATAATTTTTGCCTCCTTAATATCAGCTCTCTCATCAACAAGTGCATCATGTAAATTTGCATCACAAATGGGATGATCCACATCATCACATGAAACCTGCAAAGGCTGAGAACTTGCCTCATTAGGACCAGCACTAGACTGTCCACCTATAAAAAGAGGCAACAAAGTTTCATACATATCTTTGGAGCTAATAGATGTCTCTTTAGTACACGAAAGCAATGGTTGAATAACATCTTCCACAAAGACAACATCACCGCTAACCAGAATGCATTTAGTCTATGGGTGATACAGACGATAGCCTTTACTTTCAGAACTGTACCCAATAAAAATACATTTTACTGCTTTATCATCCAATTTTCTACGATGTTTTTGAGGCACTAATGCAAGTGCGAAAGAACCAAAAACACACAGATGAGCAACCGATGGCTTGCGATCATGCCAAGCCTCATATGGAGTGATAGAGTGTAATGCTTTAGTGGGACACCTCTTGAGTACATATGCTGCACACATGACAACCTCAAGCTAGAAACTATGTGGTAAAGCTAGACTCTTGACCATACACCTCGCCATCTCCATGATTGACTTGTTCTTTTGTTCAACAACTCCATTCTAGTGAGGTGTATATGGCACTATACACTAGTGTTTTATCCCACGTTCAGCCAGAAATGCATGAAAAGCAGAAGACATATATTCCCCCCCTCGATCAGAATGGAGGGTGCCCATTTTACATGCTGATAGATTTTCAGTCAAAACCAAAAACTGTTTGAAGCACATGAACACTTCGGACTTTGCCTTCAATGGATATACCCATGTATGCCTGGAAAAATCATCGATGAAAGTCACAAAGTAAAGATAATTTCCAAAAGAAGGTGTTTGCATAAGACCACAGACATCACTATGTACAAGCTGCAATTTCTGAGTAGCCCGAACTGAACCATCTTTTGGAAAGGAGGAACGGTGCATTTTGCCCAAAATATAGCCTTCACAAACATGTTTTCTAGGTGCCTCATGTTTGGGCAAAGAGGACACCATTTTAGATTTTTGCAGGCATAACAAACTAGCAAAATTGAGATGACCAAAGCGTGGATGGCAAAGCTTTGCATTTGACATAGCCTGAGAATCATGTACTGCACATGCCAAATCATTTACAGATCTTTCATACTCTATGAGCTTATACAACCCACGACATAAAATGCCAGAATTAAATAATCACATCGCCTTTTGAGATCAAGAATTGTACATCTGTCATTAACAAACTTCACAACCAAGCCAATCTTGGCTAATGCAGAAACTGATAACAATTTTTTCTTGATCCCTCGCACAAACAATGCATCAGACAAAGTGAAAGAGCTACCATCAGTAGTAGTCAAAATGATCTTATCAACTCCCATAATAGGATAAGAGGAGTTGTTTGTGCATGTAACAGTATTCCCTGTAGGGGCAGGCTTGAGTGAAGAGACGAAACTGCGCTGCGAGGTAATATGTATGGTCGCCTCACTCTCAAAGTACCAAACATCTGAGTCTACTGTAGACATGCAGTGCTCATGAGAAGATGGGTCAAAACTACAAACAGTAGTAAACGCCCATTCTTCTTCTTGCACAAGATTAGAAGACTCTATTTTTGGTGTAGAGGCCTCTACAACAAGCATTCCAACCTCTTTCTTCTTTGCCTCTTTAACAGCTAGTTCTGGATAGTTCTTTATGATATGATCATTTCCTTTACAGTACTTGCAAAACAAGTTCTGCTTTTCTGATTTCTTCTCATATTTGTCTTCCTTCTTCGAATGTGCAGAATAAGAAAATTTCTGCTTACTAATTGAAGAGCTCCATTTCCTTTGCCCTTTTGAGTAGCCAGGAAAGCTTGATCTGCAACATGCATAATAGACCTTTTCTACATGGACTGATCTTCCTGCAACAAAATAGAGACTAACTTCTCAAATGACAAGGCATTTGGATTGCCTTTCATCATCAACCGAAGAGTAGAAGAAAAACTCTGATATGAATCACGAAAACCATTCAGAATGGTCTGCACAAGTGAGCTATCTGGTATAATCTCATCAGAAATCAACTGTTCCTTCAAGTCTTTGATCTTTGTTATAAAACTATCCATAGAATCACCTTCATTCATGTGTGCACTATCCAACTATTTTCGGAGGTAACCACAACACGAGCCTCATTCCTAGCTTGCTACAATGTGGTAACTATATCCCAAGCATCCTTAGGTGCTCTGCAAGAGAAAATGTGAGGAATAATGGCATGTTTGACAGACAAAGCTATCAATGCATGTGCCTGGGCATCTCTGCCATCCCAATGAATTTGCTCTACAGTAGGTGCAATAGAAACCGCAACACGAACATGAATATGCAGAATATCATCATCTTCAACACCTTCTGCGTCAGCTTCAGTACCTGTAGTTGTAACAATTGCAAGTGTGATAGGACGTTGTTCAACACCCTACACAATGTTCCACAATCCTTTTGCAACCAATACATGTTGCATCATATAAGCCCATAATGGGTAGTTGGTACCATCCAACTTATCCTCAACAGCCAACATACGGAATACATCACTACTTTCAGCCATTGTCGACGACTAAAATACCTTGATGCAGAAAATTGACTGTATCTCAAAAAGTTGAATAGAACTGCAAAGCCGAATTTCGCTAAACCTATAGTAGACTCCGAGACACTTATACTTGCGAACCAAAACCGGTATATACCTTTGGCACAAAAAGATAAAATAGCCTACACAAGCACTACAATAGTGTGTTCAGAGGCCAAAACGAGCATAGTGCATTTGGAGGTCGAAACTAGTATATACATTTGGCAGAAAAAGACAAAATAGTCTACACAAGCACTGCGATAGTGCATTCATTTGGATGTCATGTGGTGTCATGAAATCCAAAGACTCTGATGTAATTCTATTGATTAAGTATTTAGTTGTTCATATTGCCTCTACCCACAAGTAGTTGGGGATCTTCTTTTCATTTAGCATTGATCTTGAAATCTCCACAATAGTTGTATTCTTTCTCTTTGTCACTCCTTTTTGCTGAGATGTATATTTGATAGAAATTTCTATTTTGATCCCTTTCTCTTGGAGATAAGAATCAAAGTCATGAGAGAAATATTATACCTCTCCACCTTCACCTTAGTCTCTTTAGGGTTTTACCTATTTCATTCTCCACAAGAGCCAAATAATTTTTGAAACATGAAAACACTTAATCTTTATTCTTCATAAATTACAATATGGTCCATTTGCTACAATCATCAATGAATGACACATAATACTTGGATCCAAAAATTGAAGGCTCCTTGCTTGGTCCCCATACATCTGTTCGGACCAACTCCAATAGCTCTCCATGTACATAACCTTTTTTGGTGAAGGGTTGCCTATGTGACTTACCATATTGACAATCACTATATTTATAGATCATATGTTTTTACCATATATTTGGGAGACCAATTACACTGATGCCTATTGTTTTCTTTGAGATCTCTTTCACCTATGTGAGCTTATCTCTTGTGCCAAATCTATTAATCTGATAGAGTTTTAGTGCCATAATTTAACCATGCAATGTTCTTGGTGTCTTGGAGCTCAAAGGAAAACAATCTACCTTATTTCTTTCCTCTTGCTATCTTCTTGAATCCTTGATGTGCGTCTTCCGCAAATGCTCCATGAGGTTCTTGGTAATACTTGGCACATACAACACTCTACTTAGTAAGTTCATATAACCATTTGAAGTCTTCACGTTACCTATCTTTTCAACTAGATGCCTTTCACCATCTCCTATTTTGACATCATGCCTATTCCTTGGATCCGTCAAATATTTGAGTAGAGCTATATTGCCTACCATATGATTTGAGGATCCATCATCTATATAAAACACATGTTCATATTCTTTACCTTCCTTCATAGTCATGTTCATGAGAAGAAGTGAGTCTTCTTGAGCTTTCTCATCCACAAAGTTGTTGTAGTCTCTCCTTTCTTTTTATGCACATTGATAGTTTTTTTTTTTCATTGCTGTATGAGTTGTTATTGTATCAATAAGAGTTCTTGAATCTTCCCCTTGATTTTCCATAGCCTCCTCTATCGTACACTCTTCTTCTTTATTTCCTTGGGTTACTGAATCGATTCTCAGTAATGTGATTGGTTAGACCACATATGGCACATGGAGATGAGCTTGGACCCTCCCTCTACTTTGTCGACGTCATCTGGCTCTTCCTCTTAAGCCTCTTCCTGTAATTGCAAAGTTTGTTTGCGAGGTACTATCTTCATCACTAGAATCCTTGAGCTTCCCTTTTTTATCCTTACTTTTATTCTTATCCATATAGAGTAGAGGATTGATTACCTTTTGAGTTGTCTCCATTCTTCATAATTTTTGCCTCATGTGTGAAAAATTTTCCCAAGATTGTGTTGAAATTAGTAACTTACATGTACATGTAAAGGTCCATAGCTATGATGAAGGCTTCCCATGTTTCATCAGCCTTGATATCATGGATTACTTGCCTTACTATTTTTTCTTCATCAATGACTTCTCTAATGCTTCCAATTTGGTATGCAAGGTTCTTCATCTTGGTGAAGAGATTATTCACACTCTACATGTGCATCTTTTTAAGTGTTGTCAACTCCATCCATAAATGATTATTCCTAGCCTTGATTCTCAATGGAAAGATTGTTTCAAGACCATTCCATGTTTGCAATTTCTAATGTGTGGAAGTACAAAATCAGAAATAGAGTTAAGAATGTATGACCTTGCGAAGGCATGCTTTGAGCACCATGCATTCAACCTTTCTTGTTCCTCTTGTGTTGGTTGGCCCTTGCTTATGAGGATTGGCATCATGTCATCTCCACATATGTAACCATAGACATTCCTTCCTTATAGATAAGCTTCCATTATGAGAAACCATGCTAAATAGTTTCCTCAATCTAGTTTGCCAATGGATGAGGGGAATCCATCACCCATGATGCTTAGTTGCTCTGATCCCATTGTGAGGTTGTGATGGGAAGTATGCAAAGATGAGTGGTGTTTGCTCTGAACCTGCTCTACACCAACCAAGATACTACTTTAGCTTCTCAAATATGCGCAAAGAACAAGTCCTTTGTTTGCATCAAAATAGGTAATTTCCACTTTTCAAGGATTGAACAGACCTTCTATTTTGGGAAGAGAAGGTCATAGAAATATGCTCAAAGCTCATAATCTTGTATGAACTGACAAGAGAGATTTTGAACACATCTAATTGAACTTTATAGCTAACTAAAGCAAGTTGTCGGATGAATTTATCTACACCATACAAAGGGAAATAAATCTAAAAGTCTAGGGGGCCACCCTAACTTTTCAGGAGCAAGATGATGTGTAGAGACATTAATCTTGAATCAATAATATCTTAGAATCTACTAAATCAATGATGTTAAGAATTTACACATAGGTACTTGGACCTTATATCTAAGTAACCCAAGTGAAAGTATATCAATTACATACTCAAGCATAGAGAAGTAGACAAAACAAGTTTATTGTGTGCATGAGTGTACTATAGCAACACAAGGATAATGACTTAATCAAAGTAAAGGTATCAAATGCGTATGATATTGAACACGTGACACATTGTAAGTGTGTAGGACTACTCATTCATGAAGTGAGCAAATTTTATGCTCAAGAATATGCGTCAATCTCTTAGGAATTAGTGTGATATCCTGTGACTTAGAAGAGGTTATACTTATACATGATTGTCAAATTTGAAATAAGTGAGTCATCCCCCTAAATGGTGATCTAAACTTTAGGGATGATTTAGTCTTTATTCCACCAAACTAAGTTCATGGAATAAGCTTCCTCGTATCATGAGATTCCATCTCTTTTTAACTTACAAATAATCAATGTAAGTACAAGGTTTACTCTTGAAATTTTCACAAGCATGTGTTCTCATTGCTAAGTGGGATGAAATATGCGAGTGGTCCATGAAGCTTAGAAAATATCTTAGGCTTGCAATTTGCACCAACAAGACAATGTAATCCTAAGTGTTTCAATGTTTATATTGTTCTATGCTTAGAGTAATTATGTCTAATTGCACCTTAATGTACTTTATATAAACACTTTTTATACTCTTCCTTCTCCACACAACAAGATAAGATTCCTGGGTCATCTTGCTAATAGATGCTACCTACTAGTATTTGATACTTTTGCAACCTTATGAATTCCTTTTCACTAGTACTTAGTATTTGGTTCAAGGGTCCAAAAGTTTTCTCATTTTGGAACTACTTATAAGTTTCCATCTATGTCTCTTAAACTTCAACCACTTGTTCTTCCTCTATATCTATAGTCCCTTCCTACAGAACAATTCTTGTTCTGGTGACTTTGCTAGTGGATGGGATTCAGCCATGTAAATATCCTATACATCATTACGTGCATTCTCTTGAGTACTAGATCGGCTTGTGAGTGGACTCGAGGAAGCTTATAGGAGGTAGAAAAGTGAGTTGTGAAGTGAGGAAGTTTGGTCCAGCCAACGAGCATACGACCAACACTTGAACTTATGGAGACTAAACTCGACCTTATATGCATGTGAGTATAGCAATAAAATCCACTATGTACTTTAGAGCATCAAGGAGAAAAAAATTATACAAGAGAGATAGGTTTGCACATTGACTAGCTCAAAAAACTTGCTATCTTTGGATGAAATGATCAACTTCAAATGTTCATAATAGCTAGCATGCTTACAATTGAGACACTTCCTTTTCCAGGATTGATACATATAGGGTTGAGTGTCTAAAATTCACAAGAGTACAAGTAATAAGCAAGATATGCTTCAGGAATGAACTTAACATTCAATATTGGTACCCCCTATTTTTCAGGGTTGCACAGAGATAGACCCCAAGACACTAAAATTGTGATTTTGCCAAATATACAAAATTAGATGCCTTGAAAGTTTGTACGCAAAAACTAGACACTAATATTGTTCTTATGAATGTTGAGCCATCCAATTTTGAGCTCTATAGAGGTAGTAAAGGCCTCTGCAAGTTCACTACCATTAAAGAAGATGGTGCAAAGAAATGAAGCAACATGTTGATGAACCAAAGTATATGTATATTGCTTCAATGTATTGTAGAATGGTTTTGAAGTCTTTATATAGAGTCTTGAAGGATTCCATGACTTCTACAAGTGGTGTTTGAACTCAAATCAAGGCAAGATAGTTTGTTGAAGAGAATCAATTCACTTTCCTACAGTCTAGGAAATGTGAAGATCTAATGTGATCTACATTTTGGTGGTTGATTGATTGATTGTCAAGCTCAAATGGCTCAAATTCCTAGAATGTGAGCTCTAGTTTTCTCCTTTCACATGTGTAAAACTCTAGGCTTTTAAATGGGTAAATGATGCATACAAAATCCTTATGAAAAATACAAAAAATGAGAACAAATAAGAATCTCTTCAATGGGAGACTTTGACACAATTCAAGTTATGAATTTTCTATGTAAAGCTAGTCCACCTCAAGCATTGTGTAAGCTTGATGCTCCAACAACTCCCCCTCAAGCTAAAGTATGCTTGAGTCTTAATTCTCTGATAGGTTGAATACCTACCATTGATTTCTACTTGCTTTTCAGTTGTAACAAAAGAATTTTTAATCTCCTTTTCCATGAGATTCTACCTGATGAAGTGGTAATGAACCTCTATGTTTTTTGTTGTTGCATGGAAAATACAATTTTTTGCTAGATACATGGAAATTGCATTATCTCCAAATATATGAGGTTTGGAAACAACAATATCTAAACCTGAGTACAATGTTTTTAACCATATCGCATGTTGAGTTGCTATTGTCAAACCTCCATAATTTGGTGTAGCTAAGGATAAAGCAATTGTTGGTTGCTTCTTGGAATTCCATGACACTAGCTTTGCAATTCCAAACACTATGTAACCAATGGTACTTCTTCTATCATCCTTAGCTCTGTTGATGTGTTAAACACCACAAGAAATGAATTAATGTGACACTAGAACACCTCTATGGTCACCAGTAACTCATTGCCACTCCAAACTTTGAGAAATGGTAGCCTAAACTGAGAACTTTGCTTCTAGAGAAATTCCTTGTCACTAAAATGACATACCTTCAGTGTTTTTCTAATTTCTCTTAGCACAAATATTATTTCTCAAAGATCTTTTGATGGATGAGACTAGACGAGTAGAGCTTTCCAAGGAGCTATTATTTGCAAGAAACGGATCTCTAAAGCTGAAGTTATGGCCTTAACAAGATCACCCTATATGACTTCCCAAAGCTGGAAATTTTGCCTCTTTTAGTAATTCTGAGTGTCTAAAAATGAAAATTCGATGCCTAGCATCGACTTGCAACCAAAAGTCCATGCCAAGCATCGACTTTTATCTTTTTTAGCCACTTTTTCAGTGCCAGAATTACCCCCTTGAACACAGATATGAGCAAGACCACTTTTATGTGGGAAGTCAATGCCAGGCATCGACTTTATGGTGAAACTTGATGCCAGACATCGACTTGCTGTACAAACTTCATGTTTTTAGAAGATTCAACAACAAGTAACACTCAGAGAATGAAAACAATGACTTATCAGCATAAACTCGATGCCAGGCATCGACTTGCTTGGAAAGCTTCAACTTCTGAAATCATTTCACACAAGACAAACTCTAGAGATGGAAGAAGAATTCTTATACACAGAAGCTTAATAGAATCTTTCCATAACTATGAAACCTCACAAGTGCACAGGTGCTTTCTCACGCAGAGAAGCCCGACTATTCTCAATCATACAAAATGAGTACTAACTCACTTTCTCATTGTCTTCCTCATCGCGTCAGTTGATACAAACTAACTTATATAGATTTTCTCATTCTCATGACTTTTAAAAAACTTATAGAACTAAAGTGAACTAACTTTACAAATATAATACACGTGAATTTGTCCCTTCACATAGGCATGTGGTTTTCTTCTGAAGCTTTGACCTTCAAATATATGTCCAATTAGTGATTGTTTCTCCAACAGCTCCCTCTCAATCACTAATTGACATTCCCTGTTTCTTCATATCATCTTCTTTTCTTTTACTCCTGCCATGCTTTTGAATCTGCTGGTCTTCACACCATCCAAGCTCTTTGTCATTATGTCTGATATCCGATCTTTTGTAGAAATGTTCTGCACCAATTTCTTTCTCCATTACCTTTTCTCTCAACAAATGATAATGTATCTCTATATGTTTTGTTCTTGCATGAAATACTGGATTTGCTGCAAGATAAAGTGAACTCATATTATCTCCATGTATTGTAGGTATACCTTGATCAATGCCCAAGCTTTTGAATAGTGTTTGCACCCATATGACCTCCTTAACTGCTTCTACAAGTCCTTTGTACTCAGCTTCAGTTGATGATAATGCTACTGTATGTTGTTTCTTTGAACACCAACTTACAAGCTTATCAATAATGTAAATCATATGTCCATGTGTTGATCTCCTATCATCTTGATTACCTGCCCAGTCTGAGTCACTATATGCTCTCAACTTCAAATCTGATGTAAAAGGATAATATAATCCTTCCTTTATAGTTCCTTTGATATATCTGAGAACTCTTTGACCTGCAATCCAATGTGGGTCCTTTGGACAATGCATGAATTGTGACAACACTCCCACTGCATAACTAAGATCAGGTCTTGTTAGTGTCGCATAAATCAAACTACCCACAAGAGATTGATACTTGCTCATATCTTTCTATTCTGCACCATCATATTTACTGAGCTTGTGATTAACTTCAAGTGGAGTTGAAGCTTCTCTGAATTTTCCATATCAAACTTCTTCAATAGATTCAGAAGATACCTTTCTTGTGATACATATATGCCATGATCTGTATAAGTGACTTCCATTCCAAGAAAGTATGACAACTTTTCTAGGTCACTGATCTTGAAATCTTTCTCAAGTAATCTCTTTACCTCCTTGATTCCTTCATCTGAAGTACTTGTGATTATAATGTCATCTACATAAATACAAATGTAGATTGTACCTTCCTCTGCTCTTTTGATGAGTAGACTTGGATGTGCTTTTGAACTTTGATATCCAAGTTCATTCAGATACTTCACCAGTCTATAGCTCCATGCTCTTGGAGCTTGCTTCAATCCATAGAGTGCTCTTCTCAACCTACAAACAAAATTTGGATACCTGGAATCTATAAACCCTTGAGGTTGTTCCATGTATACCTCATCTGATATGTATCCATTCAAGAATGTATTCTTTATATCCAATTGACTTAGAGTTCATCCTTTTGAAGCTGCAATAGCACTATTGTGCTTGGTCTTTGCATGATAGATTGGATTCTTAGCCAAAGCAATGGAACTCTGACTATCATTGAGCAAATGAGGTACATGCTAAGGTAAACCCATATCAAAAGCAAGATGAGAAAGTCACAATGCAGGCATAATGCTTCCTTACATGCCTAAGTTGCTACAACATACTCTGTTTCTATGGTGGAAACAATTGTACATTCTTAAAGATGAGATCTCCAAGAGATAGCACCTCGAAAAAAATGAAAAATGTACCTTGATAAAGACCTATGATTGTCTACACAACCACCATCGTCAGAATATGTGTAACCAATAATGGATGATTTCCCTCTACCTAAGCATAGACACTTGTCCTTAGTGAGACTCAAACATCTCAAAATCATCTTGATTGCTTCCCAATGTTTCTTGCCAAGATTAGACATATATATGCTCACAACTCCCACTGCAAATGCAATGTCTGCTCTCATAGCTACCATAGCATACATGAGACTACCAACAAAAGACTCATAGGGAATTTTCATGATAAATTCCTTTTCCTCATCTTATTTGGGGCAATCATCCTTGCTCAATTTGACATATGTGCATAAAGGTGTACTCAATTCCTCTCCACCATACATATTCAACATGTGAAGTACTTTCGATATGTACTCATTTTGAGACACGTATATGGATCTTTTACTCCTATCCTGAGTAATGTGAATGCCAAGAATGTGTTTGGAATCCCCCAAATCCTTCATATCAAATGTCTGACTCAACTTCTTGTTGAGAATTGACAAGTCATAAGAGGACTTCCTAGCAATCAACATATCATGGACATAAAGTATCAAGCATATCAAGCTTCCATTTGAGCATCTCTCTGTGTAAAGGCAATGATCCTCATTGCTTTGAAAATAGCCTTGAGAATTATAAAATAGACTTTCCTTGCTAGGAACTACATAACCCTATGGTTGTTCAATATGGATCTCATATGTAAGATCTCCATGTAAGAATGGAGTTTTCACATCCATTTGGACTAGCTCTAAGCCCTCCATTGCAATGAATCCAAGCAACATGTACAAGGTATTCATCTTGACCACTAGAGAGAAGATTTCCTCGAAATCAAAACCATGTTGTTGCTAAAAACCCTTTGAAAAAAGTCATGTTTTATACTTTGGAGAAGCACTATCTTATGTCAATTTTAGCTTATATAGCCATTTACATGGTAAATCTTTCCTGCCCCCTAACAAAGGTATTGAATTCCAAGTACCATTCTTTTGAATAGAATCCAACTCACACTTCATGGCATGCTCCCACTTGACACGATCCTCTATCTGCGTATCCTCTCTGTAGCAAGAAGGCTCACTGCCATTTGTTAGCATAATAAAATCTAAACCTGGAACATATCTATCAGGTGGATGTGAGAAATGTGTAGCATCTTTATGCATGTTAACCGGAGGACTAGTATCCTCAAACACCACTCTTCTCACTTCAACCTCCTGAATGGCATGTTTATGCATCTTAGACTCATTGAAAATGACATCACTACTTCTAATCATTGACCGTGTTTCAGGATCCCATAAGCGATATCCAAATTGTCCTTCTCGACCATATCCAAGAAAAATGCATTTCTTTGACTTATGGTCCCACTTTTGTCTAAGTCTCTTGGGTATATGAACATATGCTTCACACCCAAAAACTCAAAGATGATCGTAATATGGTGGCTTCCTAGTCCATAACTTTTGTGCCACTTTCAGACCTTGGGTAGTACTACTTCTGCCCAAAAGCCTTCTAAACGACTTGCATGATGAAACACAGAGACTACTCTATCGTGAATAGTTCTATTCATTCTTTAAGCTACATTCTTTATTGGGGTATAAGGAGCTGTAAACTCTCTACAAATTCCTCTACACTAACAAAAAAGCCTGAATTAATGCAAGGTATAATCACCTCCATTATCTGAATGTAATGATTTGAGCTTAGTTTCTTTTTTAGTTTCAACTAAAGCAAGCTTTTTTTTGAAAGTAGAGAATACCTCATCCTTCAATTTGATAGGATATACCAAAAATTTTCTAGTAGCATCATCTATGAAAGTGACAAAGTAAAGAGAACCACCTAATGACCTTGTGTGCATAGGACCGCACACATATGTATGAATGACATCTAAAGGCTGATTTGAAGAGTCTACGTGCATCTTATGCACATTTTTCGTTTGCTTTCCATATCAACAATGCTCACAAAATGAAAAAATTAGAGAAAGATAACACAGGTAAGTGTTGGAGTTAGACGTCTGCAGAAGCACGCGAACAGCACAAGGAAGAAGAAGAAGCTTGGAGCACAACACACAAGACTGAATGTATTACTAGAGAATGTACACAGATAAGTAGCCCATTAGGGCAATAGGCGTATATACAAGCCGGGGGAAAAAAACCTCCTAAAGAGGGAAAAAAGTGCCCCGGCGGTCCTAGAGTGTTCACACACATCACTACCTAAATATATCAACAAATCCCCCCTGGGAGTGATGCGGTGAACAAGGAGCTGGCACTCATGTATAAGGAAGTGCCGAGCTATGTGGAAATCACTCCACAAAAGGAAGTAAGCCCAAAGCTTTGCGGAAAGCTTCAAACTTCTCCCTAGGCAGAGCCTTCGTGAAAAGGTCTGCAATGTTCTCCTGCGTGGGCACATATGCCAAGCTGATCTCCCCAGCAGAGAACCTCTCCCTGACATAGTGATAATGCACCTCAATGTGCTTAGTGCGAGCATGGAACACAGGGTTCCTCGCAACTGCCAATGCGCTCTGACTGTCAGTGAAGATGGTGGTGGCAGAAGTCTGGCCAACACCCAAATCAGCCATAAGGCGTCTGAGCCACACACACTCAACAGTCGCTGTGAAAGCTGCCCTATACTCAGCCTCACAACTGGAAGTGGCCACAGTAGGCTGCTTCTTGCTCAACCAAGATATACATGCGCTACCAAGCATGAAGCAAAAACCACTGGTGGACACACGAGTGTCATAGCAACCAGCCCAATCTGAGTCAGAAAAAGCATGCAAATCTGGCGGCAGTGATCCCCCCTCTGGATAAAACAACCCAAGTAGCGAAAGATGCGCTTAACCGCTTTCCAATGCGTGACTCCTGGGCAATGCATAAACCTGCTCATCTGTGAGACAGCAAACTGAATATCTGGCCGAGTAATGCATAAGTAAATCAAGCATCCAACAGCCTGCTGATAGAGAACAGCATCAAATGCATCTCCAGCATCATGAAGACTCAATCGTAAACCTGTCTCCATAGGAGTGGCAATAGGCTTACAGTCTTCAAGGCCAAAACGCTGCAATAATGTGTCAATATATTTCCTTTGACACAAAGCCATTCCACCATCAACTTGCATAAACTGAATGCCCAAATAGTGATGCAAATGCCCCAAATCAGACATCTCAAATGAGACATGCAAATCAGCCTTGAAATCAGCAATATGCTTCTCAAGAGGACCAGTGAGCAGCATGTCGTCTACATAGACAACAATGATCAAAAGCACATCATTAGCACGCTTAACATATAAGGTGCTTTCAGTTGGACTGTTCTGAAAACCATGTGCAATCAGATAGGCATGTATTTTCTCATACCAAGCACGTGGTGCTTGCTTTAAACCATATAACGCCTTCTTTAACCTGCACACCTGGTTTTCATGCCCTTTCTGCACAAAGCCACGGGGCTGAAAAACATACACTTCTTCATGCAAGTCACCATTCAGAAATGCTGTTTTAATGTCCAACTGATGTACATTCCAACCATGATGGGCTGCAAGTGCACAAATGCTCCGAACAGTAGTCATACGGCATGTAGGTGCAAAGGTCTCATCAAAATCAATGCCTCTTTCCTGCGCATAACCCTTTGCAACAAGCCTAGCCTTATACCTGTCAACTATACCATCAGGTTTACGCTTCAGCTTGTATACCCACTTAGTGCCAATGGCCTTCTTGCCAGGAGGCAAGTCACATAAAGACCATGTACCATTCTTCATTATAGCATCATATTCAGATTGCATAGCAGCCATCCAATTTTCTGAATTTTGTGCTTCATCAAAAGAAACAGGCTCATTCTCATCACAGAGACTAGATGCAGCCATAGCATAGCAATCTGATGCAAAGGAGGTACTATGAGAGCCTGAACGAGTACGATATGACAAAGGTGCATCTAATTTGCTATCACGCAAAGTCTGCACCAGCCATTTTGGCATAGTTTTTGCCTGTTCAATATCAGCTCTCTCATCAACAAGTGCATCATGTAAATCTGCATCAGAAATGGAATGATCTGCATCATCATATGAAACCTGCAAAGGCTGAGAAGTTGCCTCATTAGGACCAGCGCTAGCCTGTCCACCTGTAAAAAGAGGCATCAAAGTATCATACATGTCTTTGGAGCTAACAGATGTCTCCTTAGTACATGAAAGCAATGGCTGAATAGCATCTTCCACAAAGATAACATCACGGCTAACCAGAATGCGTTTAGTCTGTGGATGATACAGACGATAGCCTTTACTTTCAGAACTGTACCCAACAAAAATACATTTTACTGCCTTATCATCCAATTTTCTGCGATGTTGTTCAGGCACTAATGCATATGCCAAACAACCAAAAACACGCAGATGAGCAACAGATGGCTTGCGGTCATGCCAAGCCTCATATGGAGTGATAGACTGCAACGCTTTCGTGGGACACCTGTTCAGTACATATGCTGCACACATGACAGCCTCAAGCCAAAAACTATGTGGTAAAGCCTGACTTTTGACCATGCACCTCGCCATCTCCATGAGTGACCTGTTCTTTCGTTCAGCAACTCCATTCTGTTGAGGTGTATACGGCACTGTACACTGGTGTTTTATCCCACGTTCAGCCAGAAATGCATTAAAATCTGAAGACATATATTCCCCCCCTCGATCAGAACGGAGGGTGCCCATTTTACATGCTGACAGATTTTCAGCCAAAACCAAAAACTGTTTGAAGCACATGAACACTTCGGACTTTGCTTTGAGTGGATATACCCATGCATGCCTGGAAAAATCATCAATGAAAGTCACGAAGTAAAGGTAATTTCCAAAAGAGGGTGTCTGCATAGGACCACAGACATCACTATGTACAAGCTGCAATTTCTGCATAGCCCGAACTGAACCATCTTTTGGAAAGGAAGAACGCTGCATTTTGCCCAAAATACAGCCTTCACAAACATGTTTTCCAGGTGCCTCAAGTTTGGGCAAAGAGGACACCATTTCAGATTTTTGCAGGCGTAACAAACTAGCAAAATTCAGATGACCAAAGCGTGCATGCCAAAGCTTTGCATCTGACATAGCCTGAGAATCATGAACTGCACATGCCAAATCATTCACAGATTTTTCATAGTCTATGAGCTTATACAGCCCACGACATAAAATGCCAGAAGCAATAATCACATCGCCATTTGAGAGATCATGGACTGTACACCTATCATCAACGAATTTCACAACCAAGCCAATCTTGGCTAATGCAGAGACTGATAACAGGTTCTTTTTGATCCGTGGCACAAATAAAGCATCTGACAAAGTGAAAGAACTACCATCAGCAGTAGTCAGAATGATCTTGCCAACTCCCATAACAGGATAAGAGGAGTTATTGGCGCATGTGACAGTATTCCCTGTAGGGGCAGACTCGAGTGAAGAGAAGAAACTGCGCTGCGAGGTAATATGTTTGGTTGCCCCACTGCCAAAGTACCAAACATCTGAGTTTACTGCAGACATGCACTGATCATGAGAAGATGGGTCAAAACTGCAGACAGTAGTAAACGCCCATTCTTCTTCCTGCACAAGATTTGCAAACTCTGTTTTTGGTGTAGAGGCCTCTGCAACAACCATTCCAGCCTCTTTCTTCTTTGCCTCTTTAGCAGCCAGTTTTGGACAGTTCTTTATAATATGATCATTTCCTTTACAGTACTTGCAGAACAATTTCTGCTTTTCTGATTTCTTCTCATCTTTATCCTGGTTCTTCGATTGTGCAACATTTGCAGATTTCTGCTTACTAGTAGAAGAGCTCCATTTTCCTTTGCCCTTCTGACTAGCCAGGAAAGCTTGATCTGCAACACGCATAATGGACCTGTTCTGCCTGGACTGATCTTCTTGCAACACAACAGAGACTAATTCCTCAAATGACAAGGCATTCGGATTGCCTTTCATCATCAATCGAAGAGTAGAGGCAAAACTCTGATATGAATCAGGAAGGCCATTCAGAACGGTTTGCACAAGTGAGCTATCTGGTATAACCTCATCAGCAGAAATCAATTGTTCCTTCAGGTCTTTGATCTTTGTAAGAAAACTGTCCATCGAATCACCTTCATTCATGTGCTCAGTCTCCAACTGTTTTCGGAGGTAAGCAACACGAGCCTCATTCCTAGCCTAAGTGGTAAGTGTATCCCAAGCATCCTTTGCTGTTCTGCAAGAGCGAATGTGAGGAATAATGGCACGTTTGACAGACAAAGCTATCAATGCATGTGCCTGGGCATCTCTGCCATCCCAACGAATCTGCTCTACAGTAGGTGCAACAGAAACAGCAACACGAACAGGAATCTGCGGAATATCATCTTCGACACCATCTTCATCAGCTCCAACACCTGTATTTGCAGTACCTGTCGTTACAGGTGTAACAGGACGTCTTTCAACACCCTGCACAATGTTCCACAATCCTTTTGCAACCAGTACATGTCGCATCATATAAGCCCATAATGGGTAGTTGGTACCATCCAACTTATCCTCAACAACCAACATACGGAATACATCACTGCTTTCATCCATGGCCGGTGACTAAAATACCTTGATGCAGAAAATTGACTGTATCTCAAAAAGTTGAACAGAACTGCCCAGACAAGTTCTGCTAGACCTGTAGCAGACTTCGAGATGCTTAAACTGGCGAATAGAAACTGGTATATACCTTTGGCACAAAAGGACGAAATAGCCTACACAAGCACTGCGATAGTGCGTTCGGAGGCCGAAACGAGCTCAGATCGCTATTTCGGCACCACATAGCGAAGCTGTTTTGATCTTGGAAACACCTTGAGTATGCTCACCAAATTTTGTGCGAATCTGAGACTGCAAACGGAGGAGTGTCGACGGCGCCCTAGAAGAAACAACGACCTGCTCTGATACCAATTGTTGGAGTTAGACGTCTGCAGAAGCACGCGAACAACACAAGGAAGAAGAAGAAGCTTGGAGCACAACACACAAGACTGAATGTATTACTAGAGAATGTACAAAGATAAGTAGCCCATTAGGGCAATAGGCGTATATACAAGCCGGGGGAAAAAAACCTCCTAAAGAGGGAAAAAAGTGCCCCGGCGGTCCTAGAGTGTTCACACACATCACTACCTAAATATATCAACAGTAAGTAGCAAGAACAAGAAAGATTGTCCATTCCACTATGAGATATATGGCCCAAATGACCATGCCAAATACAAGTCATAGGCTGTTGAGTAACAACTAACAAGTGTTCTTTCTATGATACAAATAAAGGATAAAGTGAGACAAGTTCGCTTCTTTTTATAATAACCATATTGCCCTTTGATATGCGAAGGGAATGAGCATAGAAGACCACCTTGTAACCAAGGTCATCAAGTTGAACAACTGACATCAAGCTACATGATAACTGAGGTATATGGCGTACATTATGCATAGTAAATT
Source organism: Ceratopteris richardii (assembly GCA_020310875.1). NCBI lineage: Eukaryota > Viridiplantae > Streptophyta > Polypodiopsida > Polypodiales > Pteridaceae > Ceratopteris > Ceratopteris richardii. The sequence goes on from CM035426.1 coordinate 116,218,031, forward strand.
TTGAACCATCAATGAACTGCACAACCACATCTCCAATACCCACAACATCACACTAGTAAGAGTCATCAAGTCTCACGGTACCAAGGGACTTTGATGCATAATTAGAGAACCATTCTCTTTGTGGTGTCACATGGAAAGAAGCACCAAAATCTAGCAGCCATGTGCCAAAGAGAATCACCCATAAGAGCCTCAATTGGCAGTACTATCAAGTGTCCACACATCATCATCATCATCAATAATAGCATTGATTTCTTCAATCTTCATAGTCGAAGTAGATGGTGTAGGTAATTCTACCTGTAGCATTTTGTAATGCATAACAATCTTTCTTCGTGTGTCTTTTCTTATGAAAATAATGGCATTTGATATCCCTCTTCCTTGATTTACTTCTATTCTTATTCCATGGACCATTCTTTTCCTTGTTCTTGCTCCTCTCATGTTGTTGATTCTTTCATTGGTAAGAATTAAGAACATTATATGCATCTCCACTTTGAGTGCCAACCATAGATTTTCTACAAATCTCCTCACTGAAGAGTGCTCCACATATGTCATCATAAACTAATTTACTACAAGGTTCACTATTGCTAATAACTATGCAAAACATATCTTATGATGATGGCAAGGTGCACAGCAACAAGAATCTTTTCATTGCATTATCCATATCCATTTTCTAAGCTTGTAACTGGGAGGAAATAACATCAGACTCATTTAGATAAGCAGCAACATTATCTATCTCCTTCATGCAAAGTTCATACAACTTTCTCATCAGATATACTTTATTTGATGCTATCTCTTTTTCATATGAATTGCATAACTTCTTCCAAAGCTCCTCTGCACTTTCACAATCTAATACTATAAAGTAAACATTATTTGCCAGGTGCAATCGAAAGGTAGACCTGGCCATCTCATCTAACTCATCCCAATCATCTTCATCCATGTCAGCAAGCTTCTTTGAGATTCCGTTTACTGGCTTCCATTGCCTCCTCTGAATCAGCACATCTTTAATCTGATTCTTCCAGAGAGCAAAGTTTGTGCCATCAAATTTTTGAATCTCAAAATCTTCTTTGGCTTACAAGTTATAGCTCCTCCTCTACACACTGGCACTAGACCCTGATCCACCAAACGTGCATGAGACCTCTGATGCCATGATGATAGACAATTGAATAGAATGATAATTAGCTAGAAGATTCCAAACACCACTAAGGCTCAAAGAAGGATGAACAAGTGTCAAGTTTTGGGAGAGAGTTGAGCAATCCTCCAAGAAAAATGAATTAATGAACAGTAATGACCAACTTGAAGGAATATATGACAATAAATGTGCTCACATCAATAAGTGTATCAAGGAGTAAATCAACCACTCTATAGTTGAAAAAACTTGAAAATCATGAAAAATGTTGCCAGAGTATCCTCTCCAAAATGAGCACATGACCAGTGTCAAAATCTCATAAAAGTGCAAGTACTAACATGTTTTCCTGGATAGGGAATCACTGACTCCATTGCATATAACTAGTTACCCAAAAGAAGCCAACTACGCTTATTGAGCACATATGAATAACTATCATACATCTCCTATGGCGAGGTTGGGTAAGTCTTCCACCTACATCACCAAAGAGACCCCGACACCTGGGTGTCTCCCAGTTGAGAAAACCTCACCATGACCCTCTTTATCAAACGTAAAAGATTTTATGCAGAAACTTAATAGCTATATCAATGACCACATGGACGTACATAAGCAGTATCCACAAAAGCGTACATATTGTATATGTGCTCAATATATGCAGTAAAATGACATTGAAAGACTTAATGCACAACCCAAAAACTAGCCAACAACACCTCCAAGTGTCTGTGAACTGTGTTGTTTAGCTTCAAAAAAACCTGCATAAATTTGCAATGGATGCGCCTAGTATTTATTTTTGGGAACAAAAAACTCTTCTTGATGTTGTTGAAACTATGTGAAGAGACCTATGCACAAAAGTACTCCAAAATGGCTCCAAAAATCACCCCAAAAATGCTTCAAAAATAGGCCTTGAAAGCGAAGAATGAACCTTTGAGGGACCAAAACATGTTCAAGGTAATGTTAACCTTGGTCTTTCCCCTTCTTCACACACCACAAGAGTGTAGCTTAGTGGTAAGAGATTGCCATGGTTAAACAAGCTCTAGGGGGAACAACACTAGGATGGGTGACCTTTCGGGAAGTATCGGGAACCTCTATCTTCCTTGATCATTGAGGTCCTACCTTGCACACAACCACGGACACCAACAATGAATTCAGTGACTAAGATGACAAGATATTCCAAGGTATATGCTGATTACTCCCTTAGTTGTAAGCTTTAGGTGGGTGGACAAGTGCTCACTTCACTCGCACAAAAGGAACAAAGTTTTTGCATTGAAAATGCTCTGATACCAATGAATTATTTTGATGGTGATGCACCACAATGTAATATCCTTCTCGAGAGCTCCACGGCAATATCCTCGGAGTAGAAAACCAAGCTCCAAGCACAACACATAGTACTCTGCACAAAGACTATAGAATACACAGAAAAACATACTACATAGGGAGGACGAACACAAACTTCTTAGGTGTTACAAATGCGATCGAACTTACAATCTGTGGCTGATCAGACCACTATATGTTTTATTAAAGAACATATACAAACGAGTGTCTGGTGGCCATTTGGCCTTTCCAATGGACACTGACAGTAACAGATTTCAATGTTTCTGATTTCTTGGGAAATTTTAGATAAACTTACTATCCAACCTACAAGGAAATATCTCACCTTTTTGGGTCCCTAAATGATTTCTTTCTAGGTTTTTCTTAGCTATTTTTAGTTTAAAGCTCATGTCTTAGAAATCTTTTGATTTCAAATGTTTCCTTTTGTAGTCCAACTGCATATGGTGCTCTTGGATGGAGCCCATTCATTAACATGAAGGGATTATACTCAGTTGCAGAGGACTTAGCACTATTGTAAGCAAAATGGACTAACGAAAAATAGTCCTCCGAATCAGTTTGGGTTTAAGATAAGTAAGCTCCTAACATATCTTTAGTTATTCGATTGAATCTTTTAATTTGAGCATTTGTCTATGGATGTTTAATGGTACTCGTGTTTAGCTTGGTTTCTAACCTATTGAGCTCTCCAAAAATGACCAGTAAACTTTATATCTCTATTAGCGACTACGTCTTGAGGCAGAGCATAGAGTCAATAGAGATATTCTATAAACATTTTAACTAACTGTGGAGTTTTAATTATAGTATGAGTAGGTATGAAATGAAGCATTTTGGTGAGCCAATCAACTATGACCCGAATCGCATCATCACCTCTTTGGGTTTGAGGCAAGCCCTTTTACACATGTGTTCTCCAGTAGCTTTGATGTGAAAAGTTTCCCTATACGTGGCTACTTTTTACTATAGTGCTCCCTAGAGTTTTTTTCCCTATTTTACCACATGCATGATAATCTGATTTGTGGTGGTACTTTGTGCTCACATATATTATTCAACTGTTACTTGAGTTCTGATGATCATCAACAGTGTGAGCTATTTCAGCCATCCATCTTCTCCCTGTGTTTTGTTGCATTTATGCTCCTTGTGTGTGATTCTCGTGTGTCTCTTGCACTCTTATACACAAACAATAGTGGTTTGAGAGTAGATTGAGCTCCTTAAGTTTTAATTTTTCACCTTGTGGTGTGTGTGCACTTTTAGTAGTGCAAATTGACATTGTAGCATATAACAATGATTTTTAGCAGGCAAGAACCATTTCCACCAGTTGCACTGGTGTAGTGGGGTTCTACCGCCATTTCAAAGCCATTCGTGCAATCACGATTGCCATCTGAGTGATGGATTGTGAGCTAAAGTTTTAGCATTCATTTCAACTTTCATTCAAGTAAAGATCTTGTCACATTCTAATTGTTTTGTGAAATGGTGAGAAGGGATGACATGTTTGGCATGCTTCAAGTTGAAGGTAAGCTTGATGGGATCAACTATTCATTTTGTTCTTACATGACATAGTTGCAGATCTAGATCAAAGACCCATAGGTTATTCTACTTCACAATCTACTATCACAAACATGTTCTTGTTTTGAAACAACTATGGAACATAGTGGTAGATCTAGATCAAAGACCCATAGGTTCTTCTACTTCACAATCTACTTTCACACATGGTATTTAGTCATGCTTTCATGTTTTCTAAAATAGGGATTGGGAACATTGTTATAATACTCCCCTAATCACTAGTAGTAATTGCTTGCTCATTGGAAACTCATGCATATCTTGTTTGAGTAAGAAGCAACCTATAACGGCCACATGAAATATGTCACTCTTTGGCACAGGCCATAGAGATGGCTCTAGTCTATGACGTGAGTTATAGGGGCATGGGTTCCTAGGGCTAGAGATCCTCATGGACTAAGATGAGTAAGCCCTTTTCCACTAGCACTCCTATCTTGACTAGTGCATACCCTCAAAAAGAGGCTAAGCAAGTTCACATGATCAAGATAGTTTTAGGAGCCAAGATAAAGGTGTCAGCTCTACCTTAGAGGTCTTATAACATGTGCATTCTTAACCCTTAGTAGAAATAGAAGGAAATGAAAGAAGGTTTATGCTATGGTTGCACTCATGTATAAGGAAGTGCCAAACAATGTGGAAAGAGATCAATCCACAAAATTGAGTGACCCAAATCTTTGCAAAAAGCTTCAACGTTTTCACGTGGTAGAGCCTTTGTGAAAAGATGTACAACATTATCCTATCTAGGAACCTATGCCAAAATGATATCTCCAATAGAGAGCCTCTCCCTAACATAATGATTATGCACCTCAATGTGCTTTGTGTGAACATGGAACCCAAGGTTCCTCCCAATTGCCAATGTGCACTTACTGCCAGTGAAGATGGTGGTGGCAAAAGTCTAACCAACACCGAAATTAGGTAGAAGGTGTCTGACCCATACACACTCAAGAGCCACTATGAAAGTTTGGTTGTACTCCCTCTCACAACTAGAAGCCACCATAGTAGGATGCTTCTTGCTCAACCAAGATATGCATGAGCTACCAAGCATGAAGCAAAGACCACTAGTTGACACACAAGTGTCATAGCGACCAACCTAGTTATAGTAAAAAAAGCATGTAAATCTAGAGGTAGTGATCCCCTCTTAGGATCAAACAATTTTAGTAGTTAGGTACCACTCAAATAGAGAAAGATGTACTTAACCACCTTTAATGCTTAAGATCTAGGCAATGCATAAACCTCCTTATCTGAGAGACAAAAAACTGAATATCAAGCTGAGTTATGCATAAGTAAATCAATTTTCCAACAACGCGCTGATAGAGCACAACATCAAATGCATCTCAAGCATCATGAAGAGTCAACCGTAAACCTGTTTTTATAGGAGTGGCAATATGTTTGCAATCTACAAGGCCAAAATGATGCAATAATGTGTCATTATATTTTGTTTGAGAGAGAGAAACTCCACCATCAATCTGCAAAAATTGAATGCCCAAATGATGATGCAAATGCCCCAAATCTGACATCCCAAAAGAGGCATGCCAATCAACCTTAAAATCAGCAATATGCATCTCATTAGGACAAGTGAGCAGCATATCATCAACATATACAAAAATGATTAGAAGCACATCGTTAGCACGCTTAACAATTATTGTGCTCTCATTTGGACTATTCTCAAAACCATGTGCAATCAAGTAGGCATGTATCTTTTCATACCAAGCACATGGTTCTTGCTTCAAACCAAATAATGCCCTTTTCAACCTGCACACTTTGTTTTCATGCCCTTTCTATACACAACCACAGGGCCAAAAAACATACACTTCTTTATTAAATTCACCTTTGAGAAATGAAGTTTTAATGTCTAACTGAGATACATTCCAGCCATGATGGGTGCAAGTGAAAAAAATCCATGAACGGTAGTCATTTGGTATGTGGGTGCAAAGGTCTCATCAAAATCAATGCCTCTTTCTTAAGAATAACCTTTTGCAACAAGCCTATCTTTATACTTATCAACTCTTCCATTAGGCTTACACTTCGGTTTGTATACCCATTTCATGCCAATAGTCTTTTTGCCATGATGCAAATTACATAAAGGCCAGGTACCATTCTTCATAATGAGATCATATTCAAATTGCATAACAACCATCCAATTTTTTGAATTTTGTGCTTCATCAAAAGAAAGAGGCTCATTCTCATCACAAAGACTAGAGGTAGCCATAGCATAGCAATCTGATGCAAAAGAATCACTATGAGAGCATGAATGAGTATGATATGAAAGAGGTGCATCTAATCTACTATGTTGCAAAGTTTGCGCCTGCCATTTAGGCATAGTTTTAGCCTCCTCTATATCAGCCCTCTTATTAGTAAGTGCATCGTGTAAATATACCTCAGAAATGGAATGATATGTATCATCATGTGAAATCTCTAAAGCTTGAGAAATTTCCCCAATCGGAATAGCACTTGACTCTCCACTTGTAGAAAGAGGTAGCAAAGTTTCATAGGCCTCTTCGGAGCTAACTAATGTCTACTTAGTACATGAAAGTAATGGATGAATTGCATCTTCCACAAAAAGAAAACACCACAACTAACCAAAATACATTTAGTCTATGGATCATATAGAGAATAGACTTTGCTTTCAGAACTATACCCAACCAAATACATTCTAATGCTTTATATACAATTTTTTTCATTGTGTTAAAGGACTAATGCATACGCCAAACAACCAAAAACACAGAGATAAGGAGCTGATGGCTTGCTTATGACTATGTGAAACCTCATATGGAGTGATAAATTGTAGCGCTTTGGTGGGACACATGTTAAGTATATATGCTACACACATAACAAACTCAAGCTAGAAGCTATGTCGTAAAATCTGACTTTGACCATACACCTCGCCATCTCCATGAGATACTTGTTCTTTCTTTCAACAACTCCATTTTGTTGAGGTGTATATGGCACTGTACACTGATGTTTTATCCCATGCTCAGACAAGCATCCATAAACATCAAAAGAGATGTATTCCCCCCTCGATGATAATGAAGGGTGCCCATTTTACATGCTGACATATTTTCGGCCAAAATTGGAAACTATTTGAAGCACATAAATACTTCAGATGGCTTTGAATGGAGACACCCATGCATGACTACCAAAATAATAAATAAAAGTCAGAAAGTAAAGGTCGTTCCCAAAAGAAGGTGTTTGCATAGGATCATAGACACCACTCTAAATAAGTTACAATTTTTTAATAGCTCAAGTTGAACCATCTTTAGGGAAAGAGGAACATTGCATTTTTGCCCAAAAATACAACCTTCACAAACATCTTCACCAAGGACCTTCAGTTTTGGGTAGAGACGTATAAAAGACTACTTCTTCTATACTTCTACAAGTATAGAAGAAGTAGGGCACATGAAATTTATTGGCGTAAGCATCGATCACCCTCCCATCAGGCCAATTGTTGGCTTTGGTAGCTAAATTTTGATAGATGATAATGACGAATTTATTGAAGGATCCCATAATTTCCGAGCTTCAGTTGTAGTCTAGGAGGAGGTAGAAAGAATTCTAGATCATACCATACCTTTAATTAAAGTCTCGCATATGAATAAGGGAATCTCTAAAGTGCCCATTGATGGAGGTTTGTGAGGTATCACTTCATTAGAGATTTCTTAGCCACTAAGCGCATTATTCTTGAGAAGGTTCACACTTGAGATAAGGTTGGAGATGCTTTGACTAAATTAGGTCTACCACAGGATAGCTTTCGACACTGTTGTCACTTGATGGGGGTTACTTGATTCATGATCTTACATAGTCACTTGTATACTGTGTAACATGCCCATCAAGTGCGAGGTATAGTTTGTGTAATTACACTCAGGTATTCTTTATCATTCTTTATCATTCTCCCATAGTTTTACTTTGGCTGTATTGGACTTTAGTGGAAGATTGTTACCATTAGTGTCCATGTGAAAGGCCAAATGGCCACTGGACACTCCTTTGTATATGTTTTAATAAAACATATAATGTTCAGGGCAGCCACAGATTGTAAGTTCGACCACATTTGTAACACCTAAGAAGTCAATGTTCATGCTCCTTGTGTACTGTGTTTTTTTGCGTATTATGCAGCCTTTGTGCGGAGTGCCGTGTGCATTGCTTGGAGATCGATTTTCTACTATTAGGATATGGTTGTGGAGCTCTCGAGAAGAAGATCACACTATGGTGCATCACCATCAAAATGCTTCAAAATCAAGACCGTGTCTTAAAAACTTTCTCCAACTTGGTTCTATGGCCCTTTTAAGATTCTAAAAAATATAGGGACTTTGGCATATGAATTGGAAGTATCAGATGATTCTTTAGTTCACCCTATGTTTGATGTAAGTAGATTGAAAAGAAAACTCATTAAACAAGATAATCTTGTATCTCTCGATACAATAGTTCAACCGATTTCTCTTCATAACATCCCTCATGAAGTAGAAATGATAGGATGGAATAGAATAAAGTGCCACTTTGAAATGAGTGAGTTTCATAAACAAAATATTTTCCTCTTTTCCAAATTCAAGTTAGGAAGGATTCAAAATCTTTTGAGAGTGAGTTCATGATCAACGAGTTAGATCATGGTGCACGGGGAACACTCAACATATTTTACCAATGCACATTTTTAAGGAAGAAAATGTAAAAGGGAAGAAAAATGTTGTATAACCCTTGGGTTAGACCTTGGATGTTGATCGTATTTATCCATGGAACCCATTGGTTTTTTAAATGGGTTAGTCCCTTGAAATAGGAGCTTATGTTCTTGGTTTTAAGCCTTGGCAATTTATTGAGTTGAGGTCTCAATTCAAGGGTTTTTACCCTTAGGAGTAATTATTCTAATTTAAGAACCTTAGACTTGGGAGAAGCTTCTCCCAAGTGACACCTTGACTCATACATGAAGTGAAGGCTTCAATTGAAATAGAAACCATGTAATATACCTTAGAAAGTGTCCACATGAAGCATACTTGGAAGGACACATGGAACAATCTCAAGACATGAACCTCTTGGACCTTTGGTATACATATGGTTAAAGTTGGATGGTTGGAGACATACACAGTCACTCTCATGGTGGATATAATACTTTAGGATATGAGACACTAGATTTTATACTCATATTGATGTAGAAAAGATGGTATTGGACATCATACCATGGGATGATAAGTATCTTTTAGTATCAGAATGAATCTTGAAGTTAGATTTGATCCTCAAGGGAACGAAGACTTCAAAGGAGAAGTTTAAATTCAAGGAGGATGAAAGCATGATCTCAAGGGACTTCAAGATCAAGTAAGGAAGAAGATATGAATTAACACCAAGATCTTGTTTTTCAACTAGGGCAATTACTTTTTCTTATTTAAATTATGGAACAATTCAAGATAAAGTTTTGTTGATTCAAAAGTATTTGATAAATTTTTGAAGAAGGGGAACTTTTACTTTGAAGTGATCCTTTCAACTAAGGATTACAATGACTAAGCGAAGCACTAAGTTTGACTCATAGAAACTTTATGTATCTTCAAAGTTTCAATTGCTGAAAGAGAGTTTTAGTTCTTTCTTTCCACTTTCTAAATCTTTTGGATTTGACATAGATATGGTATTTGATTCTTTTCACAAACATCCAAGGCTAGCTAGTTGGAACAAGGTAACTAAGTCGAACATCCCAGATGTTATTTACAAGAACATTTAATGTTCAAATTATTCTAAGTCTTAGTAAATTTCTTCATTTGAGTTTTCTTCAAGCATACCTTTAATGATTTTCATAGAGTTGAGTACACTCTAGAAAAGAAAAGTTAGAAATTGCTCTTAAGATTGACAATTCCCAAGAACTTTTAGCTACAACCAATTAAGAAAAGGGTCCTAAGTTGGACAAATTTCATTTTGGATTTGACTTGGCGAAGTTAAAGTACTACTAACCAAAAGTAAATGGAGAATTTTTTCCTATTATTTACAAATGATTTTTAATTCCATAAGCACAAAATAGGAAAGATCATCTAAATTTTGGTTAAGAGTATCCTATTGTAAAAACATCCAAGTTAGATATTTGGGCCAACCAAAATTCTAGTTTTTGAAGCTAAATTCAACTGAGTCCAGAGTTCTCAAAGGCTTGCGAGGGATAAGAATCCTGCCTTAGTTACTGAGTCCATGCACCACTCAGGTCCATAAATGGAGTATTGGAATTCACCCCAAAACAATGAAGTGGCCATAGATCATTTAAAATCTATCCTTAATATTCATTCACTAGTTTGTACTTTGATTAGTTTATCAAAGTGCAAAACTCGATGATGTTTTGAATCATTTGAGTAGGGATTGCACAATAGAGATAAGAGATGTTTTTCGAGTTTTAGAAAATTAGGCTTAGGGGTTTCCTTTAATATTTAGATAGCTCTAATTTCCAATGGGTTCATATAAAGTTGAAATCAGACATCGTTGGTCACTTGTGTGCATGACCAAATATTTCATGAATAGATTTACATAGAAGGTCATGTGCTCTTGTAAGAAAGTTATCCTCTTAGCGAAGTGGTTAAGTCTCAATACCCTGAAGGAGGAGGTATTGAGTTCAACCCGAAGCAAGAGGACAGAGTTTTGCCCATAGAGCTCTTGAACCTTCTAGAAGCATCCACTTGAGTTAACTCCACTTAACTAAGACACTTGGTGTACATGTAGTTACATGGTCAACACATGGATGGTTAGAATCCAACTGTCCCAAAAGTAAGTCCCTTGGAGAGAGCTATAGATAAAGGCATATGGTTGGCAGGATGCTCATCTCTCTAGCACATCGTGGTTTTGATCTTTAGTCTCTTGCACCCTTATTGGTTTCCACAAGGTAATAGAGAAAGCGATAGCTTGTCCAAGAAAAGCCTGCTCTAGTTTATTTGAATGAGTAAATAAAAAATCATCACCATGGCTTGTAAAATGAATAAACTCATTAAGCATGAAAAGAATAGGTTCCCCAAGTGTGCTAATCGTGTTCATAATGAAGAATTGGCATTTAATACTATTTGAAACTCTAGCTCATCTTTTCATGAGCAATCTATCTCCATAGTTGACTTAGATTTTTGGTACTTTGATAATGATGCAATGAAACATATTACATCATAGGAGAGTTTCATTACTTCACTTGAACTTGCCCCTAATTACTATCACATGTTCCAATATTTCCTCTTATTCTAGGTAATGGGAGTTGTAAAGATAATTCTAACTAGTACTGATGGTAGTTCTTTCACATTATAAGATGCCAAGAAACTTAATATGTTATCGGCTTCAACATTAACCAAGATTGATTTGGTTGTCAAATTTGATGATGAAAAATGTACCATAGATAATATCTATAATGGTGATGTTATTCTCGCTTCTCGCATTTGTATCATGGATTGTATAAGCTCATACACTATGAAAATTTGTAATGATTAAACATGTACAATTCATGATTCTTAGGCTGTCTCATATGCAAAGCTTTCAAATGCACACTTTGGTCATGTAAAATTTTCTACTTTGCTTCCTTTATAGAAATGTGAAATGGTGCCCTCTCTTCCCAAACTTAAGGTACCTTCTAAAATTTTTCATAAGGCTGTATTTTGGGAAAAATGCAACATTACTCCTTCCCAAAAGATGGTGTAGTTAGAGCTGCACATAAATTGCAACTTGTTTAGAGTGATGTTTTTGGTCCTATGCAAACACCTTCATTTAGGAACTACATATACTTCATGAAGTTTATTGATGAATTCTCCAAGCATGCATGTGTGTATCCATCAAAAGAAAAGCTGAATTTTTTATATGCTTTAAACAATTCGTAGTTATGGCTAAAAAACTATGTGCATATTAAATGGGTAACCTCCATCTGATCGAGGGGGTTCATATATTTATTCTAAGTTAAATGCATTTCTAGCTGAGCATGGAATAGAACATCAATGTATAGTGCGAAGAAAATGGATTTGTTGAAAGGAAGGATAGGCTTCTCATGGAAACAATAAGGTTCGTGGCTAAAACGTAGGCTTTGCCACATAGCTTTTGGCTTGATGCTTTTATGTGTGAAACATAGGTATTAAACAAGTGTCCCATCAAAGTATTGTATGCCATCACTACATATGAGGCTGATCATGCTCCCAAGCCATATTTTCCTCTTCTCTGTGTTTTTGGTTGTCTCTCACATGCATTGGAGCTTGAACAAAAACATATAAATTTAGATGTTAAGGCTATGAACTGTATATTTTTTGGATACATTATTGAAAGAAAAGGCCATTGTTTGTATTCTCCATAGACTGAACACATTCTTGTTAGCTATGCTGTTGTTTTTGTGGAAGATGAAATTTAGCACTTACTTTCATGTACCAATTTCATGTACCAAGGAGACATCAATTAGCTCAAAAGATGCATATGGCACTTTGATGAAGTGCAACCCTTACTTTCATGTACGAAGGAGACATCAATTAGCTCAAAAGATGTGTGTGGCACTTTGATCCCTCTTTTTATAGGTGAATAGTCGAGTGCTTGTCCAAATTCGGCAATCTCTCAGCCTACATACATCCTGTTATAGTGCATGTTAAACTTCTCTTCAATTTGTGTGAGTTTTTGCTTATCATATTTGAACGATTTTTGCAATCCTCACAGTTTACCTTCACATTAAAATAGTGAAGTCCTTATTTATTTCGAATTTGATCCAACTATAAGACAAATGAGAAGTATCTATCGTAATTTCAACATTAGATCTTTGGTAAAACTTCTAGTGGATGCTTCTGCGTTTTCTCATGTAATTGGCACAAATGGTTTCTAGAAATTTTAGCTTAATTTTGTACTACTTTTCCTGTTTTCTCTCTAATAAACTCTAAGAAGTCAAAAAGTTGAGGCAATATTTGGACCTGATAAGAGAAACCTAACAAAATCTCTAGAACCCTAGCGTAAGTGGTAAAATGATTGTCTTTAATTTTTCTAAGAATTAATAGTTTCACTTGTTAACGTGACTTGGGACGTGTGAGTCTTATCCCATCATCTTCACTATGAACTTCATATTATTGAAGGTTTTTATTTTAATAAAAGGAACTTCGGCCTTATCCTATTCTCCATACTTTAATTAAAATAAAGAAGAAAAGTTACAAGTGAATGGGACTAGTGCCCATGGGATCCCCAAAATCCCACAATGTAGGGGAGTACGTCAAGCTAGAGGGCATTACAAATGAGGCGGACAAATCTATCATCTCCCTCATGTGGGACCCATTTGGGTTTCAACTTGTTTTCGAGGAGATAAATACAGTGATGTCTAAACGATGGAGATCTCTTATCTCGGGAGATTCTTTTACCTAGAAGAAACAAGGACTTCTCAATCGACTATTCCTTTGGAGTTTGGCCAAAGTTGATAGCACATCAATCCCTCCAAATCTTCCAAAGAGTCTCACCCCTGATGGCATTCCACAGCCTCGATGAGCAGCCTATTGCCTCACCCAACAATGCCTGTTGCCAATTGATTTGGTTCGTGAGTCTCAGTACCCGCATCACGTGATGCCAGATAACACGGGACTTGGGGCAATCAAAGAACAGGTGAACTAAATCTTCGATGCATTGATGGCAATGCTTGCACCATGGCGGCACACCACAGATTTTGTTAGCGCTTGCATTGGACCAAATACCCTTATGAAAGATCTGCGACATGAGAACAGACTTTTTGATCTCAATTAGGGGGTGCCATATAGACATGAACTTTAGTCGCTATCGAAGTTTGGTCCAAGAAAGGCACCACCTTTTGTTAAGGATGTGATGAACATCTAAGTTCTCTTTGAAGTTGAGGGTTCTGGATAGTTTCTTACCATTGCTCCATTTGAGGCCCTCCAAGCAAGGAAGATCCTGTCCATAGAGAAGGCGGGTGGTTGAGAGGTCCCACACTAAACACCTGCCTTGAAGAAGAGTCCATTCCTCGAGGGTAACTCTATGTCTCGGGTCCAAGTCTTTGAACCTAATCCATTGGTTGGTCTCTTGTTTCCAGAGTTGTTTCCATTGTTTGAACCCCTTGTTCCATAACCACTTTGTAGTTTGGAGGTTCCAAGACTCCACCCCCTAATGCCACTGATCGGGAACCATATAGAGTCATTTTGTCTTATCCCAGCTGCCCACTTCCACTCATCACTGATTTTGATGAATTGTTTGGCCTTGTTCCAACTCTTCCATAAAGAACACATGAGGCTAGAGGCTTTAGGGGACACCGGGTGGGGGGAGAACAAAAGCATGAGATTCCCTATGTCCTTCCAACTAGGATGGCCAACTAAGGTAAGGTCTTCCATGTTTCTGAAGATCAATTTAGTCGAAGAGGACTCACTATTGCTCCAAGCCTTGATAAGCCATTTGCCACCAGCTTGTCAGCCAACCCAACAATATCCAAAATACCCAAGCCCCCTGAGTCTTTCGAGCTAATGCAAGTTTCCAATTTGATTTTGGGAATCCCCCTCCTGTTGGGGTCCCCAGTCCATAGGAAGTTTTTGTAGATGCTTTCCACTTTGGCCAACTCTTTCTCCTTGGGTCTCCAACATGAGATAAAGTAAATATTTGTAGAAAAGCATAGCATAGCATGCCCTGCCAAGTTAGCTTGCATACCTTTCCAATGATTTAGTTTGCTATCCAGCTTGGATAGCACCCAGTTCCATCGTTGGTCCATTGAGATGTTGAAGCCCATCGGAATGCCAAGGAGACGCAAGACTTGATCTCTAGGGATAACTTGACACCCCTGATCTAACAACAATTGGGGTGGAGATCCACAGATTGCTCTGAAAGTAGTTTTAGCATGGTTGATTTTTGAACCTGACGCCACACAAAAGGTGTCAAGGCAACTCCTGAACACCTCAATGTTGTTCATATCATTATGTACAAAGGCATTCATGTCATCGGCAAAGAGTCTCGCAATCATTTGGCCATGATTAAAAGGTAGGGAAAGACCCTTGAGATTGCTCGCATCCATGTGATGCTTTAATAGGTGATTGAGGCCATTCGAGGCGATAGCAAAGAGTAGTGGAGCGAGAGGGCAGCCTTGCCTGATAGATCTTTTTAAACGATGGGCTCAGAGAGCTTACCATTGATATTTATTCTAGTTGAAGCGTTTCCGAGAAGAGTGAAAACCGTCTTCGTGAACTTTTGGCTGCATCCAAGGTCTTTCAGTGATTGAAAAAGAAAGTCCCATTCCAATCTATCATATGCTTTGTCGAAGTCGATCTTAATGAATGCCAGATCTTGTGCAGACTCCTCAGCAAATGCAAGGCCTTCCCAAATATCGACAATTGCTTCAAGCATAGATCTACCTTTGATAAAACCTTTATGGTCCTCACAAAGCCATGACTTTAAATGACATGAGATTCTATTGGCAATAACTTTGGCAATTATCTTGTATCCAGTTTGGACCATGGTAATCGGCCGCCAATTTCCAATTTTGTTCTTATCTCCCCTTTTGTGAATTAACTTGATGACACCATTATTAAGACACTCAGGGAGGGCACCGAATGAGAGAGCCTCTTACCACACGAGACACAGCGGGGTGGCCACCTCATGCTTGAAGGACTTGAAAAACACGTTGGTGAGGCCATTAGGATGGCCCGAAATTTTCCCATTGGGAAGAGCATCAATAACATCGATAATTTCATTCTCCGAAATGTTAGCATCAGTAGAGAATTCATGTTCTGTGGGGTTCTAGATTGAGCAACCTTGAGATGGTTGCCATGGAGTCACGCCTGTGTGGGGAAAGAGGATTTGAGACCCGGAGAAGATGGGTGAAGTGCTCAACAATGATAGATCTATTCTCAACTTCTGTGCTACATTCGATCCCATTATTATTGACCAAGAAGGGGATGGATTCCCTATCTTTTTTCCTTTTGAGGATATTACACATCTCATTCAAAGGTTTGTCGGCCTTCCCCGCCCACCAATCTTTGAAGAATATTTGAATATTTTTCCTTTGAACCTCCTCCTCGAATCTTAGTCTTCCCTTGATTTTCCAAAGACCTTGTTGGCATTGCAAGTTACCTTTGTTCACTTCTTCTTCAAGCTGTGAGAGCCTCCGGTACACCGTTTCTCTTCTTCTTTTCCGGGTATTTCTTATAGCCTTATGAGTCCTGATTAGAATTTGTCGAGTCCTTTCCACCGTGCTTCTCCAACACTTAGCCGGTTCATTATAGTAGGCAAAGGCTTCTGCCCACACTGTGGAAATTTCTTGATGGACAGAGGGGAGGGAAAATGACGTTTGACAAGCATGAAACCAAGGAGCTTTTTGGAGCATGGGAATCAGTTTTGAAAGAAAGAGTAATCGGAGAGTGGTCGGAGATAGTCAGGTCCATGTGTTGGGAAATCGAAGGAGTACCCCACTAGAGGATGGTGTTTTGCTCGATGTAACATCTATCAAGTCTTGCTTTCCTCAAGGAGTCCCCCAATTGGAGATTTGACCAGGAGAACCCCTTCATGTCTTTCACCTCGACCAGGTTGATATGGAGTTTGATTTTATCCCATATCTCTTTCTCCCGACTGTCAATAATTTTCCCCTTGTTATTCCATCGGTCTTCAAGAAACTCAACCATGTTGAAGTCCCCACAGATCAGAACATTGTGTGAGAGGGAGTCGAGGAACCCGTTAGAGTAGCAATCCAAGGATGATTCCAATCTTCATAAGTCAAGATCAATCTGCCGGATAAGGAGTGACTAATACCAATCGCAGCGCCCCCACCCCCCTAGGGTGCGAAGTGGAGAACTAAAGGTGGTTTGGAGAAATGCATTTAAGCTGTTTCTGGAGATCCTCTGCGTCCATTTTAATCTCTTGTAAGCACATAAAGTGAGGGTTGAGGCACTTGTCTTTGAACCACTGGCTAAGAATCGCCGCTCTTATGGGGTCAGACAAACCCGTGACATTTAGCGATGTGAGTTCCATTATTGATGGTTGCCCTCTTTGAGGGGAGGGACCCGATCTTTTTTTTTCTTGTGATCTTCTTTTTTCCTCCCAACTTCTTGACTTAGGATCCTACTCTTGAGGGGGCTCTTCCACGGCATGCCCGACGGTTGTTTCCCTTTAAGCTTTGACTTTTGTTGCCGTAAGCTTGGCATGCAAACCGGAAGAGTAGGACGAAGGAAGGAGCTTTCACTACCCGGGTTGTCTTCATTGCTAGTAGTGAAGCCTTCCTCTTTACTCGTGGTGTAACCTTCCTGGTTGTCTTCTTTCCTGGTAGAGCACCCAAGGGTATTATCAGCGGGGTCTTCTTCATAAAGGTTATCCCCTGGGAAGTCGACCTCATTAATCTCCTTTTCTAGGTTACAATACATGTTATTCGAAGGAGCAATTGTCGTAACGTTCCTTGCTGCTGATCTTCGAGGGCTAACTTTCCTCCTATGTCTTACTTCAAGGAATCCTTCTGAATCAGTCTCTGCAACACGAGTTCCCACTTCTTCTTCCATCGGAGGGGGATGAACCCGAGTGTCAACTTGAGGGAAAGGATCCAAGGTCCCATCTGGTTTAAGTTTGTTTTTATTGGTACTTTGCTTCAAGGGGCAGTCTTTGATCCTATGACCTTGGTGCCGCAACGGAAGCACACATTTGGCAAATTCTTGTAAGTAACCTCCTGTACCCAAATCTTACCATCTCCACAGTTTATGGAGATCTTCGAGGGAAGGACCTGGTTCAAGTCTGTTTCAACGCAAATTTGAGGGTGCCATTGTGCATTGAAAGAATTTTGAGTTCCATCGTATACTAACCCCCCAACATCTTCTCTTGGGGCCATCGGGCGACCGATCGGTGAAATGATTTCTCGAAGAAATCCATACACAAAATACAGCAGATTGGGAAGCTCCACCCATAGTGGGTAACGAAGAGGCTTTGACCTGTTCGGAACAAAGTCTGGGGTCCGCTTGAATAGACATAAGGTTTATGCACTATCATTTACATCTTAGTTATGTCATCCTACAAATTTAACTTAATGTAGCTGGTTTTTGACATCTATGCACTATTATTCAAGGTTTATGCACTATCATTTACATCTTAGTTATGTCATCCTACAAATTTAATGTAGCCGGTTTCTGACATCTATCACGTATCGAAGAATTTAGGGAGTAATAAATAGTTATTTGATTTGGAGTAATTTTAATCATCCGTTCACCTCTTATTATCAGACGTATTATTCCTACGAGTATCAAAGCTCAACTTCGATGGAATTTCGGGCAGCTTCATTTCAAAGTGGATCAACCTCGGTACGAAATCTGTCATGTTAACATTGGATTTGATGGCTTTTACACATTTTGAATAGCCTTACCGGTAGTATCGATAGGTTCAAGATTGAAATCTGTGAATTTCGGTAAGAATTTGATGGGCTTCAATAAAGTACTGATAGAATTTAGTAAGCAATGGTGGATTTCACTTTAGCTTCATGGCAGTTTGAGAAAGAGGAGCTCATACATCCAATAAAACATGATGTTGGAATAAGATGGAGAAGAAAACCTTGAAGATATGTTGGATACTTCAACTGCCAATGCAAAACCAATATTGTGAAAGTATCATGGATGCCTAATCAATCTTTCACCACATACTATCTTTGATTAGGTTTTAAGTGTGTTTGATTCACTATTGCTAACCAATTGACCGATTGTGTAACCTCCTAGCCAATATATTATTGCCAATTCATAAAAGGATGATCAATCTTAAGAATTACCTGCACATATTGTTGTGCTCCGTCTCTCTTGAATCATATACTCGTCTCATAAACACCAATCACGGAGAAAATTAGAACCAAAATATAACAACTCGCACATAAAGTGAATTACTTGAACATTCAATCGAAGGACAGCTTGCCAATATGATTTAGTATGCTTCCTAGTTGTTCGTTCTCCCTTTTACAAATTTCAACTTTCCTTATCATGTGATAGTAAAGTTTCCCTCATATAGTCCAAGCCTGCATAGCATAGTTGTTGATGCTTTGAATCTCAAGGAGGAGGTCTTGAGTTCAAATCCTGGCTGGATATATTCATGAGTTCCCAAAGATGGGTATATTCATGAGTTCCCAAAGATGGGTGTCCATGAAGTTCCCCAAGATGGGTGCCTCTACCTTACGAGATCGGGTGTGTGCATCTTTCCAATTCATTGTACTCTCAAAAAAAAAAAAACAAAAAAGTTTTCCTTGCTCATTAAATCTTATATTTTTATGACACAGACTATGAACATTTTACAAGCGAACTTATCCTTTCTTGCATTTGATCAATGGAGATTCGAGAAGTTCTGTTTGACAAAGCGACACGCCCTCCTAGTAAGATAGGTAATATAGGGTTGGTCTGGATGTGACAAATGAGTGAATGTGCCTCCATGTAGGGATGGTTAGGATGTGACAAATGAATGAGCGTGCCTTCCAACTAGCATGAGGCTCCGGCTTGAGAAGAGCTAGACTTTATCCGGTATCACTCTGGATGTCCAAGAGCCCCGTAGAACTACAACAGGTGTGATGGATATGGAGGCTTAGAGTTAGTAGCTGCTTTCTTAGGAGAACCAACGGTTGCAATACAGTGACCGCGAAGCAGCATTGCAATTTCCTACCACTACTACTACTACTTCTTTGTTTCAGCAAGGCGATGGCGGACAGAAAAGTTTCATTCAGAAATGAAAATGAACCTGCAGCGTAAGAGGATGTCCAGAGCCTACTTGTCTCTTTGGCTGTCCATGCAGAGTGCTTTATGACTGCATAGACTAATGTGTATTTCCTTCATTGCAATAAGCGACATGTGGCGAATCCCTCAGCAACTCTTTGGGCGCAAACGTCTTTTCTGTCTTTAATCTGTTTCTGCATCTGCATCTTCATCTTTTCTGCATCTTCAGCTTTGCATTCGGCTCTCTCTCTCTCTCTCTCTCTCTCTCTCTCTCTCTCCAGCGTTTCCCGTAGATGAGGAATGTGATATATTATTCCTTAAGGACGTTGTGGATGCTTACATCTTCTCTGTCCAATGTCATGTCACTTAGCGACATTGTAAATGCTTACGTCTCCTCGGTCTGTAGGCTCTTTCTGAACCTTCTTCTTTGCAAGTTTGCACTTGCCTCTCAGCATCCATGCATGCTATGCAATTTGCCATGTAGGTTTCTACTGGTCTCTCTCTCTCTCTCTCTAACCCAGTGTTTCCAGTATATGAGGAATGTGGTATATTATCACTTAGGGACGTTGTGGATGCGTACGTGTTCTCGGTCCAATGTCATGTCACTTAGCGGCATTGTAAATGCTTACATCTTCTCGGTCTGGAACCTCTTTCTGAACCTTCTGAACCTGCTGCCTCCCCAAAAGGGAAGGAGCTATTGGTATTTTGTGCCCCTTGAAGATGGCTGCACATGTTTACTAAATGGGTGTTAACCTTGCTGCTAAATGGGCGTTAAGTAGTACACACGCTGATGATATTTGGGCTATTCTTGTCAAAAGGAAGTTGCACATGTTTACTATCAGAGTTAAAGAACTTGGAATAACAATCATCTTTGGGATATTATTGTTTCTCCTCAACATTATTGTTTCTCCTCAACAGTACTGTCCTGTGGGGAATGATATTTCTATTACATCTCTAGGTTCTTTATCAAATTCTGAGGACTGTAAGAGGATAAGACGTATAATTTTGCTGGTATTTACCAAAACTTGAATAAAAGGTGAAAAGCTCAATAGTCCATAGACCAATGGAGATATAGATTTGTTGCATTTGGGCTTTCCCTTCTTCAATAAAACAGCCATAGCTCCACTGGCTTATCATACACAATGGTCTCTAGGCAGGTGCTAGAGCAAAAAAAAAACAGTAATATTAATGATGGTTTGTGCTAATTTTCTGTGGCAAGGAGGAATATTTACATCACCTCTTTGTGGATTGTTTTCACGCCAAGAAAATTTGGTGCTACAAAAGACCCTAAATGAAAATTAAGAAGATTTTCTCTCTTGGTGAGCATGAACTGCTTTTGGGTAATACCTACAATATGCACATTGCCATCTTTCAGATATGAAATAGTCACACATCATGGTTGATCTAGCTGAGCAGAAATCATTTGGTATATCGAAGTGCAAGAAAATTTTTTCTGTTCTATCTTTAGAAGGTTTTGGCCACCTCAGGATGGGACTGTTTGAGGCCCATGAAAGAGGTCTTGGACCCCTTCCAAAGTATCCAGGTTATTTTGAAGGATCACCTTCCCTCTAAATGAAAGGAAAAGCTTCTATCTTTGTATTCTTCAGATAGGCTACTCATGTACTTAACTACAGGATTTCAATGCCCTCCTTGTAATGTTCCCTAGTGCTCTACTTGCCGGTGGTCTTGCCTCCTTAGTATTTCTTGCTTTATGTTCCCTCAAGTGATGTGTAGGCTCTTGCCCCCTGCTTAGTTGTAACATCCATTTTTTAATATTACTTTTTTCTGTTGTCTTAAAAAAAAAGCTTGCAGCTGCCTCTCATGCATGCTATAGCCATATATGTTTCTACTGCTCTCTCTCTCTCTGTGTATATATATATATATATATATATATATATATATATATATATATATATATATATATATATATATATAGTCGTTCTCCATAGTTGATGCATGTCCTATTCCTCAGCGCAGCGGATGCACAGCTCTAATCTGTCTGCCATCTCTTTATGATTCTTCTCCTCTGCTTTTGTGATTGTCTTACTACACCTGCTTGCACAATGCATCTCTCTCTCTCTCTCTCTCTCTCTCTCTCTCTCTCTCTCTCACAGACTTACAAACCATTGGTATCACTACTAAACTGCCTACTTTTGCAGGTCTTTCATACTTTTAAGGCGTTTGTAGGTCGGGCAAGCCACTCTGGTGAGCCCTTGATTCCGGACAGAGTACACTCATGAGTCATGCCTTTAAGCGCATGTCGAGCATCTGGATAACCCCCGATTCTGAGCCGGTTGAAGCAACTGGCAGACAGCATACGATTCTGTATTGTCGGAGCCGATTACGAGAATTTCTTTCTCATTACAGCTCAGCGAAGGCTTTCCGTTGGAATGTTTTGTAAGGATGCAGAACCCAATTGTTGTCTGCGCGAAGCCACGTAATAGTTTGTTCATCCCCGTCGAAGACACTTCCACGTGAGGGAGAAGTAACACTTTCTGTTGCGCTATGTCTTTTCTGCATCATGCATCGATACTATTCATAGCCGCCCTCGTATTGTCGAATTGATTTAGTAGCATGTCCGTCATGCACAGGAAAATAAGTAGGACCAATGACGTGCCGATGCATTCATACTTTCGAATGGACTTCATTTGTGCGTGCGCGTGTCGCTGTGTCTTTGTGGGTGCGTACGTTTTCAGAGGATGTTGAAGAAAAAAAGATCGTGATTTCCTTTTCTTTGCATTCTATCGTGAAGCATCACCGAATGGTATCTACATCGAGGAGACAAAAAATTGTACCCTGTTTGGTCTGCGATGAAGCTTGATGAAGCCATCAGAATCGGGTTTAGAAAACTGAGTTTCCTTAACCTTGTGATTGTAAGAGGTCTGTTCTTTTAGGCATTACATGCTGATCAATTTAAAAAACGACAAGCTGGAAAAACAAGAGGATCTCGACAAAGGCAACAAAAAGGTTATCAACTTTCTTTGTAGTTCTTCTTAATCCTTTTTTTAAATTTTTCTTTGTTTATAATTTGAAGCTCGTTTGGAAAAAAACAATTAACCGTCAATTTCTTTCTTGCATAATTACCTTCTTGTGACTCCAAGACAGGCATCCATCTCAATTAACTAATAAAATTTTTTCTTCTTAAGTGATTTTTTTCATCTTTCGAGTGTTAACATCCCTCAATTCCAAGAATTTATTAACTTAACGAACATTAGTTGAAGGCATGAAAAAGTCTCCTTCGTACAACTCTTCTTAGGCTATAAGGTTGATATAAGAAAATCATGCTCTTTCATTTTACAGGTCTGTATAATCTTTTCTCAGAATATTTTATTCAAGATGTGGAATGTGCATTTTTTAAGGATGGATACCGTTATGTTCTCTTCATTCCCTATATCTAGCACATAAGATATGGTATCAAAAGGGGTATTGTCAAATGTGGGTTTATTTAACTCGTTTGCATGTGAATGATCTAAAATTCAAAGTTTTAGTCATCTTGTTTCTTTTGATCTCAATAGTCCTTATGCCTACGTGCGACCATTAGTACTATTTTCGAACAATCTTTTAGGGATTATTTCCCATTTTCTGAAATATAGATGGATGTTGATAGAATCATATATCATTATGTCTTTTCTACATTAGGTATCATTTGCTAATATGTGACACATCATCAAATATTTTATAATGGATCCTCCTCCTTAGGGCATTTTTTATGGCATTGCTTCTTGGAAGTTCCTAGAACTCTTGTAATAAATTATTAATTGAATGGATGTTGGATATTGGTCTAGAGAGTGATGGGAGATGATTCTAACACCCCAATGCAACAATGGAATATGGGCGTCCTCCACTAGGTCCACAAGCAATGATATATGCTCACTATTCTGAACTTTTCTCTACACTAGTATAGAGACTTAGAATGAAATTTGCACACTTACAGTAGACTATAAGAGCTACCGAGCAAGCTTCAAATTATCCAAAATGGATATTCCAGCTCCGAGAACCAACCTCTGCAAAACAAGCTACCTGTTTGCAACACTCTCTGCCTATGTGCAAAGATATACTTTCACAAAGTTGGCATTTTCTCACAAGTCACTCAGCCAAATAACTTGAAACTTTGGCAAACTTTAGGGCACTCTATGAAAGACCAAATGAACTTTGAAATCAATGGAAATGAGTACAATAAGAGAGCAATGCTCTGCAATCTGGTATAATCAGATTGGAAAAGCCTAACTACACCTCTAGATAGAGAGGAGCGGAATCATGAGAAAATGAGTTAAGCAAGCAAGGGGGCTGCTTGCTGGAGTTTATGACTTTACTAAACTAAGTGGGAAACTCGTGGAATGCATACAACACAAGCAACAAAGGTGAGGTGATGCTTTTATAGAGTTTTACTTTTCCTACAATCTAGGTAACCATCCACCAATGAGTGTAAGTGCACTTTTTGGTGGCTGATTTGATGAGATTTGAATTTGATTGAGTTTTATGAAGCTTCTAACTTTATTCCACAACTTTGGGTCCTCCTTTTTTATTGTTCCACTTGCAAAACTCATGGTTGAGCCCTTTTGCATGATTAAGACTTGATTTTCAACACTCCCCCTCAAGTCTCAATCCCTTGCTCCTTCATTCCAATGCATGCCTTGAAGTGTTGTAGCTTTACTCCATCCAATGCTTTCGTAAACATATCTGCATATTGCTCCTCTGTATTGACATGCTCCACCTTGACATCCTTTGACATGATCTTCTCTCTAATAAAGTGGTAATGCACTTCTATATGCTTTGACCTTGCATGGAACACCGGATTTTGAGCGTATTTCCTTTGCATCAAGTATATACCTTCCTCTTTATATAGTACAGCAATTCCAAGGAAGTACCTTAAAATACCTAAATCTGAGATTTTATACTCACATCCAAGATTCCTCTTTATGTCCTTGATGTTGGCTTCATCATCCCCTATAATGATCAAATAATCAACATATATACAAATGAAAACAGTTTTGCTACCTTCCTTCTTCACAAAGAGTGATGGGTTTGCATGACTCTGATTGTATCCACATTTTACCAAGTAGTCCACAAGTCTTTGGCTCCAAGCCCTTGAGGCTTGCTTGAGTCCATAAAGAGCCTTCTTAAGCTTTCATACATGATGTGGAAACCTCTCATCTTCAAATCCTTGGGGCTACTCCATGAAGACTACCTCTTCAAGCTCTCCATTTAGGAAAGCATTCTTCACATCCAACTCGTACATCTTCCAACCTTTTGAGGCTAAAATTGCAATCAAACTTCTTATGTTGGACATCTTAGCTATTGGACTAAATGTTTCCTCAAAGTCAATTTCATAGGTTTGAGCAAAATCTTTGGCAACCAGCCTTGCTTTATGCCTAGAGATGCTCTCATCTACATGCCTCTTTACCTTGTACACCCATTTGTTGCCAATGACTTTTATGTCCTTTGTTCTTGGCACCAATGAACAAGTATCATTTTCTTTAAGTGCCTTGACTTCCTCCTCCAAGGCTTCAATCCATTCCCTATGCTTATTTTCTTCTTCAAAAAAGCTAGGTTCTTCACAAGCTATAACTTGACTCATGTAGGCATAGTGTCTTGCAATGAATGAACCATAAGTTAACATTTGAACATGGTATTTAACCCTATTCGATAACCTTACATCACCATTAGGTGGTAGGAATCTCCTCCTCCTTGGTTTCGATGCTTTAAATCATGAAGTTTCTAATTTTTCCATATATTCGTCACTTGTAGATTCCATGTCTACCCATCGATGGTCTTCGTCATTTGCCTTTTCCTTTCCTTCGCTAATTCCTTCACTTGAATGAGCTTCATTCGTTGTTCTTACATGCCAAGATGATGTAGTAATCTCGTTTAATGGTGTGCTTGAAGTGGTTGGACCACTTGTCTCCATGCTTTGTTGTTGCTCTTTGAACTTCTTCTCAATTTCATATGCATCGTCAACCTGTAACACATCTTTGCTACCATACTAAGGAAACAAATCATCAAATATTACATCCATAGATACCTTAAGCTCTTTAATGCAAGGGTTATAGAATCTAAAACCCTTTTTCTCTAAAGAATATCCAAGAAATATACATCTATCTGCCTTTGGGTCTAACTTGTGTTTCAATTCTTGAGGTATGCGAACATAACACATACAACCAAATACTTTGAGATGTGAAAGGTTGGATTTTTTACCACACAAAGCTTCATAAAGTAACTCCATGTACTCCTGAGGTTGGAAACCTATTCATAATTTATATGGTTGTATTTGTTGCATCAGCCCAATAAGAGTTAGGAACATTCATTTCCTTTAGAAAAGCTCTCGCGACTTCTGCTATGTATCTATTCTTCCTCTCTGCCACCCCATTTTGTTGAGGTGTATACCTGAAAGGGAATTTCCTTTTGATGCCATGTCCATGTAAAAAAATTGGAAAATTCATTTGAAAAAGACTCTCCCCCCCATCCGATCTGAGAGTCTTTATATACTTCCCTATTTCCTTCTCCACTAGGTTTTTGAACCTCTTGAAGTGGTAAAACAACTCTGACTTTGACTTCATGCAATACATCCAAACAAACCTTGAATCATCATCTATAAATGTGAAAAAATATCTATTACCTCCCATGAATGGCTCCCTTTTAGGTCCCCATACATCTATGTGTGTGAGATTCAACACTTCATTGCTCACATGTGCTCCCTTCTCGAATGGCAATCTACTTTGTTTCCCTAATTGACAAGCATGGCACAAATGTTGCATATTCTGAGATGTAAGATCAGGTGGATCACTCACTAAGTGCGTCCTTTTAATGTCCTTCATCCTTTGTAAGTTTATGTGTTCAATTCTTTTATGCCATAGGTCGGTTTGTGCAATTTGTTTATTTCCAATTGACAAGTAGATAGTGTGAGGGGTTGATGGCTTTACCTCCATGGTGAAGATTCTTTCTTGATTCTTTCCTTTTGCTATGAGCTTGTAGTCTTGCATGGGGTCTTCAACAAAACATCCTTTATCATTGAACCTCACCTCATAACCTCTTTCAACCATTTGACGTACGAAAACCAAGTTCTCTATGATGGTTGGAGCTTTGAGATCCATTCAATGTAACATCTCCCACATGTGTAATCTTGTGCTTACTGTCATCCCCTATCTCTACATGTCCTTTAGTGATGGGTGAGTGTAAATTAAAGAGAACATCTTTATTGCAACTCATATGGTTGCTACAACCACTATCAATGTACCATGTAAAATCTGAATTCACTCTTTCACTTGACCCATACATCATAAGAAAGTTCTCATTTTTTGAATTTTCTGAAGTACTAGCATAATTATCTTTGTTCCTTTTGTATCCTTGATTGCCTCCTCCTTTGGACCAGCAATCTCTTGCATAATGGCCTAGTTTTCCACAATTGTAGCATTCTCCATTGGATGCTTCTCTTCCATGTGATTTTCCTTCTCTCCCTCTACTGCTTCCTCTTGCTCTTGATACATAGCTTTGGTTGGAGCCTTCTTGGTTGGTTGAGCTTGAGTTTGACCATCCTCTCCCTCTACCTTGGGAGTTTTGCCCAACTCTTTTGCCTTTCCCTCTACCTGCATAGAAAACTTGGGCTTGGCTTCCCTTTGATTGTGAACCTCTTTGTTTCATCTCCTCAGTCACCATCATTGATCAAATTCTAGTAGGGAATGCCTCACATAAACTGATGTGAATGCTTTCCAACTTTCATCCTCTCTCAAGCCATTGAGAGTGTGTGCGATAAGATCATCATCTTTGATTGGGATGCCAATTGAGCCTAGATCATCTACAAGCTCCTTAACCTTCAGAATATACTCATTTATGTTAGTACTTGGTGATTTCATAAGCTTATTCAACTCATTCTTGAGCTGAATCTTCCTTGCCTTGGTTGATGAAGAGTACAATATCTCCGAGGTTTCGCAAAACTTCTTGGATGTGTCCAAGTCTTGTATATGCCCTATCATGCTATTGGTTATGTGTTGGGATAGAATGAATATAACTCTCCTATCCCTTACTATCCATTCATTAAGTGCGTTCACCTTCCCTTGAAGTGGTGGATCATGTACATGAGGCATTGGCTCCATGCCGCCCACTAATCCCCATAGACCTTTGCCCATAAGGTAGTTGCTAACTATAAATTTTCATGGTTGATAATTGCCTTTCTCTAACTTCTCTATTTGTGTATTATACTCAGCCATATTGAACTCTAAGATGCTCCTCTAGCTTCTCGTCAAGTGTTTGTATGCTTTAGAAGGTGTGGATATTACCTTTCGATAGCTTTTCCCTTGCAAACGATTGACTAATTCAGATCTTGATCGATGTAGCCCCCTTTCAATGTCTTCTTGTTTTGATAAGTCCTCCTTGTGCTCCCACGAGTTGTCTTGATACCTGCAAGTCTTCAGTATGCTTCTCACTAATTTCTTCAAGCCTCTAGAATGGCTTTGATACCATTGATGGGAGATGATTCTAACACCCCAATGCAACAATGGAAGATGGCTGCCCTCCACTAGGTCCAGAAGCAATGATATATGCTCACTGTTCTAAACTTTTCTCTGTACTAGTATAGAGACTTCAAATGAAATTTTGCACACTTACAAAAGACTATTAGTGCTACCTTAAAAGCTTTAAATCATTAAAAATGTATATTCCAGTTGGGAGAACTGCCCTTTGCAAAATAGGCTACTTGTTTGCAACACTCTCTACCTATGTGCAGAGATATACCCCCACAAAGTTGGCAATTTCTCACAATGCACTTAGCCAAATAACTTGAAACTTTGGCAAAGTTTAGGGCACTATATGATATACCAAGTGAACTTTGAAATCAATGAAAATGAGTACAATGAGATTGCAAAAAATGCTGTACAATCTGGTACAATAATATTTGGAAAAGCCTAATTACACCTGTAGATAGAGACGAGCAAAATCATGAGAAAATGAGGTAAGAAAGCAAGGGGGCACCTTGCTAGAGTTTATGACTTTACTAAACTAAGTGGAAAACTCATTGAATGCATAGAACACAAGAAACAAAGACGAGATGATGCTTATATAGAGTTTTACTTTCCTACAATCTAGCTAACCATCCACCAATGAGTGTAGGTGCACTTTTTGGTGGTTGATTTGATGAGATTTGAATTTGATTGAGTTTGGTGGAGCTTCTAACTTTATTCCACGAATTTGGGTCTTCCTTTTTTATTGGTCCACTTGCAAAACTCGTGGTTGAGCCCTTTTGCATGATTGACAATTGATTTTCAACACAAAGATCATTCCATGTGCATGTGTGACAACAACTAGTCATAGCCAAGGTCCCTAGCTTGTGGGATGCCCTAAGGTATTCAATGGAAATGGGGATGAGTGTTGCAAAATGGCCATTCTTGAGCATTTTTATCTTGAACGAAAGGGGATATAATGGATTGGAGTAGAGTGGCACACACATCAACATGAGTTTTAGAGTCCAAGTGTTGAGAGAGAATTTAGGAGAGTTTCTAATAGTTGGTAATCAGAGCCTTTTTTGAAGATACAAGTAAGTTTTTTGTGAATTTTTTCCCTTTTCTTGTGGTCTTTTATATGATACACTACAACATATCAGCGGTTTACGAAGGTTTCTACTCGAGAAAATGCATAGGTGCTATTTTGCCCCGATGCCGCTATAAGCTTTGGCATAAGCATCGGTACCAAAGCACTAGTGTACGTGCTAGTATAGGAATTGATATGGGCGTCGATATAAGCGTCAGTAATCTCTTGGGCATACGCACTAGTATGAGCATCAATATGCACGTAAGAATACCGATGCTCATATGGGTGCCTATACTAGTGACCATATCCGGAAATTTCTTTTTGGGTAGAGTGTGTTGTCTCTTGCTACATCAATATTACCATGATGTTGTGTAGCAAAAGACAATACACTTTGTCGAAAAAAAACTGATAGACATAGCCAAGGTCCCTAGCTTGTGGGATACCCTAAGGTATCCAATGGAAATGGGGATGAGTGTTGCAAGATGGCCACATATTGGCACTAGATGATTTTGGAGCATTTCGATTTTGGATGAAAGGGGATATAATGGATGGGAGGAGAGTGGCACACACATCAATATGAGTCTTAGAGTCCAAGTCTTGAAAGAGAATTTAGGAGAGTTTCTAATAGTTGGTAATTGGAGCCTTTTTTAGAGATAGAAGAAATCTTTTTGTGAATTTTTTCCCCTCTTATTGCGGTTTTTTATATGATACACTACAACATATCAGTGGTTTACTGAGGCTTTCTACTTGTGCAAATGCATAGGTGCCATTTTTCCCCGATGCCGCTATAAGCTTTAGCATAGGCATTGGTACCACTGGTGTAGGTGCTGGTATAGGAATTGATATGGGCGTCGAAATAAGTGTCAGTAATCTCTTGGGCATAAGCACCGGTATGGGCATCGCTATGCACCTAGGAATACCGATGCTCATACGGGTGCCTATACCGGTGACCATAGCTGCAAAGTTTTTTTTTTTGGGTATATTAATATTACCATGATGTTGTGTAGCAAAAGACAATATGCTTTGCGAAAAAAAATCAGTACATGTGACATGTAATCTAGTGGTTGCCGATCTATGTTTAGATGATCGACAAACAAAACAGGATTGGATAAAGCGGAACACCATCAAACATAAAAGAGATGCCCAAAATGAACCATGAATCATGTACAAAGGAGATATATATTCTGTAAATCAACCATTGGGACACTTAGAGGTCACCTCCATGTGACGTGTCTTGGAAACTAATTGTTGAATCCATCCAAGAACCTCTTCCGTTGAGATGCTGGATCCCTGAACGAGAGTCTCAAGGTCTCTCTCTACTTTTGGGATCTTCTGGGCTCAGCAGGCACTGAGAATCAAGTTGGCGGGTATGATCGGTGGGCAGACTATGGTTTGCACCTGCGAGAGACACCCCATGGATCTTAACCTTTTCTTTTGGGTCCCTTTTGGGATCAAGGGTTGTTTGTGTGGTTTCATGAACAAAATCATGTGCCAATGGATCTCTACTAATGAATCTAGCAGAGGGTCACTGGCACCTGACTGCATCCGAGTGAGTGTTCTTTTGGGTGTATCAAGTAGCCTTGTTCAAGGGCCCCACTGCTTGGTAGTGTTGGCACTCACATATCAACAAAAAACTTATCAACTTTCTTTGTAGTTCTCCCTAATCTTTTTTTCTTAATTTTCCTTATTTATAATTTAAAACTCGTTTGGATAAAAAAAAAGAACCCTCATTCTCTTTCTTGCATGATTACCTTGTTAAGGCTATCAACCTTCTTTGTAATTCTCCCTAATCTTTTTTTTTTGAATTCTCCTTGTTTATAATTTAAAACTCGTTTGAATAAAAACAAAAGAACCCTCAATCTCTTTCTTGCATGATTATCTTGGTGTGACTCCAAGATAGGCATCGATCTCAATTAACAAATATATGCATTTTCTTCTTTAGTCATGATACTTTCATCTTTTTAGTGTTATTATCCATCGATTCCAAGAAGTAATTAGCTTAAAGAACACGTGAAGGCATGAAAAGGTGATCTTCGTACAAAAAAATCACGCTCTCATTTTACAGGTCAATATATAATCTATGTTATATATTTCATTCAATATAGGGAATGTGCATTTAAGGATGGATAACGTTATGTTCCCTTCATTCCCCATATCTAGCACGTAAGATATGGTATCAAAAGGGGTATTGCTAAATGTGTGTTTATTTAACTCGTTTGGATTCGAATTATCTAAAATTTTAAGTCTTATTCATATTATTCCTTTTGATCTTAGTAGTCCTTATGCCTATGTGCTACCATTAACACTATTTTCAAACAATCTTTTAGGGGTCCTTTCCCATTTTCTGAATTATAGATGCATGCTCGAAAAATCATATCTCAATTCTTCTTTTCTACGTTAGGTATCATTTGATAATTTGTGGCATATTAGCAAAAAGATTTTATGATGGATCCTCCTCCTTGGGCCATTTTCTAATGGAATTGCTTTTTGGAAGTTCCTATAACTCTTATAATAACTTATTAAATGAATGGATGTTAGACATTGTTCAACAGAGACAATTGTGTGTTTACTATCTTTATGCACTTTTTGCATCTAGGACAAGTGTATCACATTTTATATTGATATATGTTTTTCAATATTCTTGTTTAGCTCTACATTTTGTATGCAAAGAGGATGGTATGTTGGAGCTAGACATCTGCGCAAGAACATGAACAACACAAGGAAAAAGAAGAAGCTTGGAGCACAACACACAATTCTGAATGTATTACCACTAGATTGTACAAAGATAAGTAGCCAGTTAGGGCAATAGGCACATATACAAGCCGATAGAAAAAAACCTCCTAAAGAGGTAAAAAGTGCCTCGGCGATTGTAGAGTGTTCACACACATGACTACCTAAATATATCAACAAATCCCCCCTAGGAGTGATGCACTGAACAAGGAGCTCGCACTCATGTATAAGGAAGAGCCAAGCTATGTAGAATCAATCCACAAAAGGAAGTAAGCCCAAAGCTTTGCAGAAAGCTTCAAGCTTCTCCCTAGGCAGAGCCTTCGTAAAAAGGTCTACAATGTTCTCCTGTGTGGAAACATATGGCAAGCTGCTCTCCCTAGCGGAGAACCTCTCCCTAGCATAATGATAATGCACATCAATGTGCTTAGTGCAAGCATTGAACACAGGGTTCCTTGCAACTTCCAATGTGCTCTGACTGTTAGTGAAGATGGTGGTGGTAGAAGACTCATCAACACCCAAATCAGCCATAAGGCATCTGAGCCACACACACTAGTCATTGTGTGATGCCCTATACTTAGCCTCAAAACTAGAAGTTGCCATAGTAGGCTGCTTCTTGCTCAACCAAGATATACATGAGCTACTAAGCATGAACCAAAAGCCACTCGTGGACACATGATTGTTGAAGTTAGACATCTGTAGAAGCACGTTGAACAACACAAGGAAGAAGAAGAAGCTTGGAGCACAACACACAATGCTGAATGTACTACCACTAGAATGTACAAAGGGAAGTATCCAATTAGGGCAATATGCATGCATACAATCGGGGGAGAAAATCTCCTAAAGAGGGAAAAAAGTGCCCCGAAGGTCCTAGAGAGCTCACACACATCACTACCTAAATATATCAACAAATCCCTCCTCGGAGTGATGCGGTGAACAAGGAGCTCGCTCTCATGAAGAGGAACTGCTAAGCTATGTGGAATCAATCCACAAAAGGAAAGAAGCCCAAAGCTTTATGAAGAGCTTCAAACTTCTCCCTAGGTAGAGCCTTCGTAAACATGTCTACAATAATCTCCTACATGGGCACATATGCCAAGCTGACCTTCCCAGCAGAGAGCCTCTCTGTAACATAATGATAATGCACCTCAACGTCCTTAATGCGAGCATGGAACATAGGGTTCCTCGCAACTACCAATGCGCTCTTATTGTCAATGAAGATGGTGGTGGTGGAAGACTGACCAACACCCAAATCAGCCATAAGGTGTTTGAACCACACACACACACACACACACACACACTCAATAATCGCTATGAAAGTTGCCCTATACTCAACCTCACAACTAGAAGTGGCTAGAGTAGGCTGCTTCTTGCTCAGCGAAGATATACATGAGCTACCAAGCATGAAGCAAAAGCCACTGGTGGACACAAGAGTGTCATAGCAACCAGCCCAATCACTATTAAAAAAAAGCATGCAAATCTGGCAGTAGTGATCCCCCTTGGGATAAAACAATCCAAGTAGCTGGGTAACATTCAAGTAGCGAAAGATGTGCTTAATGGCCTACCAATGCTTGACACGTGGGCAATGCATAAACCTGCTCATATGTGAGACAACAAAGTGAATATCTGGCTGAGTAATGCATAAGTAAATCAAGCATCCAACAACCTGCTGATAGAGAACAACATCAAATGCATCTCGCGCATCATGAAGACTCAAGCATAAACCTATCTCCATACGGGTGGCAATGTGCTTACAGTCTTCAAGGCCAAAATGCTTAAATAATGTGTCAATATATTTCGTTTGGCACAAATCCATTCCACCATCAACCTGCATAAACTGGATGCCCAAATAGTGATGCAAATGCCCCAAATGAGACATCTCAAATGAGGCATGCAAGTTAACCTTAAAATCAGCAATATGCATGTCATGAGGACCAATGAGCAGCATGTCATCAACATACACCACAATTATTAGAAGCACATCATTACCACGCTTTGCGTATAAAGTGCTTTCAATTGGACTGTTCTCAAAACCATGTGCAATGACATGGGCATGTATTTTTTCATACCAAGCACGTGGTGCTTGCTTTAAACCATAAATTACCTTCTTCAACTTGCACACCTGGTTTTCATGCCCTTTCTACACAGCCATGGGGTTGAAAAACATACACTTCTTCATACAAGTCACCATTAAAAAATGTTGTTTTAATGTCCAACTAATGTACATTCCAACCGTGGTGAGCTGCAAGGGCATAGATGCTATGAAGAGTAGTCATTTGGCAAGTAGGAGCAAAGGTTTCATCAAAATCAATGCCTCTTTCCTACACATAACCCTTTGCAACAAGCTTAGGTTTATACCTGTCAACTGTTCCATCATGTTTATGCTTCAGCTTGTATACCCACTTAGTGCCAATGGCTTTCTTGCCAAGAGGCAAGTCACATAAAGACCAGGTACCATTTTTCATGGTAGCATCATATTCAGATTGCATTGTAGCCATCCAATGTTCATAATTATTTGCTTCATCAAATGAAACATGTTCAATCTCATCAGAGAGACTAGAGGCAACCATAACATAGCAATCTGATGCAAAAGAGGCACTATGAGAGCCTGACCAAGTATGATATGACAGAGCTGCATCTAATTTGCTATCATACAAGGTGTGCAGCAGCCATTTTGGCATAGTTTTTGGCTGCTCAATATCATCTCTCTCATTCAACAAGTGCATCATATAAATCTACATCAGAAATGGAGTGATCTGCATCATCACATGAAACTTACAAAGGCTGAGGAGTTGCCTCATTAGGAGCAGCACTAGATTGTCCACCTGTAAAAGAGGCACCAAAGTATCATACTTGTCTTTGGAGCTAATAGATGGCTCCTTAAAACATGAAAGCAATGGCTGAATGACGTCTTCCACCAAAACAATATCACAGCTAACCAGAATGTTTTTAGTCTGTGGATGATACAAACGATAGCCTTTACTTTCAGAACTGTACCCAATAAAAATACATTTTACTACTTTATCATCCAATTTTCTATGATGTTGTTAAGACAGTAATGCATATGCCAAACAACCAAAAATACGGAGATGAGAAACAAAAGGCTTGTGACCATGCCAAGCCTCATATGCAATGATAGACTACAACACTTTAGTGGGACACCTATTCAGTACATATGCTGCACACATAACAACCTCAAGCCAGAAACTATGTGGTAAAGCCTGACTCTTGACCATACACCTTGCCATTTACATGAGTGACCTCTTATTTCATTTAACAACTCCATTCTGTTGAGGTGTATACAACACTCTACACTAAAGTTTTATTCGATGTTGATAGATTTTCAACCAAAATTAGAAACAATTTGAAGCAGAAAAACACTTTGGACTTTGCCTTCAATGGATATGCCCATGCATGCCTGGTAAATTCATCGATGAAAATGACAAAGTAAAGATAGTTCCCAAAAGAAGATGTCTGTGTAAGACCACAAACATCACTATGTAGAAGCTGCAATTTCTGAGTAGCCCGAACTAAACCATCTTTTGGAAAGGAAGAATGATTAATTTTTCCCAAAATACAACCTTCACATACATGTTTACCGAGTGCCTCAAGTTTGAGCAAAGAGGACACCATTTAAGATTTCTACAGGCATAGCAAACTAGCAAAATTAAGACGAACAAAGTGTGCATGCCAAACTTTCCATCTGACATAGCCTGAGAATTAAGTACGTCACATACCAAATCATTTACAGATCTTTCATAGTCTATGAGCTTATATAGCCCACGACATAAAATGCCAAAAGCAATAATGACATCACCATTTGACAGATCATGAATTGTACATCTGTCATCAACAAATTTCACAACCAAGTGAATCTTGGGTAATGCAGAATCTTGGGTAATGCAGAATCTTGATCCCTAGCACAAACAAAGCATCTAACAAAGAACTACCATAAAAAATAGTCAAAATGATCTTACCAACTCCCATAATAGGATAAGAGGAGTTGTTGGTACATGTAAGAGTACTCGCTATAGGGGTAGGCTCAAGTGAAGAGAAGAAACTGCACTGTGAGGTAATATGCTTGGTGGCCCTACTATCAAAGTATCAAACATCTGAGTCTACTCCAGACATGCACTACTTATGAGATTAGCAGACTTCTTCTTCCTACACAAGATTAGCAGACTTTGTTTTTGGTGTAGAGGCCTCTGCAACAACCATTCTAGCCTCTTTCTTCTTTGCCTCTTTAGCAGCCAGTTTTGGACAGCTCTTGATGACATGATCATTTGCTTAACAATATTTGCAAAAAAATTTGTGCTTTTTAGATTTCTTCTCATCTTTGTCTTCCTTCTTCGAATGTGCAACGTTTGTAGATTTCTGCTTACTAGTAGAAGAGCTCCATTTACCTTTTCCCTTCTGCTTAGCCAAGAAAGCTTGATGTTCAACACATATAATAGACGTGTTCTACCTAGACTCATCTTCCTGCAACAAAATAGGGACTAACTCATCAAATGACAAGGCATTTGGATTGCCTTTCATCATCAAACGAAGAGTAGAATCAAAACTCTGATATGAGCCACGAAGACCATTCAAAACGTTCTACACAAGTGAGCTATTTGATCTAACTTGAACCAAAGAAATCAATTGTTCTTTCAAATCCTTGATCTTCGTGAGAAAACTGTCCATAGAATCACCTTCATTCCTGTGCTCACTCTCCAATTGTTTTTGGAGGTAAGCAACACAGCCTCATTCCTAGCCTCACACAATTGGGTAAGTGTATCCCAAGCATCCTTAGCTATTCTACAAGAGCAAATGTGAGGAATAATGGCACGTTTGACAAAGCTATCAATGCATGTGCCTGAGCATCTCTGCCATCCCAACAAACTTTCCTCTACAGTAGGTGTAATAGAAATAGGAACATGAACAGGAATCTGTAGAATATCATCATCTTCGACACCATCTCCATCAGCGCTAGCACCTGTATTTGCAGTACCTATATTCGCAGGTGTAACAGGACGCCTTTCAACACCCTACACAGTATTCCCTAGTCCTTTTGCTACCAATACATGACACATCATATAAGCCCATAATGGGTAGTTGGTACCATCCAACTTATCCTCAACAACCAACATACGAAATACATCACTCCTTTAAGCCATGGTCGGTGACTAAAATACCTTGATGAAAAAAATTGATTGTATCTCAAAAAGTTGGACATAACTACCTAGATGAATTCTCCTAAACCTGTAGTAGGCTTTGAGATGCTTATACCGGCGAACCAAAATGTCAAGGGATGAATAGTTTGCAAACCATACATGCTTCCCAAAAGATGGATTCTTGATGGGACGACATAATGCAACCTTCACATGCATGCCTTTTTCAATGGAATCCAGTGTTGGAAAACCAATAACCATGTGCTTCTTTTGCAAGAGCAAAATATTGGAGTTGAAGTGACCAAAAAGAGCATGTCAAAGCTCCATTCCTGCCACGGAGGAGGTATAGGCAACCAAGGCATTTGTGACAACCCTCTTATCTGTTTCCAATCAATACAAACCATTACATAATGTATTGGACATCACGATAATATCACCAAGGCTACAATCATGAACCATGTATGTAGCATCAACAAAGTGTACATGAAGTCCAATTTTGGCAATCAATAGAACTCAAATTAAGTTATTCTTAATACCAAGTAACAACAATGCATTTGTTAAGAGAATAATACCCCCATTTGTAATCATAAGCTCAATTTCTTCAAATCCAATTATAGGATAAGAGACAATGTTTACACAGATCAGATGTCCTTCTTTGGGTGCACCTTTCAAAGGTGCAAAAAGCCTTTTGTATGAAGTTATGTGCTTTAAAGCACCACCCTTGAAGAACCAATCCGAATTAGCCTCAATCACAACCATACATTAAGAATGCAATGATGCATCATAATGAAATGCAACAACACATGCCCAAAAATCTTGAGCCATGTTGGCTTCATCATTCTTTGCATTTGAAGAATTTTCAGCACTAGGCATGTTTGAGTCCTTGTCTTCATTGAACTTAGGAAGCTTTCTAGACTTACCAATAGTATGACCAACCTTCTAGGAATGTTTGTAAATCTTTTGTTTTTGCAAATTAGCATAATTAGAGGAAGGAGTGGAGAAGGAAAGATGATGCTTTGGTTTTGATGAACCCAAAGCTAAACCATACTTGCTTTTCCCTTTTTCTGAAATAGCAAATGGTTGTGTTTTCTCAATCAAATTTCTCTTGTGTAGATGGAGAAGGTGTAACCATTGTACTTGAAGAAGAAGGTCCATCTATGAAAGTAGACTATGAAGTAGAAGAACATGCGGGTCTTTGATCTACATCTGTCACTATGTTCCAAATTTTTTTTGCAACAAGAACATGTTTCATCATGCAAGACCACATTGGATAGGTGGTTTGATCAAGCTTATCTTCAACTTGAAGCATCCCAAACAAGCCATTGATACCCTCCATTTCATTAAAGAACAAGAATGTGACAAGATCTTTACTTCAATGAAAGATGAAATGAATGTTGAAATTTTAGCTCACAATCCATCACTCTAATAGTGATTCTCACTGTAGGAATGGCTTTCAAATGCGCATAAAGGCCTAGTGCACCTGATGGAAGTGCTTCTTGGCTACTAAAAATCAATGTTCTAAGTTCCAAAATCGATTTGCACTATTAAAAATGCATGCATGCCATGATGTGAAAAATGAAAACTTGAGAAGGAGCTAAACATGCTCTAATACCACTATTGGGTGCATGTAGAAGTGCCATTGACATGCAAGAAGCACAATCAAGGAGCACAAATGCACCAAGACACATGGAGAAGATAGAAAAGTTGAAAATAATCTCTCTATTGATGATAAGAAAAACTTAAATAAGAGCTGAGTAATATATGAGTGAATCATGTATGTGGTAACAAGGTGAGAATGGCTCTAGCTAGAACTAGAGTAAAAAGTGCCCATGTACATGGAAAAATTTCACATCAAAACTACTCAATGAACATATTGTAATAATAATTTGACTTTGCATATCCCTTGACCAAGACAGATAAGAGAGAGATATGTATGTAGATATGATCTACCCTAAAATCTTTAGAATAGTAAAGTATGAGAAACCACACATAAGAAAAAACAGGGTAGATGGTAATTCATAAGATATGTAAAGAAAATTGTGGCACTAGTATTCAACTTTTTTATCGATCAATAACACTCCTTTTTAAAATACAAAGGATTCATTGCGATCACGTCTTGTGCAGCAACGTTGAGAAGTCAACGTAAAGGAATGATTCAAGCTCATAAAGTGCATAACTTGAAGAGCGTAGCCTTAACATACCACTCAACCATCCCAATCAAAAATGTTAGTAAAAATTAACATCACGAAAAAGGTGATATATACAACAATTTTAATGGGCTGTTATCCCTATCACAACTTGACATGACTACTAACTCCAAACCATAAACTTATAAAAAAAATATCCTTAAATTTAATTCATTCCCTAATTATTAGTTTAAACTTGATGTATGATTAGTATTCAATGTACACAAGAAATTTAAGAGATTTATTTTATGTGAAATTATTTCATTTTTGATTATTCCATCTACTAACAAGGAGATTGTACTAAATCACTAGAATAAATAAATACGAATAGACTCTAAATTAAACAATTCTCTTTTTATACTAGATGTTTTTTCCACTAGTTATGAATTACAAATGACTCTGCAGATCCAGATTCACCTAAAAATAACTAAGTTTGATGCTGCAACATAATTCTGATTCATCCTCAATAAATTTGGGAAATATTTACACCACGTTTTAACGTTTTATTATACATTGAAGTGTACAAGTGTGAAAAAAATTATATTTTTTTCATTAATTTGAAATTTACAAGAATCAAACCAGTAGCTACTTTTATGGAATAAAAGTATATGTATTCCAAAAGTATAGTTCATTCGTACATATCAAAGGGTTAGATAGCTTGTTTGCAAAAAAAGCATTAGGTATAGTTTTCAAAAAATAAACAAATAAGACTATATAGATAAATGCATTAGGACTGGGACATGAGCAACCTAAAAAACCTAAGTAAATATGTAATTCATAAAGGACATATGCTTCTGATACATCAATAGATTCTTAGCGTATGCCGAATAAAATGTATAAAGAGGTAGTCGCTGGCAGAGTAATGGCATCTGCTTTTGATACATCTATAAATTCTTAATAAGTCAATACTATACGTTTTCAAGTCTGTTAGTTAAAACTCATACGCTGC
Source organism: Ceratopteris richardii (assembly GCA_020310875.1). Taxonomy (NCBI): domain Eukaryota; kingdom Viridiplantae; phylum Streptophyta; class Polypodiopsida; order Polypodiales; family Pteridaceae; genus Ceratopteris; species Ceratopteris richardii. The sequence continues at coordinate 116,258,140 of CM035426.1, forward strand.
TATTGTACAACAAAAAAATCCGATTAAATGTACAATGATTCCTTCATACTAAAGTCTACTGATCAACAATATGGTTAAACCCATGGGGGTCGCGCATGAGGGTGATGAGAGGGTGATTAACCTTCTTTATAATGCCATCTAAACTTTGTAAAAGCTTCTCTTGCTCTGTGGGATTCCGTGTGCATTAGTCCCCTTCTCTTGTGCTTTTCTTTTAATTAATACATGTTTGGGAGAGTAGGCTAAGATCAAACTTCCTATTAAAAGAAAAAGTCTATTGAAATTTCTATTCTTTATTTATGACATTTTTAAACTAATTCCGCTCCAGGGTTAAAAGTGTAATGTCAAGTATCAAGTTGTCTTTTTTGAGAAATATTTAAATATTGAATTCTCTAGTTGACAAATGTGAAGAAATATGCGTCGCTTATCAAAGTGTTTGCTATATATATATATATATATATATATATATATATATATATATATATATATATATATATATATATATATATATATATATATATATATATATATATATATATATATATATATATATATATGTGTGTGTGGAGAGAGAGAGAGAAAACTAACGAAATATGTTTGAAGACTGTTATTCCATCTTTTATTTCAGAAAGCATACTTTTGTGAAACGCGTACGTGAAATAAATGAACATAAAAACTCATAGGATCATGTTTTAAACGAAACTTTCCATACAAATGGTGCCTTAACTTGGTTCCGAACAATTAAAATGTCTACAAGGCAGTCATAATATGATACAATGCCAATGCTATTTTATCGGATACCCCTAAATTTTGTATAAGGACTCATATATGGACGTCCATTGAAAAAACTATCCTTAGCTCATCTCCGCATATATTATTATTTTATTTTACAAAAAGTTAAATCCAATACAATGCAAGGTAGTAGGCAAACCATAACACTGATTGACAACATAGTGTGTTCTATTCTAAGATACTGTCTATGAATTTATTCAAAAAACAGATTTATGAGTTTACCATTTAAAACATATTGAAAGAACAGACCCTCTTTAGACCAAAATGACTAGGTTTGTCAGTTCTCCAGAAGGATATTAATATATAATCCTCTAACGTTCTGAAGCATGTCGGAAATATCACTATCTTCTATGTTTTGAAGAAAATTCCTAAGGCTACAAAGAGCATAAATAATCCTCCAATTCAGAAGCTCGTATGTGTTAGATGTACACCATGTAGTACATCTTTCTTGGAGACATCCTGGTTTCAGATCTATTCAAAGTAATGAATATTCTAGAATTTCATTTCAAAAACAAAAAGTCCAAATTTCATACTTTCCCAAACCTTAATTAATAGAAAAACCAACAGTACAAGTGATTGCGTCTAACACCCATGGGACCCCTCAAATCCCACAGAGCAGGGGTTGTTTAAAATTTACTAGAAGAAATTACAAAGAAGGTTGACAACCCTTTCGTACCTTCATGGGGGCTCACTTTCTCTTAATCTTGTTGTTCTCAAGAAAGAACACACTACAATGTCTAAAAGGTAGGGGCTTCTTCTTTTGTCTAAAAGCAAAAGAGATTTCTTGATCAACCAGTCTTAGGAGGGTTACAAAAGTTGAGAGCACACCTATCTTTCTAGATCTTGGAGAGGATCTCATCTCATATAGCATTCCATAGTGCTGAGAAATAGCCAATCCCTTCACTCGATAGTGCTTGTTTGAAGTTGATTTTTCCTTATAGGAACATGATTCTCACAAGGGCCTCTTAAATTGACATTGACTTGGGGCAAGAAAAGAAGAGGTGTCCCAATTCCTCATTGCCATCAAGCCATTCTTTACGCCATAGAGGGCTACACAAATTTTGTTAGCTTCTACATTGGTCCAAATTCTCTCGTCGGAGATTTTCCACATAAGAACCGAGTTTCTAACCGCAATGAGGGGATGCCAAAGGGATTAAGACTTGAAATCCCACCTAAAATGCGACCAATCCAAAGACCATCGTGTATTAATAATGACGTGAAAAGTCCACATTCTTCTTTAGTCTTGGAATTTTATCAAGAGTATTACCGTTGAGGCGGGTCCATGAGCCCTCCCAAGCATTGAATCTACTGCGCAACATGCACCATTCTTTATATTCCACTCTCGTAGCAGAGTTGTTTACTATGGGTTATAGAAATTAAAAGTTTGAGTTTGACTAACAAACTCACAACAAGTGCGTCCTGAAATTATCTTGAAGTAGCTAGAAAAAATAAAAACATATGCAAGACTTCCTATTTGGTTGTAGATAGAATGGTTGAACTTATCGGACATAACAGAAACATGAAGATGTCGAATGTCTTCTTGTGTAACAAGTGTCAAAGTTCCACCTATTACTAGAAATGTGTTATAACTTTTCACTTTACCCTTTAAGTCCAAGATGAACCACAATGAAATTCCTTTAAAGAAGGACCCATTCCATTAGTCTCTTGATTTTTTTTAAGGACTAAGGGTGATGATGTATATAGGGACACAAAATTTTCAGATTTTTGCGCATCCCCATCGGCATCAGAGTCTTTATGAACCAAACAGTTGGAAGGAGTGCTCAACAAACTTGAACTAAGCTTTTTTGCTGCAAATAAATGGATTTGATTGTTGTTGGGAAAGATGTGATGCTCAATATGTTTCCCGTTGTTATGTTCTTGCTCTCTTACTATAGAGCTAATGATCAAGAGATGAACAAGATAGAAAATTTATCGATTAAATTTTAAAGGATGGGTGATCCTAATAGAGAGGTATTTCAAAGATCGCGTTGGAAATTTTCAATCTCTCTAGAGTTTAAAACAGCTTTAAATAAATAAAAGAGAAAGATGTAAAAGAATACTAGAAGAGCAAGAGAGTTGGGCAATGCTCTTTCTTCCCCCTTCATGGGGGATGCACCTTCTTTTTATCTTGTTCATTTCTACAAGAAACACCTTGTGGTGTTTGGAAGAGGTAGAGCTTCTACAGTAGGATGGAACAACTTGCACTTTAAATCCTTGTGGATGAAATTAATGTGTCCTTGTGTAACAAGTCTCAAAGTTCCACCAATTTCTAGAAAGCTCTGAGTAATTTTTACTTTAGCCTTTAAATCCAAGATCAACCACAATGAAGTTCCTTTAAAAAGGACCTATTCCATTAGTCTCTTGATTTTGTTAAGGACTAAGGGGTGATAAGGTATAGAGGAAGATAAATCTTCAGACTATTGGGCATCCCCATCGGCATCAGAGTCTTTATGAACCAAAAAATTGGAAGGAGTTCTCAACAAGCTTGAATTAAGACTTAATGTTGGAAATGAATGCAGTTGATTGTTGCTAGAAAAGCTATGATGCTTAATATGTTCTCCGAAGTTACTGTTGAGTTACTATTGAGTTGAGCATTTTGAATGTTAAGACCTTCACAAAGAAACTTTCTCCAAAGTGGAGGCTCAAGACATGGACTTGCAAAGCATAATTATGGTCCCAACATATTTTAAAAATTCCTCAGGCTCGTTTTTTTGAAAGGAACTACAAGGTAGAAAGACCAAAATGTCATAAAACGCTTTTTTTCTGCATTTCTAGATGTCCCATGAGGGTGAAAACTTGTGTTCTCCTTCTAGAAAACTTATGGTCTCCTTCTAGAGAACTTCAAACGTAAAAAGTCATCATTTTATCCTCAACTATGATTCTAGATGGTCTATATGGAAATGTTTTCATGGTGGCTCCTCAACTCCTTCTCGTTCACCATTTATGACATTAACCAAATTGATAATATGGATGTCCAAGGAGCTAAGAGATTCTCGAACAAGGGGTTCCACGATTCGAACCATCGTTGGAATGACATCAAAAAATAATTGCATTACACAAGAAGATATCCCTACTAACCAAGGATTGAAATACAATGACATGTGTCTTCTCTACATGAAGATTAGGGATTGGAGTAATGAAGATGTGTGTCAAGTTCATTAATGGAAATAGGTTGAGATGGTGAAATGATAATAGCATTGACGAAATTCCTAGGATCGAAAGCATTGTGCCTTTCGACTTCAGGTTGATTCAAAACAGTTTTGTTACTTGAATCTGTATTAGGTGGGAATAGAAGTTCCAACATTTCGGGTGCCCTCAAATTGAGAAGGAAAAAGGTGGTTCCCAATCGTAGATCCTCCATCGAGGGAAATGGATAAACATGAAAGCGAGAAAAAGACACAATGCTCCCCCATGGTGCCAGCAATGTCTCATGAAAGTAACATTCCTTTCAAGGTTTACTAGTGGTTTAGAGCCCATGGTTTGTAGCGTCGATGTATTGTGTATCCGACAAGGTAAAGGCATACAACGTGTCATAAAACTATGTGTAATATTCCATGTAACGCAGAAGTTGAAGGATACGCCATAGCTCAAAATTGAACGATTCATGGACTACCTGATGTGGACTCATTTACATTTACAGGCAGGAGAAGCTTCCTGCTTCAAAATTACAAGTAGGAGTACGACAGCTCAAAAGCTCGGTCATCTATGAGGTTAATTGGTTTTTTTACATGACAGCCCACTAGTTCACGACCCAAATAGAAGAACCAGGAAGCCTACCATGTTTCCAACCTTTGGGCACTCCGAGGCTCCTAAGTTGTCATGAGCTGTATCGCCAGGCTCAAGCGCAATGGATCCTTGACCATGCTCACGGCACTTCGATTTGGTATGGAGTCGAAGCTGCAAACGAACCTTATGTGCAGCCAAAGTCTATCATTGTGGTTGTCAATGCACAGTTGCCTCTCAACGGCGCGACATTCATATTTGCCGTCTGCTCACATGCAGAAACTCCAACTTGATATCGACTCTGTATCTGCCTGCTTTGTGGGTCTGTACTCTTTCGCCATCTTCTTCTCAAATCATGTCGCAGTTGGTTGTTAATTCCATTGTTCTAATAGTGCCCTTATGGCATATTCTCTCTATCTCTCTCTCTCTCTCTCTCTCTCTCTCTCTCTCTCTCTCTCACACACACACCATCACAGGCACGCGTGCGCGCTATCCTAGACACACGAATAGAGCAGCGGCAATAAGAACAGCTAAAAGGCGTGCTTTCGTCAGCGCCTCAGGCAACACACTCCGATAATCCTCTTTTCAGTGCATCAAGCTTTTCTTTTTAAAATCTGTGTCGTCAATCGACCAAAACTCTGAAAGGTGGTACAAATTTGCTGTATTGTCGCAGCCTAAAAAAAAAACTTCATTCCGCTTTATGATGCACTGCGAGAAATTCATATCGAATGTTTTGGGAAGGGCGCAAACGTTGTCTGCCATGTGAGCGCTTGCCTCTCCACTACAGCGCAAGGACATGAATAAGTTATTTATACTTGAAAAGTCAGTTGGGTTGCGCCAGCTTAAGAACTTGGCTATGGAAAAAGGAGAGAAGATATCTGTTGCAGGAGAATGTTTTCGGATTGAAATTCTGTGGATGCCGTTTTACTCGCACAAACAGAGCATTTCTACCATTAGGGAGCTCTGAGGAAGGGTTCAACCCTTTGTGGATGGCGGCTCGACACCCTTCATCCAGCTAAAACCGTCGGGTTTTCAGGCTGCTCATAGTAAACCACTTATCTGGTTTGGCTTCAGACCTATCTTTTCTGAATGTCTATCTTAGCAGACCTTCAAGCTTTAGTAGTTGTTACGCATCTAACCTTCCTTTATTTATCTGAATGTCTATCTTAGCCGACCTTTAGGCTTTTTGTTTTAACAATTCTTAGACATCTAACCTTCCTTTGTATATCTGAATGTTAGGCATCTATCCTTTATGTTTTAATAGTTGTTAGGCATCTAACCTTCCTTCGTGGATTCGAAAACTCAGAAAATATAATGACGTCCAATGACTACTATTCTTATTTTCAATTGTACTTCCAAACCAATTCAATATAAGATAATCCTGAAGAGTAGATCTCAATGACGAAACTTCTTTAAAAAAATCAAGAGTATCGGCTCTATGCACTCTCTCATCCTCCTCTAGTGCTATTGTTCTGTTTTCATTTTTTATTTCTTTCATTTTTTATTAATATAAAGCTTTCTTCTTCAAGACAGATGTCTCCCAAGTAGAGATTATTCCGATCCATTCAAGAATGAAATATGCACACAAGTATGAAGATAGAGTTAGATATCTTTATAGAGCATATAAACGAATCTCCCATCACCATGGTAGAGATCCACATTCTTTTCAATTTTCTACTTATAAATATCATCAAAGAAGGAAATGTTGATATATTTAGGTAGTGATGTGTGTGAACTCACTAGGACCACCGGGGCACTTTTTTCCCTCTTTAGGAGGTTTTTTCTCCCGGCTTGTATATATGCCTATTGTCCTAATGGGCTACTTATCTTTGTACATTCTCTAGTAATACATTCAGTATTGTGTGTTAAGCTCCAAGCTTCTTCTTCTTCCTTGTGCTTTTCGCGTGCTTTCGCAGACGTCTAACTCCAACAATTGGTATCAGAGCAGGTCGTCGCTTCATCTAGAGCACCATCGACACTCCTCTGGTTGCAATCTCAGAATCGCACGAACTTTGGTGAGCATACTCAACGTGTTTTCGAGATCAAAGCAGCTTCGTTTTGTGGTGTCGAAATCACGATCTTAGCTCGTTTCGGCCTCTGAATGCACTATCGTAGTACTTGTGCAGGCTATTTCATCTTTTTGTGCCAAAGGTATATACGAGTTTCTGTTCGCCATATAAGCATCTCAAAGTTTGCTACAGGTCTAGCGGAATTCATCTGGGCAGTTCTGTTCAAATTTTTGAGATACAGTCAATTGTCTGCATCAAGGTATTTTAGTAACCGGCCATGGCTGAAAGCAGTGATGTATTCCGTATGTTGGCTATTGAGGATAAGTTGGATGGTACCAACTACCCGTTATGGGCTTATATGATGCGACATGTGTCAGTTGCAAAAGGACTATGGAACATTGTGCAGGGTGTTGAAAAACGTCCTATCACACCTGCAACTGTTACAACCACAGGTACTGAAGCTGATGCAGAAGGTGTCGAAGATGATGATATTCTGCGTATTCATGTTCGTGTTGCGGTTTCTCCTGCACCTATTGCACAACAGATTTGCTCGGATGGCAGATATGCCCGTGCACATGCATTGATAGCTTTGTCTATCAAACGTGCCATTATTCCATACATTCGCTCTTGTAGAACAACTAAGGATGCTTGGGAGACACTTACCACATTGTACCAAGCTAGGAATGAGGCTCGTGTTGCTTATCTCCGAAAATAGGTGGAGAGTGAGCACATGAATGAAGATGATTCTATGGACAATTTCCTAACGAAGATCAAAGACTTAAAGGAACAATTGATTTCTGTTGATGAGGTTATACCTGATAGCTCACTTGTGCAGACCGTTCTGAATGGTCTTCCTGATTCATATCAGAGTTTTGCCTCTACTCTTCGGTTGATGATGAAAGGCAATCCAAATGCCTTATCATTTGAGGATTTAGTCTCTCTTTTGTTGCAAGAAGATCAGTCTAGGAAGAACAGGTCCATTATGCGAGTTGCAGATAAAGCTCTCCTAGCTAGTCAGAAGGGCAAAGGAAAATGGAGCTCTTCAACTAGTAAGCAGAAATCTGCTAATTCTTCATATTCAAAGAAGGAAGATAAAGATGAGAAGAAATCAGAAAAGCGGAAATTGTTTTGTAAGTATTGTAAAGGGAACGATCATATCATAAAGAACTGTCCAAAACTCGCTGCTAAAGAGGCAAAGAAGAAAGAGGCTAGAATGGTTGATGCAGAGGCCTCTACCTTAAAAACATAGTTTGCTAATCTTGTGCATGTCTGTAGTAGACTCAGATGTTTGGGATTTTGTAAATGATTTGGCATGTGTAGTAAATGAGTCTCAGGCTATGTGAGATGCAGAGCTTTGGCATGCATGCACTACAACATATGAGGGGCATACCGATGCTGCATATACTGACGGTCATACTCGGCGTCGGTATAGCCCTCAGAAAATCTCACTAAGAGATACCGACGGTCAAGTGACCGTCGGTATGACCGTTTTAAACGGATCATCGGTGTGGCCCGCAGCCGCCGGTATAAGCGTCGGTATATGCGTCGGTATGAGCGTCGGTATAAGCGTCAGTAAATTATTGGCAACTACCGACGTGTATACCGACGTCCATACCGGCACCTATACCGGTGGCAAATTTTTAAACATACCGCGAACCCGAGAGCAAAACTTCACATTTCTGCGTGTGTTTGAGTACTGTCGGTCTACTGTCGAACTTGCGTGCGCGAACCTGCATTGTCTTGTGCACACACACACACACACAGAGACGGATCTCTCTCTCTACACACACACACACTCTCTCTTGGCTTAGCTCTCACATATTGGTAAGTGCTGCGCGTACTGTTAGCATTTGTGTTTCTCTATGCTTTAGGGTTTCTAATTTCTCTTTTCGTTGATTTTGCAGAAGTTCGTTGGCGTCGATTGTTTGGAATTGGACGAGAGACGACCTACATTACGCTTTGACGACAATGATTCAAAAAGAGATATACTTGTAAATGATTCTTTTATTCGCTATTGATAGAAAGAGAGAGAGATAGAGAGAGAGAGAGAGAGAGAGAGAGAGAGAGAGAGAGAGAGAGAAAGAAAGAGAGAGAGAGAGAGAAGAGAAAGGAATATACACATTAATTTACACATGCATACATACATACATACATGTACACACATGCATGCTTACATACACACACCTATACACACATGCATGCTTACATACACACACCTATACACACATGCATGCTTACATACACACACACATATACACATATGCATGCATACAGACATACATAAATTTACACACATGCATACATACACACACATGCATACACACATACATACACACACATATATACACATATGCATACATAAACATACACACACACATATACACACATACATACACACACGCATATATACACACATATACACACATGCATGCATACATACACACATATATACCGGCATGCATGCATACACACATATATACACACATGCATACATACACACATATACACACATGCATCATGCATGTATACATACACACACATGTATACGCATGCATACACATACACACACATACACATACATGCATGCATACATACACACACGTACACACACATGCACACACATGCATGCCTACATACACACACATACACATACACACACATGTATACACATGTATACATACACACACACATGTACACATGCATACATACACACACATATATACACACATGCATACATACACACATATAATCCTATTTTTATTTTGAAGTTTTTGTTTTACATCAAATATATAAAAATAGGATTAGGGTTTTAGGGTTAAATATTTAAAATTAGAGTTTTAGGGTTTTAAATAGAATTAGGGTTTTAGGGTTAAATATTTAAGATTAGGGTTTTAGGGTTTTAGGTCTACATATTTAAGATTAAGGTTTTAGGGTTTAGTATTTCAGATTTAAGTCTAAGTCTTTCTGATTAGGGTTTTAGGATTTTAATACGTAGATAACATATATACACAAGCACACATATACATATAATACATACATACATGTAGATACACATGCATACAAAAATATACATATTTTAGATTTAAATCTTTAAGACTAGGGTTTTAGGGTTATAACACCTACATAAGATATATGCACACATACACATGCACATGTAATACATATATACATGTATATACACATGTATACAGAAATATACATATTTTAGGTCTACATATTTAAGATTAGGGTTTTAGGGTTTAGTATTTCAGATTTAAGTCTAAGTCTTTCTGATTAGGGTTTTAGGATTTTAATACGTAGATTACATATATACACAAACACACATATACATATAATACATATATACATGTAGATACACATGCATACAAAAATACACATATTTTAGATTTAAATCTTTAAGATTAGGGTTTAGGTTTATAACACTTACATAAGATATATGCACACATACACATGCACATGTAATACATATATACATGTATATACACATGTATACAGAAATATACATATTTTAGGTCTACATATTTAAGATTAGGGTTTTAGGGTTTAGTATTTCAGATTTAAGTCTAAGTCTTTCTGATTAGGGTTTTAGGATTTTAATACGTAGATTACATATATACACAAACACACATATACATATAATACATACATACATGTAGATACACATGCATACAAAAATATACATAGAATTTTAAGATTAGGGTTTTAATTAAATATATATAATTAAATATATAAAATTAAATATATAAAAATAGGATTACGTAAGGAAAAAAAATCTGAATATATAAATAAATATATATATAAAATAAGATAATTATATGCACAAATAAATATAAAAAGAACTAGTGTTTTAAATAATTTAATTAAATATACATAATTAAATATATAAAAATAGGAAAAAAAATCTGAATATATAAATAAATATATATATAAAATAAGATAATTATATGCATAAATAAATATAAAAAGAACTAGTGTTTTAAATAATTTAATTAAATATATAAAATTAAATATATAAAAATAGGATTACGTAAGGAAAAAAAATCTGAATATATAAATAAATATATATATAAAATAAGATAATTATATGCATAAATAAATATAAAAAGAACTAGTGTTTTAAATAGTTTAATTAGATATATATAATTAAATATATAAAATTAAATACATAAAAATAGGATTACGTAAGGAAAAATAATATGAATATATAAATAAATATATATATAAAATAAGATAATTATATACATAAATAAATATAACAAGAACTAGTGTTTTAAATAATTTAATTAAATATTTATAATTAAATATATAAAATTAAATATATAAAAATAGGATTACGTAAGAAAAAAAATCTGAATATATAAATAAATATATATATAAAATAAGATAATTATTTACATAAATAAATATAAAGAAGTAGTGTTTTAAATTATTTAATTAAATATATATAATTAAATATAATTAAGTAAAGAAAAAATCTGAATATATAAATAAATATATAAATACACAAACACACATACTTATATACCTATCTATATTCACATATTTATACATATATATATATATATATATATATATATATATATATATATATATATATATATATATATATATATACATGCATACATATATATACATGTTTTAGTTCTAGGTCATTTGGATTAGGGTTTTAGGGTTTTAACACGTACATAACATATATACACACATACACATACACATATAATACATATATACATGTATATACACATGTGTATAGAAATATACATAATGTAGGTCCAGATCTTTAAGATTAGGGTTTTAGGGTTTATGCATACATATAACTTAATTAAGAGAAAAAAATTCTGAATAAATAAATAAATATATATATAAAATAGGATCAATCAAGAAAAAATCCGAATATATAGATAAAATAGGATAGCTATATAGATTAGGGTTTTAAAACTAGGATTTTAAGTTTTTTTAGGTATTTAAGTATTTAGGTCTTTAAGAGTTAGAGTTTTAGGTTTAATAAAAAAAGAAATGTTCTAAAATGTTCTAAAATATCCATATTGTAGTAGATGGCTTCTTTGGATCCTGAAGAGAGAATAGCATGTCCTTGCACACAGTGCAAGTATCAAATTTATCGGAAACGACGGATTTGTACTGCACATGTTAGAGAGTATGGATCCTTTGATAGGAGTCGACTCGAAAACCTACGCTATCATTCGCATGGTCCTCCAGGTGAGCCGATGGATCCAAACGACATTGCACCGGTAACATCTCATGGACAAAAGAGAGCAAAAAAGGACTTAGACGTAGAAGCATGCACTAATAATATTACATAGAATGAACATATGGAAGAGATGCTTGAAGCTTTTTATGAGATGGACGAAGACCATGATGGTGAAGAAGGTGTCGACGAGAGTTTCATGGACACAACAGAAATTCCACGATCAAAAGTTGATGAAGAATATGAAAACATGCGAAGATTAGCTCGTTTACCACTTTACAATGGAGCAAAGATATCTGTACTACGTGCTTCACTCGCGATGCTCAATCTGCAATCCATTTATGGATGGTCAGATAGTAGTGTCACTGAATTGTTCAGGTAAGTGGAGAACAAATTGGCTTTCATTGTTGTATCACAATAACTTCATTTACTAATATCATTTTAATTGCTTATTGCAGGCTTCTTAAACATCAAATTTTGCTAGAGGGCAATGACATGCCTCCAACACGTGGAGATGTGAAAAAACTTTTACAGTCCATTGGAGATGTCTAAAGACTGCTTTCACACGAAATGACGATCTTGCAGGACTCAAGTCTCATGATTGGCACAAGTTTTTACAGTTTGTGCTCCCTGTAGCCCTAAAAGATTGTCTTTCAGAGGATGTACGAAAAACCATTTATAAAATTAGTTCTTTAGTACAATGGATATCTTCTAAAGAGATAAATAGAGATAGCATAGATAGTGCGAAACTCAATGCTATCGAGGCTGTTTGTATGGTAGAGAAATACTTTCCCACAAGTATTCTCACTATTCAACTTCATTTACTGGTTCATGTAGTAAATGAAGTTGCAATAGCAGGAACTGTCCATAGTCGATGGATCAAATACGGTGCACTATGGTCTCATGGACGACACTTTCGAATCGCATGAATCGATCGAAACCGGTCTACTTTTGATAGTGGAGTGATGGTGAATTTTATGCAAAAAAGTAGAGCGAGTGCAAGAGATGATAATGCTCTAGAAGGCGAGTTAGATTATTGTGGTGTGATTCAAGACATCTTGAAACTATCTTTCAGAAAGTTTGATTACTTTGTTTTTGACGTGAAATGGTTCAAAGTAGTCACCTCTGGAAGAAACGCAACAGTGAGACGAGATAAGAGCGGTTTGCTTCAAGTCGACTCCACAAGATTATGGACAGATGAAAGGGATACATTTGTACTTCCCGAACACTGTGAGCAAGTTGTTTTTATACCAGATTCAAAAGATCCAGAGTGGCTATTTGTTTTACAAGTCGCTCCACGTAGTAGACAAATTTTTGAAAATGCAGATGTAGAAGAAAGTCCATCTCTAGTGGACTCAGAGATTCATTCGATAGTTGAGGAGGAAGAGATCATTGTTCCAGAAGAAGAGGTCATTGTTCGAGAAGACGAAGCAATAGACGATGATCAGGAGGAAACCAGCATAGCAAGCGATTTAGAAGCCATCAATTTAGAGATAGATATTCTCGGTGCATCGGATGTTCAAGAGGATGCTAGAATAGAGGACTTTTGAATAAAAGACTTGTACGTACTAATTTTTTGTTTTTTTTTTTTATTCCCTATATTATTTTTCTTATCGCATGCTAATTATTTGAGTTCTTTTATTACAGAGCACGATGGGAGACAGTCCTCCAGTCACTCCACAGTCCATGACAGAGGAGCAGTTTTTGGAGTTCATCTCCATCATGCAGAAATGGAGTGAACAGGATAAAGATCGGAAGAATTATATCACATAGACGATTTACCAGGAGTTCCGACCAGCCGATGAACAATCGATTGTCAGTTCACAGTGGATTCTTCATACCGCACGTGAGGTCATGTCGCGTCGACGATCCGAGGCTCGTGATGCATTCAGAGAAGGCTTACCAAAGCCTGTGTGGTTAGATGCTGAGGAGTGGGACATGATTCGTGATGAGTAGTAGTAGACTCTTGATCGGTATCGCCAGCAGCGAAATGCCGCAGCCACACGTCTAGACACGATTGGACCATCACATTTGGGTAGCGGCGGATATGACACGATGCGTCATGAGTTTGTAAGTACCATTTCATTTATAAAATTTATTTGTGTTAAATTTCTCATATATATTTCTCATATATATTTCTCTAATCTTTTTATATTTGTTTCAAGAGCTGGCAATGGGTCATCCTCCAACACGATCAGAGGAGTCTTATGGATATAGTCATGGATTGACTGCACTATTGCAGGACTTGGAGGGACGCGGTGCAGTAGTTTGATGGGAGCGTTTGCGATGAGGTAATTAATTTATAAACTTGGTTTTTACTTGTTTGTAATTTTCATGTTAATTTATCTCATTCCATTATTGTTCTTTGTTGCAGGACTGTTGATATGGAACGTTCTTTGCATGTGTATGGTAGTGGAAGACCAATATTTTGTATTTGATTTCCATATGGAAATACATTGTTTTGCCACATTTTGTAAAAGCGTCATATATGACAGTGGTTTGCCACACTCTTGTACATGCTTCATTATTCAAATATATAACTTCTTTTGTACATGGTTCATTGCTCATTCTGATTATCGATCTCTTTTGTGTACAATAATACTCTGTTTCATGAAATCATATTTCGGTTGTCATTAGAGTACACATCACATGTACTCGGTTTTTTTTGGGCAGAGTGTATTGTCATTTGTTCAGCAACATCATGGTAATGTTGGTCTAGCAAAAGACAAAACATTCTGCCCAAAAAAAATTTTGCAGGTTTGGTCGTAGGTATAAGCGACAGTACTCCCAGTAGTGTCATCGGAATAATCGTCGGTACACCCAGGAGGCTATGCAGCAGAAAGCAATTACCGACGCTTATACCGACGCTTATACCGACACATATACTGACACATATACCGACGCTTTTACTGACAGCTAGACCGACGCCTATACCGACTCTCTGGTACCGACGCGGAGACCGACCTCTACACCGGCATCGCGGCAAATAAAGCCCCGTTCATTTTCCTCGGTAAAAACCTCGGTATACCATCGATCTATTGTAGTGATGTTTTGGTCATCTGAATTTTGCTAGTTTGCTTTCACTGCAGAAATCTGAAATGGTGTCCTCTTTGCCCAAACTTGAGGCGCCTGGAAAACATGTTTGTGAAGGCTGTATTTTGGGCAAAATGCAGCGTTCATCCTTTCCAAAAGATGGTTCAATTCGGGCTACTCAGAAATTGCAGCTTGTAGATAGTGATGTCTATGGTCCTATGCAGACACCTTCTTTTGGGAATTATCTTTACTTCATGAATTTCATCGATGATTTTTCTAGGCATGCATGGGTATATCCATTTAAGGCAAAGTTCGAAGTGTTCATGTGCTTCAAACAATTTTTGGTTTTGGCTGAAAATCTGTCAGCATGTAAAATGAGCACCCTCCGTTCTGATCGAGGGGGGGAATATATGTCTTCTGATTTTAATGCATTTCTGACTAAATGTGGGATAAAAGACCAGTGTACAGTGCCGTATACACCTCAAGAGAATGGAGTTGCTGAACAGAAGAACAGGTCACTCATGGAGATGGCGAGGTGTATGGTCAAGAGTGAGGCTTTACCACATAGTTTCTGGCTTAAGGTTGTCATGTGTGCAGCATATGTACTGAACAGGTGTCCCACTAAAGCGTTGTAGTCTATCACTCCATATATGGCTTGGCATGATAGCAAGCCATCTGTTGCTCATCTACATGTTTTTGGTTGTTTGGCATATGCATTAGTGCCTGAACAACATCGCAGAAAATTGGATGATAAAGCAGTAAAATGTATTTTTCTTGTGTACAGTTCTAAAAGTAAAGGCTATCATCTGTATCATCCACATACTAAACGCATTCTTGTTAACTGTGATGTTGTTTTTTGTGGAAGATGCTATTCAGCCATTGTTGTCATGTACAAAGGAGACATCTGTTAGCTCCAAAGACATGTATGATACTTTGCTACCTCTTTTTACAGGTGGATAGTGTAATGTAGGTCCCAATAAGGCAAATTCTCAACCTTTGTAGGTTTCATGTTGTTGGAGGATAAACACTCCTATGTGCACAACAAAAGCAAATAAACCCTCCTAGGATCCTGAAATGTTTCAGACATAGGTTGTGTATTTTCTGATTTTATCTGAGTATATACAGAGACTGAAAATGAAATTTTGCAGGCATAAACTAGACTTTAAGAGCTTTCAAATGAGAGTAAAATCATTTCATTTGGATACTGGATGATGCCTCAACCAGCTGCAACAAAACAGATAACTTGATCTCTTCACAGAGTATGAGCTAACTGGACAGACACTGTTCTGGACATTTCTCTACACATGTGCAGGCACTGAACCTGAGACTTATACCAGACAAAGTAGAACTTATAAGCTTTCCAACAAGACAAAAATCATTGCAAATGGATTCTGGATGAAGGAGAAACAACAATTACAAGACCGGGGGGTCTGCCAAAAACATCTAGATAGATAGTGTGTAAAAGTGAAATTTCCGCAAAATATGCAGAGAATAGCTAGTAGGGGGTGTGCTTAAGCAAGGGGGCAGCTTGGGCACGTATTTCCACGACTCTAAGTCATAATACAACTCATTAGAGGTTTTAAAGACCTCATAATAACCTCTTTAACCAATCAAAAGCATATACATGTCAAAAGTGAGGTCCAATCACATCAAGAGGTGAGCTAAATCTTCTCTAATCAAATTCTTTCCATTATGGGCATGATTTGATGCCTTCAACTCGTGGAAATCAGCCTCCTTTGATTGTGGATGATGTGGAAGGTTCAATTTGGGGCATGTTCCCACACTCTTGAGCTTGAAAAACTTTCAACAATCCCCCTCAAGCTCAAGTCTTTTCCTTTGTTGCTTCAGCCTATGTCTCTTATGTTGATAGCTTCCTTGAATCCTCCAAGCTTTGTACCTTCAAGAAACTTTGTCATCATGTCTGCAACCTGCATTTTAGTGTTCACATACCTTATATCTAGCTCTTTTGCCAACACCTTTTCTCTAACAAAGTGGTAATGAACCTCTATGTGCTTGCTCCTTGCATGAAACATGGGATTGTTAGCTAGATAGATGCTTGAAATGTTGTCTCCATAAAGAGGAAACTCCTGCACTTCCACTTCCAAGTCCTTAAGTAGCTTCTTAAGCCATAATAGCTCACATGTAGCCAATGCTAAACCTCTGTACTCAGCCTCTATGGATGAAAGAGCAACAGTGGGTTGCTTCTTAGAGCTCCAAGAGATCACTTTTGTACCTATCATGAAAACATAACCCGATGTACTCCTTCGATCATCCTTGCTACCTGCCCAATCAGCATCACTATATCCTTTAACACTTAGATCAACATCATATGAGTAAAATAGACCTTGGTTGATGGTGTGCTTGATGTAACGAAGCACCTTTCTTGCCGCCATAAGATGATCATGAGTAGGTGTATGCAAAAATTGAGAGAGAACACCTACTACATATGCAAGATCAGGTCTAGTGAATGTAGCATAAATTAATGAACCAATTATGCTTCTATATAGTGTAATATCTTGTATAGCCTCTCGTTGACCTGCAACCAACTTTGTATTGGGCTCCATGGGCTGAGAAAGTGGCTTACAACCACTCATACCAAACCTGTATAGCACATCCAACAAGTATTTTCTTTGAATCAAGAAGATGCCATTGTGTGCATAGATTACCTCTATTCCCAAGAAGTATTTTAGTGTTCCAAGATCAGATATCTTGAACTCCTTTCCTAGCTTTGATTTGATATCTTTAATACCTGCAATATCACTTCCTGTGATGATCAAATCATCCACATAGATGCATATGTATACCATCTTGTCTCGTTGCTTCTTCATGTAAAGTGATGGATCTGCAACACTTTCTTTGTATCCACAACTTGATAAATAATCCACTAACCTCTGATTCCAGGCCCTTGGGGCTTGCTTTAGTCCATATAGTGCTTTCCTTAGCTTGCAAACATGATTTGGGTACCTCATACTAGCAAATCCTTGAGGTTGGCTCATGTAGACTACTTCTTCAAGCTCTCCATTGAGGAAGGCATTCTTCACATCCAACTGATATAAGCTCCATTTCCTTGATGTGGCCACTGCAATCAAAGTCCTAATTGTTGGCATCTTGGCTACGGGCTGAAAGTTTCATCATAATCTATCCCGTAGCTTTGGGAGAAGCCTTTCGCCACCAACCTTGCTTTGTGCCTAGCAATGGAACCATCTGAATTTCTTTTAATTTTGTAAACCCACTTATTACCTATCACCTTCATGCCTTCTTGAGCTGGTACCAAGCTCCAAGTATGGTTCTCATCAAGTGCTTTGAGCTCTTCCTTCATTGCCTCTTGCCATTCCTTGCAATCCTTAGCTTCTTCATAACTAGTTGGTTCTTTGTCCTTGATTACCTGAGTCATGTATGCATAATGCTTTGCAATGAAATTATCATATGTTAACCTTTGTACTGGATATCTTACTCTTGAAGACCTTCTTTCACTTCCTTTTGGTGTGGTTGCCATCTTCTTTCTTTGTTTAGCCACTCCTGGAGTTTGAACTTCTTCTATCTCTTCATCTTCCAACATGCTCTCGTCCACATAGCTTCCTTCTTCAACTGAAATCTTCTCTTTGCCTTTGACTTTGCTTTCTTCAGAGCTGGTCTCTCTTTCCCTAAGCCTTCCGCTCCATGGTGAGGGTGTCCTTGTGTTGCATGAGTTGCTTGGACCACTCAAATCCATGCTTTCTTGAACTCTATCATCATTCTCCAAATCTGTCTCACCTATGTCTTCAACCTGCAATGGACTTGTGCATGCATACCAAGGCTTCAACTCATCAAAGACAACATCCCTACTTACCTTCAACTCCTTGGTGATGGGATTATAGCATTTATACTCCTTTTGTTCCATAGAATATCCCAAAAAAATACACCTTTCAGATTTGGCATCTAACTTTGACCTCAACTCTTGAGGTACATGTACATAGCATATACAACCAAAGATTCTAAGATGTGAAATGCAAGATTTTCTTCCACTCCATGCTTCCTCAAGGGTTAGATGATGTATACCTGATGTAGGACATCTATTCATGATGTATGTGGCTGTATATGTAGCCTCTCCCCAATAACAATGCGGCATATTCATTTCATTGAGCATACACCTTGCTACCTCTGCTATGTGTCTGTTCTTTCTCTCTGCTACCCCATTTTGTTGAGGGGTATACCTGCATGTAAATTGCCTTTTGATGCCATTAACCTGCAAAAATTCAGAAAATTCATGGGAGAAATACTCTCCCCCTCCATCGGATCTCAAAGTTTTGATAAACTTGCCAGATTCCTTCTCCACCTGTGCTTTGAATTTCTTGAAGTAGTGGAACACATCTGATTTGTTTCTAATGCAATACAACCACACTTTTCTTGAAAAGTCATCAATGAAGGTTACAAAATACCTATTTCCAGCAAGGGATGCTTCTCTTGTTGGACCCCAAACATCCGTGTGAATGAGGTCTAAAACATTTGCACTTACATAGGTACTCTTCTTGAAGGGCAGCCTTGATTGTTTTCCTTGTTGGCAAGCTACACAAATTTCATGCAACACTTTAGATGTAAAATTTGGTAGGCCTCTTACCAAGCTCCTCCTTTGCATGTCCTTGAGCTTTTGTAGGTTGATGTGACCTATTCGTTTATGCCATAGATCCAAATCTGCTATCCTCTTGTCTCCATATGTGACATACATTGAATGGTGTGGCTGATTTATGTCCATTATGAACATTCTCCCTTGCTTTTTTCCTTTTGCTATGAGCTTGAAACCTGCCCTTGGATCCTCAACAAAACATCCTCTTTCATTGAACCTAACTTGATAGCCTTTTTCTACCATTTGGCCTACCGAAATCAAGTTTTTGGTAATAGTAGGGACATGTAATACCTCTGATAAGCACTTTTCTCTTTGATTTCCTTCCAAACTGATATCTCCCACATGTTGAATGGTATGCTCTGAGTTATCACCTGTTTCCACATGCCCTTGATGCTTTGGGACCTGCAAATTACTAAAAAGATCCTTTCGACATGACATATGATTGCTACATCCACTGTCTACATACCATACATCTTCACTAGCTTGAGTTGTATCTTCACCATACCTCATGGCAAGTAAATAATCATTCCCTTGGCTGGATGATGTGTTTGCATAATTACCTTGCCCTCTATAATTGTTGTTGTTGCTTTGATTCCCTTGTCTTTGAGCTCTATGATAGCATTCATTTGCAAAATGACCGGGCTTACTGCATACAAAGCATCCATTTGAAGTGGCTTGTCCTCTTCCACCAAATCTTGCACCTCTTCATCTATTTGTGGCTCTTCCACCTCTTTGACCTGCATTTTCTTGCTGTCCTTGACCTCCTTGGTTGCTTTGATATCTTCCTCTTCCTCTTGAAGCACCTCGGTTGTGTCTTCCTCTTCCTCTACCTGCATACAACAATTGCCCTTGGCTATCCTTGGCGTTATGACCACCAAGGTTCATCTCCTCTGTCACCATGAGAGTGATTAGTTGATCAAAATCAGGAAGAGAGTCCCTTACATACACTGAAGTTGTGAAAGCCCTCCATTTTTCATCATCCCTAAGTCCATTTAGGGTGTGGGCGACAAGATCGTCATCATCTAGGGCACAACCGATTAACCCTAGTGCATCTGCAAGCTCTTTAACCTTTAATATGTAATCATTAGCACCTTGAGAGGGGCTTTTCCTAAGATTATTTAGCTCATTCTTGAGCTGAATTTTTCTAGCTTTTGTGGAGGTTGAGTACAATCTCTCCAAGCACTCCCACACCTTCTTCGATGTATCCAAATCTTGAATATGCCCTACCATAGAGTTGCTAATATGCTGAGATAAAATGAAAATGACCCTTTTGTCCCTTTCATCCCACTCTCTTACTGTTCTTCTCTGGTCATTGGTTGGATTTATCTCATCTATGTAGGGTTTTGGCTCTCCACCACTCACAAGTCCCCACAAACCTTTCCCCATCAAAAAATTGCTTATTCTAAATCGCCACGGTTGGTAGTTTCCTTTTTCGAGCTTCTCAATCTGAGCATTGAGATCAGCCATGGTGCCTCCTAACTCTTTTAAACCTCCCCCTTGATGCAATGAAGTTGAAAAGGATGGCTTTTACCTCAAAAAATAGAGCTACTCCTCTTGATGAAGCTTCGTCTTTGATTTGATGATGTATTTGCTTCCCCTTGTTGTTGACGTGCCCGTTCTTTGCTTCCTTCCTTCAAACTTTGATGAAGTCTTTACTTCACTTCAGTAGCTCCTTCTTCTCTCTTTGATACTCCACTTATAGCTCTGATACCACTATTGAAGGATAAACACTCCTATGTGCACAACAAAAGCAAATGAACCCTCCTAGGATCCTGAAATGTTTCAGACATAGGTTCTGTATTTTCTGAGTTTATCTGAGTATATGCAGAGACTGAAAATGAAATTTTGCAGGCATAAACTAGACTTTAAGAGCTTTCAAATGAGAGTAAAATCACTCCATTTGGATACTGGATGATGCCTCAACCAGCTGCAACAAAACAGATAACTTGATCTCTTCACAGAGTATGAGCTAACTGGACATACACTGTTCTGGACATTTCTCTACACATGTGCAGGCACTGAACCTGAGACTTATATCAGACTAAGTAGAACTTATAAGCTTTCCAACAAGACAAAAATCATTGCAAATGGATTCCGGATGAAGGAGAAACAACAATTACAAGACCGGGGGGTCTGCCAAAAACATCTAGATAGATAGAGTGTGTAGAAGTGAAATTTCTGCAAAATATGCAAAGAACAGCTAGTAGGGGGTGTGCTTAAGCAAGGGGGCAGCTTGGGCACGTAGTTCCACGACTCTAAGTCATAATACAACTCATTAGAGGTTTTAAAGACCTCATAATAACCTCTTTAACCAATCAAAAGCATATACATGTCAAAAGTGAGGTCCAATCACATCAAGAGGTGAGCTAAATCTTCTCTAATCAAATTCTTTCCATTATGGGCATGATTTGATGCCTCCAACTCGTGGAAATCAGCCTCCTTTGATTGTGGATGATGTGGAAGGTTCAATTTGGGGCATGTTCCCACACTCTTGAGCTTGAAAAACTTTCAACACATGTGATGATGCAGATCATTCCATTTCTGATGCAGATTTACATGATGCATTAGTTGATGAGAGAGCTGATATTGAGCAGGCAAAAACTATGGCAAAATGGCTAGTGCAGACTTTGCGTGATAACAAATTAGATGCACCCATGTCATATTGTACTCGTTAAAGCTCTCATAGTGCCTCTTTTGCATCAGATTGATATGCTATGGCTGCATCTAGTCTCTGTGATGAGAATGAGCCTGTTTCGTTTGATGAAGCACAAAATTCAAAAAATTGGATGGCTGCTATGCAATCTGAATATGATGCTATAATGAAGAATGGTACTTGGTCTTTATGTGACTTGCCTCCTGGCAAGAAGGCCATTGGCACTAAGTGGGCATACAAGCTGAAGCGTAAACCGGATGGTACAGTTGACAGGTATAAGGCTAGGCTTGTTGCAAAGGGTTATGCACAGGAAAGAGGCATTGATTTTGATGAGACCTTTGCACCTGCATGTCGTATGACTACTGTTCAAAGCATCTATGCACTTGCAGCTTATCATGGTTGGAATGTACATCAGTTGGACATTAAAACATCATTTTTGAATGGTGACTTGCATGAAGAAGTGTATGTTTTTCAGCCCCCTGGCTTTGTGCAGAAAGGGCATGAAAACCAAGTGTGCATATTAAAGAAGGCATTATATGGTTTAAAGCAAGCACCACGTGCTTGGTATGAGAAGATACATGCCTATCTGATTGCACATGGTTTTGAGAATAGTCCAACTGAAAGCACCTTATATGTTAAGCATGGTAACGATGTGCTTCTGATCATTGATGTCTATGTTGACGACATACTGCTCACTGGTCCTATTGACAAGCATATTACTGATTTTAAGGCTGATTTGCATGCCTCATTTGAGATGTTTGATTTGGGGCATTTGCATCACTATTTGGGCATTCGGTTTATGCAAGTTGATGGTGGAATGGCATTGTGTCAAACAAAATATATTGACACATTATTGCAACGTTCTGGCCTTGAGGGCTGTAAGCTTATTGCCACTCCTATGGAGACAAGTTTACGATTGAGTCTTCATGATGCTGGAGATGCATTTGATGCTGTTCTCTATCAGCAGGATGTTGGATGCTTGATTTACTTATGCATTACTTGGCCAGATATTCAGTTTGCTGTCTCGCAGATGAGCAGTTTTATGCATTGCGGAGGAGTCAAGCATTGGTAGGTAGTTAAGCGCATCTTTCGCTATTTGAGTGGTACTCGGCTACTTGGGTTGTTTTATCCCAAGGGGGGATCACTACCGCCAGATTTGCATGCTTTTTCTGACTCTGATTGGGCTCGTTGCTATGACACTCGTGTGTCAACTAGTGGCTCTTGTTTCATGCTTGGTAGCTCATGTATATCTTGGTTGAGCAAGAAGCAGCGTACTGTGGCCACTTCCTGTTGTGAGGCTGAGTATAGGGCAGCTCTCACAGGGACTGTTGAGTGTGTGTGGCTCAGATGCCTTATGGCTGATTTGGGTGTTGGTCAAACTTCGGCCACCACCATTTTCACTGACACTTAGAGCGCATTGGCAGTTGGAGGAACCCTATGTTCCATGCTCACACTAAGCACTTTGAGGTGCATTATCACTATTTCACGGAGAGGTTCTCTGCTGGGGAGATCAGCTTGGCATATGTGCCCACATAGGAGAACATTGCAGACCTATTCACGAAGGCTCTGCCTTGGGAGAAGTTTGAAGCTTTCCACAAAGCTTTGGGCTTACTTCCTTTTGTGGAGTGATTTCCACATAGCTTGGCACTTCCTTATACATGAGTGCCAGCTCCTTTTCACCGCATCACTCCCAGGGACTTTTTTCCCTCTTTAGGAGGTTTTTTTCCCCCCGGCTTGTATATACGCCTATCGCCCTAATGGGTTACTTATCTTTGTACATTCTCTAGTAATACATTCAGTATTGTGTGTTGAGCTCCAAGCTTCTTCTTCTTCCTTGTGTTGTTCACGTGCTTCCGCAGACGTCTAACTCCAACAGGAAACTTGAGTATCTTTTGTAGATACTTACTCTTTTTCCTAGTAACGACATGGATTTAACTAGATAGTACTTGTTGAGGAAACTTTTTATATTTGTTGAGCATCTAATCGTCCATATTTTCCAATGACATTCCCCTCTCACATTGTTCCAAAAGTGCGGTTGAACATCCTATCACCTCACCAAGTATAGTTTTTTGCCACATATTCTTCACTCTTGTTCTAAAAATGTCAAAGTATGTCCCTAATATGAGTACTATAAAGGAAGAAGAAGAAGAGGTGAAAGATGTCCTCGTTGGTTTTATGACATTCTTTACACCATAGGGGTGCCACGAGGGGAGAGGGGACTGTATTAAGGCTTCTGAGCTTTGAAGTTTATGAAGGGCTCCACCATGGGCTTTCGAGCAAAAAAAGATGGGCACAAAATATTTTTGTTAGTAAAGTGTTAGAGTGATAATTAATGCACGTAATACTACCACCAAGCTCTGTTGATGTCAGAAGCTGTAATTGGGGCCCTAAATTAAGTTGTCTACTAGAGCCATAATTAGCCCACTCCACCTCTTTGGCCACCATTTTGGTGCATGCAAGAGGCTAGGAAGGTTGCTACTTGCACACACTTTTGTGAGGTCACTCTGCGGTGATTATACAGAGTGTAGGTCTCCCAGTGATGTTGGATGGTAGAATTACAAAGTGATTGAGTAGCCATTGTATTGCATTTCTGTTGTATTTCTCTTGCATTCAACTACATTTTTTTCGCATCTCTCTTGCAAAGATTATTTGGTTGTTTTAGTACCCCTTATTCTCGATTTCTTCTATTGTTATAAGTGGATCCTTGCCCACTTTTTTTGTTCACCTAGGACTATTTTTGAGTCATTATAGCCCTTGGAAGTGTTAAGAAGTTTCGATTTCCTCTTATATTTGCAATTGCCATTTTTCCTTCTCTACACTTTTACTATTTCTCTACTCTCAATTAGTGTATGGGCACATAGAAATATCATAGGGTATGCTTCCCCAAGGAAGATCTCCCCTTGAGTAGAAGAAGTACCATAAGTATGTGTATGTAGTGGACTTTTCTATCGTTTACCACTTTTCCAGCGTTAGATACCAGAGTACCTCCTGTATAGTTTGGCATGCTTAGTGGGATGCTTGCACTTTCTGTTTGAGGTAACTAGTATAGTAAATAGTTTTTTTTGGCATTAATTTTCCTTGATTCATACATACATAGGGATGCATACACACACATGCACATACATACATGCATACATACATATGTACACACACATACACACATATACACACATGCATAAATGCAAACATATGCATACACACTCATACACATATAGATACTTGCACATATACCTACACAAAGATAGACACACACTCACACTCATATGCATACACATGCAGATGCATACATACAGACACATGTATACACACACATGCACATACATACACACATATGCATACACACATGCACATACACACATATGCACATATACACACACAAATGCACTTTACAAACACATGTATACACACACATACATATACATATACACACATGCACATACACGCATGTATACATACACACACATGCATACACAACATAAATACATATACTATACATACATATGCATACATGCATACATACATGTATACATACATACACACACATATACATACACTCACATATATATACTCACACACATATATATATATATATATATATATATACACACACACACACATAGAGACACACACATATACATACACACACATAAAGACACACACATACACATACACACACATACATACATATGCATACACAATGCACATGCATATGTATACATATATACATACATGCATACACATACATTGACACCCACACCCACATATATGCATATACAAATATACATATACTCACATACACATCTACATACACATACACACACATATACATACATATATATACATAGACACACATATACGTACATGTATATACACACACATACACATACATACACACATGCATACACACATACATACACATATGCATACATATATACACATGTTTTCACATATCTCTATATATATATATATATATATATATATATATATATATATATATATATATATATATATATATATATATATATATATATATATATATATATATATATATATATATATACATACACACATACATATACATATGCACATATTCACAAACACACACACACACACACACACACACACACATATACATATATATATATATATATATATATATATATATATATATATATATATATATATATATATATATATATATATATATATATATATATATATATATATATATATATATATATATATATATATATATTTCTAATCAATTTTGTTTTATATGTATAGATATTATGAATCGTAGTAGAGAGAGAAAGGTGAAACTTACTCTCATAAAGAATCTTATGAGAGGGAAAGTTCTACCTGATTCCTTAGGGGCTGTCATGCATGAGTATGCAGACATACCCAATGAGGAATTAGATTTTAGCATACAAATGCTTATCCAATGCCTAGAGGAAGGTTCCTCTATGGCTCCATCTGCAAGAAGACATTTATCTACCCATACATATGTGTTTTTCATAAATTAATATTTTTAATGATAATATAACACATGTTTTTATTCATTTTTGGCTATTTATTTTCAGTACACCTATATCAATTCTACCTTGTGCGAGCATAGTAGAGGTGCCTATGAGGACATGCATAGGTAGCCTAGGGTTGGAGTGTGACATAAAAACTAAGAGAAAAATAGTATATATGAGGCATGGGTTGGAGTTTAAAAGAAGAATGAGAGCTTTATGTGACTCCTGCTTGCATTTACTTCACTTGAAATGGAAGTAAGTATAAGTTTACATAAAAATTGAGATATATATTTTATGTTTTGATCATATGATTTTTTTTTCTTTTATGGTAACTTTGATAAGAAAGATAAAAAGTATGTACTTAGTTCATTGGAGATAGAATTTGGAACTGAGTGGTCGCATAAATGGTGTTTGAAAGAGATGTGGATACTTATGGCACATCGTCGTGATAATGCACCATATGGATTCCTTTTATTTGTTATATTTATGTGTGTAGCTATATAAATAACACATAGAATGTAGTAAATTGACTTGAGTCTTGAGTTTTTCATGTTTGTCATATGGTTGAAGTATACATACACATTGCATCTAGTCCTCCCACCATCTACTAGAGAGATGTCTCTCTTCCTAACCTTATTCATCTATTTTTAGCTACTCAAATCAACGAGGACCACAATACATATAAAGATATATAGAGATCATGTATATGCAAATATATACATACATATATATATATATATATATATATATATATATATATATATATATATATATATATATATATATATATATATATATATATATATATATACATACACATCACACATATATGCCTTCATGCACACATATATACATATACTATTGAAGTCGAGTGCTTCAGTGCAGTAGGTGTGGAAGAGAAACAAGAGAGAGACATAGACAAGCACGTGCAGCAAGGGACAAAGATAGGAGGGAGATAAGGCTCTCTCCTACACACACATATGCATAGATGAGATAATAAAAATGTGCCTTACCATTTCATTCCAAAAGATAATGTCTTTATACAACTTGATGTGGCTCTTGGGCCAATCAAAACGGATAGAAGCAAATGATAAGATATCCACCCTTGTGTAGAGGAGGCTCATGCCAAATCTCATAGCAGGGAATCGCCCCCTTGAGCCTGATTATACATAGCTTCTTTGTGGGTACTATTCCTTCTCTACATACGATGAGAGGGGTTTGCTGCTAGAAAAAAAGGTCCTTCTTGTAGACAAAAAAATAACTAGAAAAGAACACTTTGGGAAAGGTCCTTCCCTTCAATAAAGGGGGTGTGTAATTCCCATACATTAAACAAATCGAATACATCATGCTTAGACCTACATGTATAGGAGTTAGCACATGTATAGGAGTTACATGTATAGGGGACACACAAAGCACTAAAAGGTTTTGCGTAATTGTATTAGCCATGTATTGGGATTTTAATAAATATAAGAAAAACTAGACATCAATTGCTACAGACATCTGATTTGAAATAGAAGAGCATAATAGAGAATACATTTCTCCTTATTGAGCACTTGTTGTAGATGCAAACTACATTCTTTTTCTGAGCTTTGAGTTGGCTTCAAAAGTCGCCACTTCCCTCCATGATTGTTAAAAGCACTATGAATTTTCATTGATGCAAAATGGCACCTATTAGGTGGAATTCAAGTGAATGTGCATAACAGTCTACTCGAGCTTGTCCATGAAGTCTTTCATGAAAACAAATTATGGGTCTATGAACACTGAAATATGGGAACGAGTAGAACATGCTCTTGCCAATACATTGTGGATAGATGCACTCCGATTAAGATGATACGGAGTCAAGAATGGATCACCTAAGCTTAATATTGCCACGGAAGAGTTTTGAAACACTAAATATTGTCAATGTATAGATCATTGTTACCTTATGTGCATCCATTATCAGGTCCAAAAGGAACTATGTAGCATAGAAAGAAATGATGACGAAAAGAAACCCGAATGCCCAAATGGTGATGAGGGCAGAATCTATAAAATTGTCTTCCTTTGTTCTTCATGATCAGCATGCTAGAAATTCTACAGGTGCCAAGGCACCATGAGAGCAATTGGCCACCAACGCCACAATGAAATTAGCTCTTGCCACCGGAGGAGTAATGAAACTTTAGTGCTTCACGACTGGAACTCTTTCCTTGTGTGAAATGTGCAAGTATCAAGAAAGTGCTAAGTCCCTTATCCGAAAGATTCCTTTTTAGTCTCTATATCGTGAGATTACATAAGACTTTAAGATAGATCTATGCTTTCAGAGCTCAGTTGTGCTAGCTCTACAAGAGCCATTCTAAGCATATCCGGTAGGTCTTTTGAGGACACTAATTTCTATGCGAGTCATGCCAAGTGTTAGTACAATGCAGAAGGATATTCAACTTGCTTGAAGAGAACCCTACATAAATAGAGGACATTCAAAGTAAAACTACCAATTATCTCCTCTTTGAGGTGGAGCTGGATGACATCAGTGAGCCCAATTGGTTTGATAGGTTGAGAGATAAGGTGATCGAGAACTGGAGGTTTCTATTTGACTTTGAGAAGAAGGATGTGATTGATCTCAGGCAACCACATATCATTCTCACCATCGTTGAGATTTTTACTGTATACAATACAATTCAAATGTCATAACCGGTATTTTGCTTTGATACCACCTATTAAGGTCTAGTGCCTCAGTGTAGTAGGTGCGAAAGACAAACAAGAGAGAGACATAGACAAGGACACACACACCAAGAGACAAAGATAGGAGGGAGATAAGGTTCTCTCATACACACACATATGCATATATGAGATGATAAAAAAGTGCCTTACTTTTTCATTCCAAAATATATATCTATACAAATTCATTTGGCTTTTGGGCCAATAAAAAAGGATATAAGCAAAGGATAAGATATCCCCCCTTGTGTAGAGGAGGTTCATGCCAAAGCTGATAGTCAACATACACAAGGATACACAATTATAAACACACTTTGCATATATCACACAAATGCACATGCATACATATACGTGTGCATACTAACATATGCATACATATATCATACACATGTATATACATACACATAAAACACATATATATGCATACTAAGGCATATATATATATATATATATATATATATATATATATATATATATATATATATATATATATATATATATAATATAACACATGAATACACATACATATATATACATATATGAAAGGATTTTTTCCTCGAAAATAGAGCTATATATATAGTTTTAGGCATACCCCCGAGCTTCATGTTCTAACTTAAAAGAACATGTTTTCATCTCTGTGGTGGGATTCACCTATATTCTTGTTGAATAAAGGAGAACCTTTTGTCTAATACCCATTCAAATCATTCAAGTTAACAATTGATAATAATCCCTTTTGAATGGGAAATTTCTACCTTCATGTTGAGATCAAAATCAATCAAGCCTATAAAGAAACAAAAACTCATTATCATGTGCTTGAAAAAATATTGAGGTATATAATAAAAAGTGAAATCCTTTTACACCTATTTGCATCTATTTTGTCATAAGTATCCAAGGAGCAGGTGCATAAGTTGATTTCTATCGAATCTTGGCCATAACAAGTCAGTCTTGATGGTATTATCTCAACAAGTTGTTTTTTGTCTCCGAACAAGTTCCTCTTGATGCTATTGTCTTAATGCCAACATCAAGGTGAATTCATGGCATCGAGGATAATGCATATCGGCTAACAGAAGGTTCTTGTTGTATCAATACAATACAACTTCCTAAAGAAGGTCTCTAGATTTGTGAAATATATCATCTCGTATTGAGGGCTCGAAACAAAGATGAAGTTGAGCTTTGTATGAGGCTTTAAGCATCAACAAGCTTTCTTGAAGAGTGTTAATGATGATACTGAGATACCATACGTTGTGCTTCCTAAGAGGACTGGATCACATGATGGGTCATAGGAGGAACAACAAAGGGTGCATTAGTGCATGTTAGAAAGCATTGAAAAGGTGGATCAATGCTTTCAAAAATTGAGTAGAGGTGTGGAAGAACATGATAGGCCTATTGATATGAAGAAGAAAGAAGCAATGAGGTTGTATAGCTTGAAGAGAAAATAGTGTCATTATGGATGAAAGGTGAGGATTTATATGCAGTTAACATGTCGAATAGGTTGGATGAGATTTTATGAGATACAATGTGTTAAATCAATGTAAATCTTAATCTTGCACTCGTAATGACTCTATTTCCCATTCAACTTTTACAATCTCGTCTGCCTCTTTCTTCTTCATATCAATAGGTGTATCATGTTCTTCCTCGCCTCTACTCAATGTCCAAAAGCATTGATCCACCTTTCTCTTGTGAATCTCAACGCTTCGCAAAACGCATGGATGCACTATTTGTTGTTCCTCGTATGACTACCATGTGATCCAATCCCGTTAGGAAGCACAACATATGGTATCTCTGTATCCTCATTAGCACTCTCCAAGAGAGCTTGTTGATGCTTAAAGGTGGGTACAAGATTCAACTTGATCTTTGCTTTGAGGTCTTGATATCTGAAATGATATATTCCCTAGATCCATAGACATTTTTCAAGAATTTGTATTGTATCGATACAACAATACCCTCTATTAGTTGATATGCATTGTCCTGGATGCCATTGATGTTGATGCGATAATGGCATCAAGACAATATTGTGTAATTTCTTGATCCATTGCCTAGATGCCATTGAACTTTGGTTGATCACAATTCGATTTTGTAGCAAATAAAGGTACTAGATATTAATGATCTGATTATTTATATACATACATTCATATGTACATATTTATACATACACATATTCAAATATACACAAATATACATTTTGAAATATAAATACACATACAAAACTATAAATGTGTAACGTATGTATGTGTGTATGTATTTAGTATGCATGTGTAAATATATATATATATATATATATATATATATATATATATATATATATATATATATATATATATATATATATATATATATATATATATATATATATATATATATATATATATATATATATATATATATACGTGTGTGTGTGTAAGTGTATACATATATGTATGTGTATGTGTGGGTATGTATATGTGGAAGTGTATGAATATGTGTATGCATATATGTGTGTGTGTATGTATGTATGTATATGTAAGTATTTAAATGTATATGTAACTGTATGTATATATGTGTAAGTGTATGTATATGTGTATATGTATGCATGTATGTGTGTATGTGTAAGTACATATGTATAAGTATAAGTATGTATGTATAAGTGTGTGTATGTGTGTCTGTTATGCATGTTTATAAATTTGAAGTTTTTTATATTGTTATCGTTTTGTTTGTTTGAGATTAAAATAATAGGAGATATTCTATGGTAGAAAAAAATAAGAGAAGACCTACCATACGACATGAGATGTGGCAGTTTTTTCGTAGATAGATACATCTTCAAGGATCATTTCCTCAACAGAAGGTATACAAATTAATAGTTTATATTACTATGACATATACTTCTTATATATTTTATAAATGTTTTATATCTAATCTATGTATTTTTGTTCATTAAATAAACGTAGGCTACTACAAAGTAGAGAGTTGAGTCAGGTCATATGTCACATTCAGGCCAAATGGGCCATCATGGTTTTGTAGCTATATTTATAAGTATATATATTATTGAAAGTTATTTTTTTATTTTTGTTACAAGACAAATTAATAATCTTTTTTATTTATTTGAACGCAATGAAAGGATTATGGTCGATATCCTATGTAAAGAAAATCGACTTTGCTACACATTGCGGATATCGACATCTATTTGTTTTATTTATTTATGTTTGTTATATGAAATACAAGAGTATTATTGAGAGGCAGATATGGATGAGGTGGAGAGGCAGATAGAGGAAGGATGATTTGGATCCTCACAGATTGCTCGCAACTCTACACACTATGCCAATACAGATACATCACATCATGTGGATGATTGTGATGATGAGGTTGATCATGATGATAATCATGAGAATTAGGACTTACATGATGATGTGCATGATGATGATCAGGATGATTCATATATTACATTGAATATATATCTTACATTGATATGCATATTTCTTTTATCTATATATTCTCTCATTCTAGTTATGTTTTGAATTTTGTCTATGGTACTAATGAATGAAAAGTGTTGTTTGAATGATTTTTATTGTTTTTTAGATTTAACATGTACTTTATTACTTTAATTATATAGTTCATTCATATATATATATATATATATATATATATATATATATATATATATATATATATATATATATATATATATATATATATATATATATATATATGTATGTATGTATGTATGTGTGTGTGTGTGTTTGTATGTGCATGTGCATATGTGTGCTCACGTGTATGTGTGTGTGTGTATATATATATATATATATATATATATATATATATATATATATATATATATATATATATATATATATATATATGTATGTGTGTGTATGTATGTATGTATGTATGTATGTATGTATGTATGTATGTATGTATGTATCTATCTATATATATATATATATATATATATATATATATATATATATATATATATATATATATATATATATATATATATATATATATATATGTGTGTGTGTGTGTGTGTGTAGGTATAAGTATGTGTTAATGTGTGTATGAGTATGTGTGCATGTGTATGTGTAAGTGTATGTGCATATGTGTGTGTATATGCATGTGTATGTGTGTGTATGTGTGTGTATATGTATGTATGTGCATGTGTATATATAAGTGTATGTGCATATATGTTTGTATGTATGTGCATGTTTATGTATATATATATATATATATATGTATATATGTGTGTGTGTGCCTATGTACGTCGTGTGTATATGTGTACATGTAGGTATATGCATGTGTATATATATGAGCCTGCATGTGCACACATCTGCATTTGCATCCATGTGTATGTGCATGCATGTGAATACGCATGTGCTTGTGTATATGTGTTAATGTGTATATGAGTATGTGTATATGCAATAATGCATGCATG
Organism: Ceratopteris richardii; assembly: GCA_020310875.1. Taxonomy (NCBI): domain Eukaryota; kingdom Viridiplantae; phylum Streptophyta; class Polypodiopsida; order Polypodiales; family Pteridaceae; genus Ceratopteris; species Ceratopteris richardii. The sequence continues at coordinate 116,291,766 of CM035426.1, forward strand.
CATGTTCTTTTATGTGCAAGATATGTTTGTGCATATGCATGCATATATGTGTGTATGTGTATGTGTATGTGAATGTACAGTGTAAGTGTGTGTGCATGTATATATTTGTGTTTGTGTATGTGCGCTTGTATGTGTAAATGTATGTATATTTATATGTGTGTGTATGTGCATGTGTATGTGTGTGAATATGTGTGAGCGTACAAGGTCATGTATATGTGTATATATGTATATGAATAAGTATGAGTATGTTAATTAATGAAAATAAAAGAATTTGAATGATATAAGGCCAATGAAAATTACACTTACAATAATTAGCCATATTTTATGTTGGATGAACTTTTTGAATAACTTGTAATAAAGAGGGAGAGAGAGAGAGAGAGAGAGAGACAGAGAGAGAGAGATATATCAAAAGAGATGAACAAAAATGAAAAAGGAGATAAAGGATAGAAACTAAAAGATGAAGAGTTAAAAAGAAGGAGAGAGAGAGAGAGAATAAGAGAGGGATTAGAAAAGATAAACATCCAGAAAGAGGTCCTAACCGCACCATAGATATGAACGTTGGAGATCTCTTCGATGAGATGCGTGTAAATGATGATCAATGAGTGGTTTAATGATTTTATTTTTATTTTCTATAAACATTGCATAAGTGATGATAAACCGTCATCCCCCGATACTCGGTTGTAGTCACACCTTAGCATTAAATAAGCGACATTGTACAGTGTCGCATAAGCGATGCTAGTGGACATATCATATAAGCAATGTGAAAGCAGCATGCTAATCTTTACATTGCTCTTAACATTAGTAGAACCATAAAAAATAACATTGAGCTTAACATCGTTTAGACAATGGTACATGCTCGATGCCCACTTTGACGAAATGCTCGATCATGAAGCGATGAAAATGTGCGATGTTAACCATGGCTATGCCCCCTTTATTCTTGTAGTGTTGTATTTTTCACTTGAATAGCAAGGAAAAACGTGACATATGTGATTAGAGGAAATTGGATGAAGAAGGAAAAATTGGGTGCCATGAAGCCCAACTTGGGCACCTCGCTCAAATCGGGCACCATGACGCCCAAGGTGGGCACCTCTCACAAGGTGGCCCAAGTGGGCATCATGAGGAAAAAGTTGTGCATTTAGTAGGTAGTGGCCAAGTAGGCAAGCTTCCCTTCGTGTGCCAAATTGATCTAAATATCTTTATGGAACCAATTCCCCCTCTAGAGCAAGGTGGTCAACTTCAACTTTTGCACGCATCTCTAGACAAGGAGAAACCACCAAATGGGCCACTTGACCTCAATGGTCAATTTTTACCAAAGAGGATCACTACACTCTTTTCTCTGAAAGAACAAACCCAGGTCAACAATTATTTGGATGTTGTTTTAAATTATGTGAAACATGATCAAGAACCTCATGCTACACCCTATGATTCATTGGTACCAAAGGACGTACTAGTTCTAAAAATCTTGTCAGAATGGACCATGGAGCCAATTATAGAGCATGAGATAAGTACTCTTTCTCTCGGATTAATTAAGAAGAAGGATTATTGCACGAAACACAGCTTGACGAGACGCAAAACTATCTCTGGAGTAGGCGACAAATAAAAATGATTACGGTACCATGTAGACACATTCCAAAGGTAAGGTTCATCTAAGAGTATAGTAAAGCTAGGGTAAGGAAGAAGCACACTCAAGTTGTAGACTATCATTGGAACACAAAGCCTCAACTACAAGGAACTCCTACTACTCTACAAAGTTATGAAAATACAAAGGTAATAGCATCCAACATGATGGAAACTATTACTCGGAAGGGAATGAGGAAGACAGACATTACACTATAAGAAGATTCGATGACATGAATAGAGAAGTAAAGAGGAGGACTTACGGCCAACACTCGGGGGCCAAAGAAGAAATCTTTTGTAGATCTTTGTAGCTAGAATAATCAGAGGAGGACAAGAAGCCCTTGGAATGCACTTCGAGGGTGGAGCCTAATTCTATTTAAATCAAGCAAGACAAAATTCATTCATTGTATATGTCATAGTTCAATTTATTTCATTTTTTGTTGTACATTTTGTATATGTCATAGCTTGATGTTGGGGTCTTTAGTGTGGGCAAAGATAATATCCTTCTTAGGATCTCTAGAATATTGAAGCCATGTAGTGGTTGATTTTGTCTTTTGAACCAAGGGCTAACATTTCATGTAAAATGGTGGGCATTTTCCTTCCGCTATAGCCTTAGTCTCATAACACTCTATTGAGCATTTCTTCATGGAATAAGTGAGATCTTGGAGTACTTCATTGGGTATTCCTTCAAGCATCCTCTTGGACACTTTTTGATGGAGCTTGATGGAGCAGTATCTCGGGAACATAGCGAGATTTCTCCATAAGGGTGATCTTATCCTTAGGGACTTGAGGGTCACCGATTGGAAAACCTCTAGCCTAGGTTCATCCTAATAATGAAATAAGAAACACATGAAGGATTCCATAGTATGAGTTGAAGAGTTGAGGAAGATAGAAGTGGATTGAATCAAAGCTAAAGCAAGAGGAGGAGGGTATCATCCTGAGGGGCTATGAACAACTCTGCCATATTCAAAAAAATATGCACCTATTACTCATTGGAATAAGAACTCGAAAGAGGGTGCCCCTTCACCCATAAGAATGTTTTGTGCTGATCTCCAATCTATATGAGGTAACAATTCAGATGCAATTGTGTTAGATACTAAAATGTGGAAGTTCATCACCTTGATTCTAGGAAAAGGGTGACATCTTCTTTATATGCAATAAGTATTCAAGTAGGAGATGCCTTAAATTTAGGAACATAAATTCATATTTTGTAAAGCATGGATAACTCATCTTCATTTGGGGGATTCCATGGTTTCAGATAATTCACTTATGGTATGATTTGGGTGGCCTCTTGGATTCGCCATCTACCAAATGGATGCCTTAGGAGGAGCTAATGTGGGTGATGCCTTCTTTGTTATATCATGGGAAGGAGACTTATGGAGCATCTAATGACTTTGAGTAAAATGCACAAGGCATCTCCACCTCCTTTCCATGTGGGGCAACTACCTAATAGTGTGCTCCCACCTTTTCGACATCTATCAAATCTAAGCATGACAAGCATCTTGGGCAACCACCATTTACTGTTTGAAAATATTGGATGAGCATGACATGATTCTTGGGAAAGATGGATGGACACTTCAAGAAATGAGTAGGTACTACCGAATCCTGCTTTGTACAAGCCCCATCTTGCTTTAGAGCTGCATTGTAGGCCCTCTTATCTTTCCAATGACACTAAAAAAGTGACTATGTACTTTGGAAATGATGTAAGAAATTATTGAACCAAAACAAACTTCTTCCAAGTGGAAGGATCAATGAAAACCTTCTATTCTTGTTCACACACCTACTACTTGTTATGCTCAATGCTTCTACTATAGTAGGAATTAGAAAGATTCCTTTTGGAGATATCAAATTCGGTTAGTAAGCTAATGATTACAAGTGAAATCACTTAAAATGATGCACTATACACAGAACAATCAATTCATCAATCAAATCATTACCCCCGATATTTAAGGACCTCTGTAGAGTTTGACTAGTGGGTACTTCAACATGTTTTCTCCAGATTTTCTGAATGGAGTATCTTCAAAATCTGTGAGCATGTAGAGGACGTTGAGCTGATTCCAACAAGCTATATAACTTTGAAAATGGTGAAGGAATGAGTGAGATATGAGTAGTACAAAATGCATGTTCTGAGTAACAATGACAAAGAGACCATAGATGAGAAGTATTGCTCTATTGTATTAGAACACAATGTTGTAAAAGATCATAGGCATGATAATCAAAGCTTAATGACTGAGATATGGTAAAAATGGTGAAGGAATGACTGAGATATGAGCAATACAAAATGATTGTTCTGAGTAACAATGACAGAGAGACCATGGATGAGAAGTATTGATCTATTGTATTAGAAGAAAATGTTGTACAAGATCATAGGCATGATAATGAGTAGTATAGGCTATGATACAAGCCTTACTCTCTTACAATGTGGTCAAGGAGAACTCGAAAAAATGGAGTCACTACCCGCGTGTTTTTCAGTCATCTTTTACAGATGTTACATTTGAATTTTGAATTTGAATGCTCCGTTGGCTCTCACTAAAAGTGGTCCTCCAATCTAGGAGATATTCTCTCAAGTAGACTCGTGTCTTTTCCAACTAAAAAAATCCACAAGTTTAGTGGTGATTGCCAATATTCTTCCAAGTCAAATTGACTTTTACAAATAGTAAAAGATAAAAAAACTTCCTAGCAATGGTTTCTATGGAACTTCAATTGTACATAAACTCTAGCCAAAAGTGTAGGCTTGGTATTTGCACCAACAGCTCCCCCTCAAGCCAAACATTTGAGCTTGGTCTTCTTCTTCAATTTTCTTGAATGTCTTGTAATCCAATCAAAGACTTAAACCTGGAACGTTTTGTACCATCTAATGCTTTAGTCAATAAGTCTGCACATTGCATATTTGTTGATACATATGCCAACTAAATTTCCTTGCTCAATAGCTTCTCTCTCACATAATGACAGTGGAACTCTATATGATTGGTCCTAGCATGATAAATAGGATTTGCTGCAAGATGTAGTGAGCTTGTATTATCTCCAAAAATCATTGGAGATGTAGTATAAAAACCCAAATCTATATGTAACAATCTGATCCATATGGCCTCTTGAGTAGCATTGGCCAATCCTCTATACTCTACCTCTGTAGAAGATAAAGCCACAGTAGGTTGGTTCTTTGAAGACCATGATATAGGTTTATCACCCACAAAAGATAGGTATCTTGAGGTACTTGTTCTATCATCTATGTAACTTGCCCAATTTGCATCTGAATATATCTTAATGTCCAAGTATAAGGTAAAAAGAAAATACAGTCCTTGATTTTGAGTGTCCTTAAGGTACTTCAAAATCCTCTTGGCAACTTCCAAATGAGGTGCCCTAGGTTTGTGCATAAATTGACTTAAAACACTCATAGGCAATGTCAATCCTTGTCAAACAAGCATAGTTTAAGCTTCCCACTATGCTTCGGTAACCTGCAATATTCTCAAGTACATCACCTTCATGGGCACTTAACTTTTGGTTTACCTCCATTGGGGTACTTGCTACCTTGGCATCCTGCAAATGAAACTCCTTTTTTCTTTGAGTAATATTAATTCCAGAGTTAGTATAGAATAACTTATGTCCAAGAAAATATTTTAGTGATCCAAGGTCACTAATTTTGAATTCTTGCATCTTCTGATTCTTAATCTTCTTGATGCCATTAGTGTCATTACTATGAGCATGATATCATCAACATATACACATAAGTATATTACCTCTGAATTACTCCTCTTATCAAATAGAGAAGTATCTACTTTACTCATGATGAATCCTTGATCCTAAAGGTATGTAGTCAACCGATGGTTCCATGCCCTAGGTGCTTTCTTCAATCCTAAAGAGATTTATATAATTTACACACATATGTTACCTTGCTTGGAGCCTCATAGCTAGGAGGTTGAGACATGTACACCTCCTCTGAAATCTAGCCATTTAGAAATGCATTTTTTACATCCAATTGATACATGTTCCAATTCTTTGATGTAGCCACACTTACCAATACCTTGATGGTTGGCATTTTTTCCACAGGTGAGAAGGTTTCTTCATAATCAACTCATTGGGTTTGTGCAAAACCCTTAGCCACAAGTCTAGCTTTGTACCTGCTTATTGATCCATCAGAATTCCTTTTGATCTTATATATCCATCTAGAACCAATTACCTTCATAGAATCCTTCTTTGGCACTAGCTTCCAAGTATCATTCTCCTTGAGTGCTTCAATTTCCTCATCCATAACTTCCTTCCATTCTGCCTTGGTCTTTGCCTCTTCATATGATGATGGATCTTGAAATGACAAGTCTTATGCAATATAAACAGAGTGCTTAGTAATTAAGGAAGTGTCATACCCATATCTGATTGGCTTTTTGCTCTCCCTTTGTGATCTTATGATTGCTTGGTTGGATGATTCAAGTATATCCTCCAACTTCTTCATTTCGACTTTGCCTTTGGACTTCCATGCCTTGAATTCTTCTAAGTTGATGATGTCCTCATCATCTCAGTTGATGTCTTCAATCTGATTAGGCTCTTCCTTAGTGAGGCTTGGAAACTCCTCTTCCAAGTCATAAGGTAGTTTTACTTTCCTTCATTCACTTTCAAACCAAGAGTCATTCTCATCAAAGACAACATCTCTACTGACCATAAATTTTTTGTTGGAAGGATTGTAGAACCTGTATTCTTTCTGATTCAAGCCATACCCTATGAAGAAGCATTTTTCTACCTTAGGATCTAGCTTACCTCTTATTTGAGAAGGGATATGTACATAAGCAACACATCCAAAGATCCTGCAATGATCAAGTGAAGGTCTTCTACCATGCCATTTCATATGGGGTCATTCCATCAAGAGATTTGGACAACATATTTCTATTTCCATTAAAGGTCTTAACATTTCCTACTTTAATAACTGAGTGCTTGGTGTCATCACATGTTTGTACCTGATGCTTACCTTTTGGTTCCTCAAGGTCAGAGAGAAGAGCTACATTACTTGCCACATGGTTTGAGCATCCTGATTCAATGTAGAAGAGATGGTCATTATTTATACCTGGTTTTGAAGTCATATTCATAATCAGAAGAGAATCCTCTTACTCCTCTTTATAATTGTTGTACTCATTCCTAGCCTCCTTGGTGGTTGTGATTGTAGTTGTTGTTGTTGTAATTGTTATTGTAGCCTTGATGGTGATTGAATCTTCCTCTTGATTGTGTATATCCACCTCTTTGATATCCTCTACCTCTCTGATTCTTGAAATTCCTATAACACTCATCTATAATATGATTTGATAATCCACAAATATTACATGGTGAGGAGATATAAGGTTCTACCTCTTCCTGCATAGTTGGCTTGGAAGGTAGCTTCTTCATCCTCAATCTTCTTCTTCTTCCCTTTCTCTTTGGACTTACTTTTATCAATGTATAGGGCAGAAGAGCTATTACTTATTGATGAATATCCATTCTTATTGATCTTGGCTTCATGGGTAAAGAGTTACCCCATGAGTGTGGTAAGATCTGGAATCTGCATGTCCATGTATAGTTCCATGGCAGTTGTGAAGCTCTCCCATTTGTCATCAGGTTTAATACCATTGATTACTTGTCTTACAATCTGCTCCTCTTTAATTTTTTCTCCTATGATTTCCAACTGATTAACTATATCCTTGACTTTGGTCACATACTGTGAGATATCTTGTTTGGGTTGCTTTCTGTGAGTGGTAAAATCAATCCACATTTGGTTCTTCCTAGCCCTTGTGTTGGAAGAGAAATATGAAGATAATGTCTCCCAAGTCCCTTGGGATGCCTTAGATTTCCTAATGTGTGGAAGACAAAAATCAAAAATTGAGTAAAGTAAGTAAGACCACACCATGTGTTGAGTCTTTCATGCTCCTCTCTTGTAGGTTGTCCTTTGCTTCTAAAAATGGGCATCTCCTCATCTCTTGAAATGTATCCATAGAGGCTCCTTCCTTGCAAGTATATCTTCATCCTCATGGACCATGCTTGATAGTTGTTCCTGTCCAATTTATCAATGAAAGAAGTAAAACCATCTCCCATTTTACCTTAGCTTTGCTCTGATACCACTGTTAGGAAAGATGGATGGATACTTCAAGAAATGAGTAGCCACTGTTGCTAGTGTCATTGGAAATCTAAGAGGGCCCCATCTTGCTTCTGAGTTGAGTTGTAGGCCCTCTTAGCTTTCTAATGACACTAAACAAGTGACTATGTACTTTGAAAATTATGTGAGAAATGATTGAACCAAAACATACTACTTCCAAGCAGAAGGATCAATGAAAGCCTTCTATTTTTGTTCACACACCTGCTGCTTGTTATGCTGAGTGTTTCCAATACAGTAGGAATCAGAAAACATCCTTTTGGAGATATCAAATTAGCTTAGTAAGCTAATGATTCCAAGTGAAATCACATAAAATGATGCACTATACACAGAGCAATCAATTTAACAATCAAATCATTACCCTCGATATTGTAGGACCTCTGCAGAGTTTGACCAATGGGTAATTCGATGCACTTTTCTCCAAGTCTGCTGAACGTATTATCTTCAAAATTTGTGAGCATGTAGAGGACTTAGAGTTGATTCCAAAAAGTTATAGAACTTTGAAAATGGTGAGGGAGTGAGTGCGATATGAGCAGTACAATAAGATTGTATTGAGTAACAATGACAGAGAGACCATAGATGAGAAGTATTGATCTACTATATAAGAACACAATGTTGTACAAGATCAGAGGCATGATAATCAAAGCTTTATGATAATGAGTAGTATAGGCTGTGATGCACGCCTTACTCTCTTACAATTTGGTAAAGGAGAACACCGGAAAATGGAGTCACTACCCACGTGTTTTTCAGTCATCTTTTATAGATGTTACATTTGAATTTTGAATTTAAATGCTCCATTGGCTCTCGCTAAAAGTGGTCCTCCAATCTAGGAGATATTGTCTCAAGTAGAGTTTTTAATCTTCCAACTAACAAACTCCACGAGTTTAGTGGGCATTACCAATATTCTTCCAAGTCAAATTGACTTTTACGAATAGTAAAAGATTAAAAACTTCCTAGCAATGGTTCCTATGGAACTTCAATTGTACATAAACTCTAGCCAAATGTGTATGATTGGTATTTTCACCAACAATGGTTTGAGGGTGTCTGCCTATTTCCTCTCTCACCTTCATGGCAACAATCAAGGAAAATAGGCAACTAATACAACTTGGGTGTCTACCAAGTTATGCAAATTCACGACTACAAAGATTAATGCAAATTCAGCCTCCTCCCTTTAAGCATGGCACACATGTGAAATTACCAATTCAGATGCATGGCACACATGGGAAACTAGTGATTTGGATGCATGGCACACATGGGCCACCACCTATTTGGATGTGTGGAAACTAGATGGCTACTTATTTCATGCAAGGTACTTGGGAAACTATTTCTTGGAGCTCTCCCACCACATCCCGATTAGGCGACTAACACAAACACACTTTGTACTTCTAATTTGGATGATATCACATGCCTTATCAGTTAGAGAATTCGAATAAGCTATTAGAATCCTTTCTAAGCAAGCGCCTTGCTTGCCTCAGGTTTTCCTTCATGCATTGTGTAGCCATATCTCACACTCATATTTCTCTGTGTAGGAGCTACTTAGCTCTAAGTGAGAAGAAACATTCCTTGACCATTTTATATCCATTTCTTGTAAACTTTCCTATCTTTGAAAGCTATTATAGTTCTCTAAAGTTTTCTTGATGATCCCCTATGATCTTTTCATATTTTGAGAGAAATTCAGTGTGAAGTGAATAGTGGTCTCTCTATCAATTCCTATTGAAGGCAATAAGTAGTCTCTCTTGGTGGCATTGGTTCTCAAAGTAGGAGAAATTACTTTGCATGAGATAAAGTGAATAGGAGGGCCTCATATTCTAATTTCATTCTACAAACCATCTAGGGCTCATTCCATAGGAACTGAATTGTTTTAATTGAATAGAGGTACTAGTGAACATAGATTTGAGACCATTCATGATTTAAGTTGCTTAGGGAAAATTGGACATTCTCCCGTAAATTGTATAAGAGAGTTATGACATACAAAGACACTCAAAGAGGATGAAAAGAAGACATTGAAGAGTTTGGAAAATGAATAGTTGCTGAATCAAGTCCGAGGACATTCACCCAACTCAAGGGAAGTCTACTAGTGAAGGATCAATGCATCTACAACATATGTTTTGGTACATTTGAAGTATAAATTTGAAGATCTTGATACTCATCATTCGTTTTGCATTAAAGAACCTAAGAAGAATACATTAGATTACATCATATTACAACATAACACCTAGGTTGCAAAGATAGATAAGAACAACTATCAACCATGTAAGTTTAGTATGTTTGAATTTCTCATAGGTGGTTTATGGGGGATTGTAAGTACAATTGATGCCACGAAATTTAGGTTGCACTCTTATAAACGTCTAGTGGGATCTTTGAATTATGCCACTATCAAAAGGCTTGAAATCATATACATTTGGTATCCTATTTCAATTTATGCATACGTCTCGTATTCTCCATTTACTTGCAGCTAAAAGAATAATGAAATATCTCAAGGGTACCTTGAATGGAATTATTTTCTATCCTTTTGAAAATAATTTTCAAATGAAAGCATATACATATGTTAATTGGGCTAGATCCAAAGATGATGGGAGGAGTACAAGTGGATATACAATTATGCAAGGAAACATAGTCATTTGATGGATGGAAAGGAAGCAATCCACACTCACCGTATCAAAGCATTAGCATATGTCACATGTGGATTAAGAAACATATGAATTAATTAAATTTGTAGGTCCATCAATTTCCAATCATGTGTGAGACTATGAGTAGTGTGTACATATCTACTAATCATATGTCCATGCTAGGAGCAAGCATATAGAGGTGCATTACAACTACAACATAGGAAGGGTTTTCTGCTAAGTTGGTACATGTGTAACACATAAGTACCAAGGATAAGTGTGCTAATAGGCTCACCAAGGCATTGGAATCAATCAAGCTAAAAGAATTAAAAAGATACATTGGAATCATAGAGCTAGGATGAGGACTTGAAAGTTAAAGCTTGAGAGGGAATCTTGAAAATGAAGCTCCAACTTTAGTCGAATATTAAGCTTTACACTTGATGAGACTTGGAAAAATGAGAAGCAAGGAGCCAAGCATGGATATTGGTATACAAATTGGAAAAGAGCTCCCTATCATTTAGGGAATCTTTTGAAGTTTCTAAAAACTCATTTTATATTTTCAATTTGTAGGATTGTGCATGTGTTATAAGGTAAACAATTTGAATAATCTAGTAGATACCTTCCTAAGGGAGACCCCTACTTGCTTGAGGCTTTTCTTCATACTTTGTGAAGCCATATCTCACATTGTGATTTATCTATGTAGGACTAGTTGGCTTTGAGTGATGAGTAGAGTTCCATAATACTTTTGTATAGATTTCTTGTAATGTTTGGTTTTTTAAATATTTATTTTATTCCTCTAAAATTCCATGAAGTGGAAGTTTGATATCTAAATATTTCAAGAGAATTTAAATCTAGAATGAATATTGGTCTCTATGTGCATTCCTCGTGAAGGGAGTAAGTAGTTTGTTTTGAAGGAATTGGTTCTAAGAGTAGGAGAAAGTACTTTGACTGCAATAACTTGCATTAGGAGGTACATATAGTCTCTTTGAGTGTGTAGAACATCTTGGAATCTGTAGAGGTACTCAAAATCTAGTACTTCTTCTACTAAAGGGGAGTTCTTCGTTAGGGAATATTTATATGTGGAGGTACACTAATAGATAGTAGAGAAATAGTTAAGACACAAAGAAGGAAAAATGGAAATTGCAAATATAAAAGGAAATCCAAACTTCTTAACACTTCCAAGGGTTACAATGAGTCAGAAATAGTCCTAGGTGAACAGTACAGAGGGCAAGACACCACTCCTAACAATAGAAGAAATTGAGAATAAGATGTAGTAAAACAACCAAATAATCTCTACAAGAGAGATGCAATAGAATGCAAGAGAAGGATAATAGAAATTCAAGAGAGTAGCTACCGCAATCACTCTATAATGCTACCATCAAACTTCACTAGGTGACCAACACTTTGTATAATGACCATAGAGTGACCTTAACAACAATGTGTGCAAGTAGCAATAGAATGCAAAGAGTGGCCAAGCAATAGCTTTAACTAGCAACAACGATACTAGAGAGTTATGAGGATTGTCACTCTAGCACAATGGTGAGTACCAACGTGAGGAGATACACCTCATAAATGTCAATCCGTGGAGACGTGAGGACCGATATGAAGACCAAGAGCAAGTGACGTGCACAAGTGCGTGAGTGAAAGCACACAAGCATGCACAAGCTAAGAGCAAAGAGTGGAACAATGGAAAGCTTCGATTACCAAAGAGCTCTCTTACAAAGCTGAAATCTACAACAAGCCAACCTCAAAAATGAGCTCTCTAGCCCTTTTTATAGTTTTTGAGTGGTTTTGGCCCTGTCCAGACCTAGTGTCCGGCCTAGTTAAAAATTAGGTTCTAGGGCTTATTTGGGGGCTCAAACGGAATCTAAAAATTATGAAAATTGGTAGTATGATACATCTAATACTCCTCAAGCTCAAGGACTCCTTGGCTTGAACAAAATGGAGCTGTAAAAATAGAAAATGGTATTCACAATGATATTTAGTGATAAAAATCACTATTTTTATAGGGATTTCTTCTGAAAATTTGACATGTGAATCTTGGAGCTCCCTACTTGCTCCTTCTTCTCGTGTGTTCACTTCCTTGATGCGCTTGAGCTGCAACACTCCCCCCCCCCCGCTTGAGTCTGTCGTCCCTGACAGACCCTTGTTGTAGTGGTTGTTCCGTGTAGTACACTGAGAGGTAGTGCCCTTCATGTGTCAACAGCACCGGTCCATCTTTCCAATGCAGCTTGGTCATTTGTCTGGTTCTTCACTTTGTCATTGCTGCCTTTGCATGGACTTCTTCCTTTTATTCCAGCTTGATATTGTCTTTGTGAGCTTTCAAAAATTGTGAGCTACTCAAAAGAGGTTATCACTGTGGATTATGAGTAACTCCCATGGTGCATTGCTTCTGCGCTTGTTGTTGTCAGCGTGATGTCCGCTTGTTCGTCCAAAGATGGTGTTCCGTGTTTTCATGCCCAGTACTTGTAATCCAGAAATGATGATGGGTAAGTGCTTTAGTGTGTGGGTTGAACAAAATATGTGCCTTGTGCAAGGCCTTGTAATGTGGCCCTACGTATGCGTACTTGGAAAATGCATGGCAAGAAGTATGGTGCAAGAGATTGGGTCTTGAGCTAAGTGCTCAAGGGTATGCTGACGAAGAGGTTTCCTAATTGATCATGGTTATAGTGTTGTTGAAGCATACACGTCTTACCATGGTGAAGGGTCCGTTGATCTTCATCTCTTCGTGATGTAGTTCCATCATGGTGTTTGACCATCGGCTTGTCCTTTTTGTTGATGGATGTCCTTGCTGAAAGTTCGCTGATGAGCATTTCCAAGCACAGTCCTCTTCTTTGCCCTCTTTTTTTTTTTTTTGGAACACACGATGGCATCAAACAAGAAGAAAGAGGTTAGTATCAATAACATATTTTGCATGTGAAAATTGTGTCTCATGTGCCTGGGATTTCTCATTTGTGTCTATGCACGACCATGTAAGGGGGCCCTATATTGATGCATACTTTGGAAATGCATGACCTGAATGGTGCAAACGACTGTGTTATGCCAAAGGCACATGGTTGCTGCTGGTCGAGGCTTTTGATGTTACTTGCATACTTGATGAATTCTTTGATTGGAGGTGTCTATTGGATCTCGAAATGATGTAATCCTCCGGATTGGAACCCATTTTGGAATAGGGTTTGGTACTGTAGAGATCACCTCAGGCCACTTCATCTTTGGATGCTTTCCAAACTTTGGTATCCCGTGTGGTTGGCCTTTTGGTTCTGGGGATGTTGTTGGTGCTTTTGGCTTCCAACCCCATATCCTTGATGATTGCCTGCTTACTTTTGCAGAAGGGTTGACTTTATCTTCGTTTGTTCTTTGTGTTTTGTTCTTCCCCTTTGCTTTCCTTGGCTTCTTTGTTGAGACCTTTTGCATGGTGGGGAGCATAGGCCGTTGTGTATGTAAGAGCTTCTTGGGTACCCACATCTGTAATCGCCCGTGTTGAGCTGTAGCTAATTTTTTAGGCACCCAAATTTGTACATGATTGTGGTCGGCCTTCTTTGATAGCTTCGGTACCCAAATTTGTTGGATTCTTTGTGCTTGAGCCTGTCGTAGGTGCTTGGTTCTTCTTTTTTCATGGTCGATCTGGTTGGGTGGGAATCTTTGAGGCAACATCGATGGTTGCACTCCTTTCTTTACCCATATCTGCTTCATGCCCATAACTTCTTTCTTCTTGAATTCTGTCTGTCGAGTTGATATAGCAGATGTCATTTTTGCTTGCCTCCTTGGTTGGGTTACACTTGCATTAGTATGTGAAGAAGAAGGGAGGTGTGCTGGCCTTTGAGCTTTGGCTTTCATGATTGAGTCCTTGTGAGAGCGTTTGTGTGCTTGTGCTTTTCTGTGTTTTTTGAGATTTTCTACAGGAATCAGCATCCCCAGCAGCTGCACCAGCTTCAGCAGGTAAAAAATTTGACTGTGCAGGTCTCGAGGCGTTGACCTCTGTCAATCGCGACCGACATAAAAGTTGACTATTTTGCAAAACAAAGTGTATAACAATGATGTGTAGGCCTAGGGCATCCTAAATGTGTGCTTGAAATTTTAAAATTCCTCAGCTTTCTGTCAATCGCAATCGACCTGTCAATCACGATCGACAAACCACGACGGACACTTGCCAACTGACCTGTCAATCGCGATCGACACGTCAATCGCGACCCACAGAGTTAACGACCGACTGACCACGATCGACAGAACCTACGCGTGACATGTGACAATCGCGATCGAGCCATCAATCGCGATCGACCAATCAATCGCGACTGACAGCCCCGACGGACCTGTCAATCGTGACCCACCCAGTCAACCATTGCTTGACCACGACCGACAGACCTTCGCGATGGACCTGTCAATCGCGATCGACCCATCAATCGCGATCGAGAGAGTCAACGACCCTTTGACCATGATCGACTAAAAATCAGGGCCACATGTCAATCACGATTGACCCATCAATTGCGACTGACAGCCACGACGAACTAGTCAATCGTGACCGACACGTCGATCGCGTTTGACCTATCAATCGCGATTGACAGAGCTTGCAAACGCGATTGACGAGCAAATTCGGCTAATTTTTTAAAGCAAAAAATAGTGGTCTATTTTTGACAAATTGTGGGACAAATACTAGGGTTCATCTTTGCTTTGTGAGGCCGGTACCCCAAAGCATTTCGAGAAGTCCTATCTGCCTGTTAACCTGTTTAAAATCTTGTTTTAGCCCCAAAACCCTGAATTGACATAACTTCCTCATACGACATCCGTTTGCTGTGATTTTTGTTATGTTGGAAAGCTCGTGGGGACACGACCAAAACTTCCACTAGTTACAGTGAAATTAATATCAGGATTATTAGATAGGGTAATTTGAAGTTGATCATATCCTGGGGTAGGAAAAAACGGAGGGTCCCTTGGGATTGTTTGTCATAAAAGGCAAAAGGCAATTGGATCTGTGAATTACATGCATAAAACTGATCTGTCTGTCAACTGAATTCAATTCTTGAGCTAACTTTGGGACTTTTTCAGGTTCTTTGAGAGCATCAAAGGGTACTCGAAGCAAGAGTAAGTGCAAGCTTGGGAACACTCTTCCTGGGCACACGAGGGCAACACATAGGGAAAGAAACTCAAGGTTGGAAATTCTCAACACCCTCTGTCAATCCCTAGCATAGGCTAAGTACGGATAGAGGTTTTGATTAATTAGCGATACATTAAGAACGACCAAGTCCAAGAACTCTAATCACTCAAGTGCAAGTGCTAGGAGATTACAATTGCGAAACAACCTAAGGGAAAAGAATTTAAATCGAGCGACCACACTCAAAGTACGATAAAACTTAAGTGTTCCTTGCGACGAAGATTAATTGGACAAGAAGTGACACCCTAAGGGTAATTAAAAAAGAACAAGTGACTAATACAAAAGAACTTAGCAACGCAAAGTGTACTTGGGAAAACTGGGGATTAGTCAATTGGGCTTATGAACCTTAGATCAGGACGACACCTAGGGAGAGATAGACAAAGTCTTAGATCTTCAGAGGCTAGTGTCAATCATACTGCTAGGTCCTGGGCCCAGCAGTTGAGCCATCATTCGTACTACCCTAGCTCTGAGATGAGTGAGTATGAGATGTCCCACGGTATGGAGAGACCTACAAGAAGCTCGGGAGTGCCATATTTACATAGGTTAGAAGGCCCTTACAAGACGCAACTCGAATACCTTAGGACCAACCGATTAGGTGCTAGCATCTATGAGGACGGCCTAGGAAGATCTGTGGTCCAGATTGAAAACCGTGACCAATCCATTGGACTAGAACATCCAGCGGTTAAGTTTGAAAATGGAGCGTACTTGGACAAAGAAGGGACAATATATGTAGGCACCAGTTCCCAGGCAAGGTCTAGCGCACAGATTGTGGACATAGAAACCCTCCTCCTTGAACCCCAACTCATTGAGAGGACTCAAGAACTTCAAGCGGTGCATGTGCTCCCTATTCAGGACCCTCCTCAGGGACACACTTCTCAAGTGGGGAAGCATGCACATTGGTTCAGTGATGTCGCAGGGCCATTGGGAGACGGCACTTACTTTTGGGAGGCAAAACTTGAGTTCAATGGCAAATGGGGACGATATCATTTCTTCACCCACAAATTTGAGCAATATCAGAATGCAGAAGTGATGCGATCCATATGGACCAAAGCGGGCTTGGATGACTATTTCCGGGGACATTTACCTAAGCCAGATTTCCTGCGCTGTTCCTATTTTATCAGTACCATCACCCCTAGCAGGGCCAAGGGAGGTGATAGTACTTTTGTGGTACCTTCACTGATGCCATGCCATGAACTCAGGAGATTCAAACTGACCCTCAACCTAGTACGAGAAGCATTGAAGATGTCACCACCCACCTCATCTCTCACTACACAAGTCACCTCACCACCTGGCACTACCACGCCTATTCCTTCCATTACCACATGTGTCATGGGAATTCCTCTCTCTCCCGGCATCCAATTCGGAGGAGTTACCATGCCCACTTTAACAACACTCTTCACAAATATCACATCCACCCCACCCACTGTCCCCATCTACACAGTCACACACGTGTTCGACACAATGGAAAGTACATCACCAGCCACAGCACCACTCCCTCCCCCCATGCAGCCTCAATCTCCCATACCCCCTCCACGTACCTCACCACTTGACTCCATAGCATTCACAACTCCCTTCCCCTTCCCCATTCCCCCTGCATCTTCATCTTTTCGTGCATCGTTTAATGTAAATAGTATATTCATGGCATTACATCAATGTGTGTATCAACTTCAGAGTGACTATCAGGCTCTCGAAGACCGTCATCATCAACTGACTACGAATCATCAACAACTACAGAGACGGCTTACAATTATAGAAGAAGAAAATGCAGACCTCAATCAACGTTACACCACACTCGAGCAAGCTCATCAAACCCTCCTAGAGACACCCCAACCATCACAAGCGTCGGGTGTCAAACAACTCGAAGCTTTACTAGAAGTCTACCAGATAGATAATCTAAGAGTCCGACGAAATTTGACTCTACTGAGAAAACACATTGCTACAGCCCTTGAAGAAAACAAGCGTCTACAGAAACAAAAGGAAGAAAACCTGGAAGCTACCATGGAAGGCTCTCCCCACGAAATCGACCCAGAACAATTCAAAGCAGTCCCCTCAGAAACAATGAAGACTATCTTGGAAAGCTATGCAGATCTATTAGAAGCACATGACGATTTGGAAAAGGAACAGGATGCACTACGCCGCCAGCTCAGGGAACACGAGGCACAACCCAAAGTCATAGAAACTACCACGACTTCAGAGGAAGTAAAGGCATTAACAGAGCAGGTGGCAGAATTGCAGAAGAAGTTACTAGAATATGAAAGACAGCCCTCTCCAGTTGTAGAACCAGAGCCAGATGAATTGGTACCCATTGAGGTAGACGAATCGTATGAGGAACCATATGTTCCTATGCCGATGCCAGGAGGTCAGCAAACCTTAGAAGGAATGGATACCTTGGAAGTCGAAGTACCCGAATGGCTCCACACACTCGAAAAGACAGCGAAAACCCATGAAGATTGAGTGGCATTCCAAATCCAATCAATGGCCAAACTAGAAGACACCATCATAAAGTCAGAGTATTTCCGCAGTATGTCTCATCATAGATGGATAGGCACCAACAACGATCAGTATGTGTCATACTGTGTACTCCTGGCAGATTACAACGCGGAGATTCAACGACGATGTGGCAAGGCCCCAACCATTGCCATACAATTTGGGCCCGATGATATCCCAGAGAGTGCTAAAAAAGGATCCATTCATCAACCTACCTGGAGGATTCGTCCTCTTGAGACCTATCCCGAGATGGTTCGTACTTGGACTAACATGCCACTCTTTGCTAAATATAATCCTTGTTATGTTCCAGTCTTCCGCAGACGCACTTGGCCCGAATTTACCATTGCGGTAAAGAACGTCAAAGGTTTTGCAAAGTGGCTAAACTATGTCTATCTAGCACCTCCACAAGGACCTCCTACTGTTGATTACATGATTTCTACAATCCGCCACTGGAGCATTCGACTATGGAACACATTTGATGTGATGGCATACATGTGCATAGATGTTCAATTACCATGTGCTCAAGCAAGGGGAGCCACCACCACACCGGAGATAACCCCTCCACAAACGCGACGTGTCCGACCATTTACCATTCGCCTACCCAGGCCAAGCGCCGAAGGACCCAATCTCGTGTTCCCTCTGATTCCATCGGACTTGGAGTTGCCACAAGGTTACACCCTTGCTGATCTGACAGATGAAGAAATTTCCCGTTTGATCAATGAGTCTAACTTGGAGACAGAAGTAGAGCAGACCCAAGGACAACAACCCACGACTACAACTTCAGCCCCGACCCAACCGGGAGTAGTAGAAGTAGAGGAGGATGAAGAAGAGACAGAAGAAGAAGAAGCAAACGAGGAGTATGATCAAGAATATGACGAACTTTCATAACTAGCATGTGCCCCTGCATAGTCGGCCCAAATAAAAAAATTATACGAAACCATGAAGCGAGTCCAAGAACAACACAAACTAATGCTCGAGACAGGAAAGATGATCATGAGCCAAATGTTAGACGAGGAAGGTGTCGATGATATGTTTATTGAATCAATGAACCTGCATGCTAACGCGGTAGGTTTAGATGAGGCTGTTCATGCAGCCATGGCTTATATTCATCGATTTGAGAACCGAGTACCGACTCGCCCCATGCGATCTGGCAAACAAATCCACATCAATGTATCAGAGCCATAAGGTAACACACAAACAGAAGAACATAAGGCGGAACCACTCTCACCACCCACCTCACCTCTCACTACACAAGTCACCTCACCACCTGGCACTACCACACCTATTCCTGCCATTACCACATGCGTCATGGGAATTCCTCTCTCTCCCGAAATCCAATTAGGAGGAGTTACCATGCCCACTTTCACAACACTCTTCACAAATATCACATCCACCCCACCCACTGTCCCCATCTACACAGTAACACACACGTTCGACACAATGGAAAGTACATCACCAGCCACAGCACCACTCCCTCCCCCCACGCAGCCTCAATCTCCCATACCCCCTCCACCTACCTCACCACTTGACTCCACAGCATTCACAACTCCCTTCCCCTTCCCCATTCCCCCTACATCTTCATCTTTCCCTGCATCGTTTAATGTAAATAGTATATTCATGGCATTACATCAATGTGTGTATCAACTTCAGAGTGAGTATTAGGCTCTCGAAGACCGTCATCATCAACTGACTACGAATCATCAACAACTACAGAGACGGCTTACAATTATAGAAGAAGAAAATGTAGACCTCAATCAACGTTACACCACACTCGAGCAAGCTCATCAAACCCTCCTAGAGACACCCCAACCATCACAAGCGCCAGGTGTCAAACAACTCGAAGCTTTACTAGAAGTCTACCAGACAGATAATCTGAGAGTCCGGCGAAATTTGACTCTACTCAGAAAACACATGGCTACAGTTCTTGAAGAAAACAAGCGTCTACAGAAACAAAACGAAGAGAACCTGGAAGCTGCCACGGAAGGCTCTCCCCACGAAATCGACCCAGAACAATTCAAAGCAGTCCCCTCAGAAACAATGAAGACTATCTTGGAAAGCTATGCAGATATATTAGAAGCACATGATGATTCGGAAAAGGAACGGGATGCACTACGCCGCCAGCTCAGGGAAAAGGAGGCACAACCCAAAGTCATAGAAACTACCACGACTTCAGAGGAAGTAAAGGCATTAACAGAGCAAGTGGCAGAATTGAAGAAGAAGTTACTAGAATATGAAAGACAACCCTCTCCAGTTGTAGAACCAGAGCCAGATGAATTGATACCCATTGAGGTAGACAAATCGTATGAGGAACCATATGTTCCTATGCCGATGACAGGAGGTCAGCAAACCTCAGAATGAATGGATACCTTGGAAGTCGAAGTACCCGAATGGCTCCAGACACTCGAAAAGACAACAAAAACCCATGAAGATTGAGTGGCAATCCAAATCCAATCAATGGTCAAATTAGAAGACACCATTATAAAGTCAGAGTATTTTTGTAGTATGTCTCATCATAGATGGATAGGCACCAACGACGATCAGTATGTGCCATACTGTGTACTCCTGGCAGATTACAACGCAGAGATTCAACGACGATGTGGCAAGGCCCCAACCTTTGCCACACAATTTGGGCTCGATGATATCCCAGAGAGTGCTAAAAAAGGATCCATTCATCAACCTACCTGGAGGATTCGTCTTCTTGAGACCTATCCCGAGATGGTTCATACTTGGACTAACATGCCACTCTTTATTAAATATAATCCCTGTTTTGTTCCAGTCTTCCGCAGACGCACCTGGCCCGAATTTACCATTGCGGTAAAGAACATCAAAGGTTGTGCAAAGTGGCTAAATTATGTCTATCTAGCACCTCCACAAGGACCTCCTACTGTTGCTTACATGATTTCTAGAATCCGCCACTGGAGCATTCGACTACGGAACACACCTGATGTGATGGCATAGATGTGCATGAAGATCTTTGAATTAATGCTCATCACATTCAGGACATTCAAGAATATCAAGGACCCCCACTTTTCAGGAGTTGGCTTCACTGCAGGCAACCAAGATCTGGTATATGACATGAGCACTACCCCTTCAATAAAGGTAGTATATGCCTGGCACGCAAGAATAAAATACCTCCCAGCATGCTTCAAGCAGACCTTCGAGGAGATGTTCATCACCGGGTTCTGGGAATATCACTCAGAAATATTTTTACCCAAGCCCTCACATCTCCTCAACTATTCGCTGTGGAGAGGACCATCTACTCATATCAATTGCGGGTACCCCATCCAGAAGTCCCCGGTCCAGTGGATTGGGATGCATTGTTAAGAGACCTAGCACGGGGGCTACGATTAGAAGAACATCACCTCGCTTCCGATGTGGTTCAATATTACGTCCAACGCACAGCTAGACAAGGGTCTGTCAGACACGACAGACGCGAGAGAGGGGGCGGGTGTTGGCAGTAGACAAGGAACTAAAGGACTCACAAGACAAGGAAGCCTACGAAGGGAGTCGAAGCGAAGAGAAAGCACAAGCAAACACAGTAGTCAAAGAAGATCTGGCAAGTAGGCCATTTAAATTTTTCATGCATCAAAGAGTTGGGCACACAAGAAGAAGGAGCAAGTGGGGAGCTCGAGGAAATGTATGTCAAAATGTTACAACAAATCCCTACAAAAATAGTGATTTTCATCACTAAAAACCATTGTAAATACCATTTCTTATTTTTGTAGCTCCATTTTGTGCAAGCCAAGGAGTCCTTGAGCTTGAGGAGGTTTAGAAGTACCTACCTATTAGTTGTCACATTTTTTAGACTCCGTTTGAACCTCCAAATAGGGCCGAGAACCTAATTTTTAACTAGGCCGGAGACTAGGTCTGGACAGGGCCAAAAGCTAGTGAAAAAACTATAAATAGAGCTAGAGAGCTCATTTTTGAGGTTAGCTTGTAATTAAATTGAGCTTGTATGAGCATTTTGAAAGTAATCTAAAAGAACTCCATTGCTTCTCACTCTTTGTCTTGCCTTGTGTGCGTGTGTGTGTATGTGTGTGCATGTTAGTGTGCTTCGCACTCACGCACTTGTGCCTTCACTTGCTCGAGGTCATCATACCATCCTCACGTCTTCCCGGATTGACATTAAAGGAGGTGCTACTCATCATTGGGCTACACCAAATTTTGGCGCCGTTGCCGGGGATCGAGCTATGAGGACGAGTGTGTGATGGTAAGACATAGAGTTGAGACGTTGGAGTCATAGGTATTTTTTTCACTTTTATCTATTTTCTTTTGTTTTTCTCATCACCATCATCATCCTCACCATCTCCCACATCCATCTCCATCATCGCAAAAAATTTTAGTTTTTGGTCATATCCCCCCACCCATACCATTTCCCTTATTTCACTTGTGAGAGAGAGCGAGAGAGCGTTTGTGTGCTTGTGCTTTTCTGTGTTTTTTGAGATTTTCTGCAGGAATCAGCATCCCCAGCAGCTGCACCAGCTTCAGTAGGTAAAAAATTTGACTGTGCCGGTCTCGAGGCGTTGACCTCTGTCAATCGTGACCGACAGAAAAGTTGACTATTTTGCAAAACAAAGTGTATAACCATGATGTGTAGGCCTAGGGCATCCTAAATGTGTGCTTGAAATTTTAAAATTCCTCAGTTCTCTGTCAATCGCGATCGACCTGTCAATCGCGATCGACAAACCACGACGGACACTTGCCGACTGACCTGTCAATCGCGATCGACACGTCAATCGCGACCCACAGAGTCAACGACTGACTGACCACGATCGACAAAACCTACGCGTGACACGTGTCAATCGCGATCAAGCCATCAATCGCGATCGACCAGTCAATCACGACTGAATCAACGATTGCTTGACCACGACCGACAGACCTTTGCGACGGACCTGTCAATCACGATCGACCCATCAATCGCAACCGACAAAGTCAACAACCCTTTGACCACGATCGATTGAAAATCTGGGTCACGTGTCAATCGCGATTGACCCATCAATCACGACTGACAGCCACGACGGACCAGTCAATCGCGACCGACATGTCGATCGCGATTGAACTATCAATCGCGATTGACAGAGCTTGCGAACGCGATTGACGGGCAAATTCGGCTAACTTTTTAAAGCAAAAAATAGTGGTCTATTTTTGACAATTTGTGGGACAAATACTAGGGTTCATCTTTGCTTTGTGAGGCTGGTACCCCAAAGCATTTCGAGAAGTTATGTCTGCCTGTTAACCTATTTAAAATCCTGTTTTAGCCCCAAAACCCTGAATAGACATAACTTCCTCATACGACATCCGTTTGCTGTGATTTTTGTTTGTTGGAAAGCTCGTGGGGAGTACGACCAAAACTTCCACTAGATATGGTGAAATTAATATCAAGATTATTAGATAGGGTAGTTTGAAGTTGATCATATCCCGGGGTAGGAAAAAACGGAGGGTCCCTTGGGATTGTTTGTCATAAAAGGCAAAAGGCAATTGGGTCTGTGAATTACATGCATGAAAGTGATCTGTCTGTCAAGTGAATTCAATTCTTGAGCTAACTTTGGGACTTTTTCAGGTTCGTTGAGAGCATCTAAGGGTACTCGAATCAAGAGTAAGTGCAAGCTTGGGAACACTCTTCCTGGGCATACGAGGGAAACATACAAGGAAAGAAACTCAAGGTTTGAAATTCTCAACACCCTCTGTCAATCCCTAGCATAGGCTAAGTACGGATAGAGGTTTTGATTAATTAGGGATACGTTAAGAACGACCAAGTCCAAGAACTCTAATCACTCAAGTGCAAGTGCTAGGAGATTACAATTGCGAAACAACCTAAGGGAAAAGAATTTAAATCCAGCGACCACACTCAAAGTACGATAAAGTTTAAGTGTTCCTTGCGATGAAGATTAATTGGACAAGAAGTGACACCCTAAGGGTAATTAAAAAAGAACAAGTGACTAATACAAAAGAACTCAGCAACGCAACGTGTACTTGGGAAAACTAGGGATTAGTCAATTGGGCTTATGAACCCTAGATCAGGATGACACCTAGGGAGAGATAGACAAAGTCTTAGATCTTCAGAGGCTAGTGTCAATCATACTGCTAGGTCCTGGGCCCAGCAGTTGAGCCATCATTCGTACTACCCTAGCTCTGAGACGAGTGAGTCTGAGATGTCCCACGGTATGGAGAGACCTACAGGAAGCTCCGGAGTGCCATATTTACATAGGGTAGAAGGCCCTTACAAGAAGCAACTCGAATACCTTAGGACCAACCGATAAGGTGCTAGCATTTATGAGGACGGCCTAGGAAGATCTGTGGTCCAGATTAAAAACCTTGACCAATCCATTGGACTAGAACATCCACCAGTTAAGTTTGAAAATGGAGCGTACTTGGACAAAGAAGGGACAATATATGTAGGCACCAGTTCCCAGGCAGGGTCTACCGCACAGATTGTGGACATAGAAACCCTCCTCCTTGAACCCCAACTCACTGAGAGGCCTCAAGAACTTCAAGTGGTGCATGTGCTCCCTATTCAGGACCGTCCTCAGGGACACACTTCTCAAGTGGGGAAGCATGCACATTGGTTCAGTGATGTCGCAGGGCCATTGGGAGAGGGCACTTACTTTTGGGAGGCAGAACTTGAGTTCAATGGCAAATGGGGACGATATCATTTCTTCACCCGCAAATTTGAGCAATATCAGAATGCAAAAGTGATGCGATCCGTATGGACCAAAGCGGGCTTGGATGACTATTTTCGGGGACATTTACCTAAGCCAGATTTCTTGCGCTGTTCCTATTTTATAAGTACCATCACCCCTAGGAGGGCCAAGGGAGGCGATAGTACTTTTGTGGTACCTTCACTGATGCCAGGCCACGAACTCAAGAGATTCAAACTAACCCTCAACCTAGTACGAGAAGCATTGAAGATGCAAGGTATGCATACTCGCACTGAGAAGGAAACAATGATTCCAGGAAGGATGAAGCACAAGGATCTCAACAAATTAAAGGACATGGTAGCAAAGATATGGTTCAACTTGTACTTGGCAGAGACAAAGAATCTCACCATTAATTTGCCACACTGGATCATCGATCAAATCCATCT
This sequence comes from Ceratopteris richardii, assembly GCA_020310875.1. Lineage (NCBI taxonomy): Eukaryota > Viridiplantae > Streptophyta > Polypodiopsida > Polypodiales > Pteridaceae > Ceratopteris > Ceratopteris richardii. The sequence continues at coordinate 116,316,818 of CM035426.1, forward strand.
AGCCCATCAACGATGGAATAAGAAACAGAAGAATGTGCTTCATGGGTGCTGTGCTCTGACAAGAATAATTTACAGGTGCTTAGCGTACGACGTGACCATTCAAAGAGCACTAATATGGTCTAGGGCCCAAGAATTCCAAAGACGGCTATCAACGACGGGTCCTCCATCAAAGAAGATGAGAGGGGGAGTTCAATTACCATGTGCTCAAGCAAGGGGAGCCACCACCCCTCCACAAACGCGACGTGTCCGACCATTTACCATTCACCTACCCACGCCAAGCGCCGAAGGACCCAATCTGGTGTTCCCTCCGATTCCATCAGACTTGGAGTTCCCACAAGGTTACACCCTTGCTGATCTCACAGATGAAGAAATTGCCCGTTTGATCAATGAGTCTAACCTGGAGACAGAAGCAGAGTAGACCCAAGGACAAGAACCCACGACTACAACTTCAGCCCTGACGCAACCGGGAGTAGTAGAAGTAGAGGAGGATGAAGAAGAGATAGAAGAAGAAGAAGCAAATGAGGAGTATGATCAAGAATATGACGAACTTTTAGAACTAGCAAGTGCCCCTGCATACTCGGCGCAAATAAAAAAATTATACGAAACCATGAAGCGAGTCCAAGAACAACACAAACTGTCGCTCGAGACAGGAAAGATGATCATGAGCCAAATGTTAGCCGAGGAAGGTATCAATGAAATGTTTATTGAATCAATGAACCTAGATGCTGACGTGGTAGGTTTAGATGAGGCCGTTCATGCAGCCATGGCTTATATTCATTGATTTGAGAAACGAGTACCGACTCGACCCATGCGATATGGCAAACAAATCCACATCAATGTATCACAGCCAGGAGGTAACACACAAACAGAAGAACATCAGGCGGAACCACTCTCACCACCCACCTCATCTCTCACTACACAAGTCACCTCACCACCTGGCACTACCATGCCTATTCCTGCCATTACCACATGTGTCATGGGAATTCCTCTCTCTCCCGGCATCCAATTCGGAGGAGTTACCATGTCCACTTTCACAACACTCTTCACAAATATCACATCCACCCCACCCACTGTCCCCATCTACACAGTCACACACATGTTCGACACAATGGAAAGTACATCACTAGCCACAGCACCACTCCCTCCCCCCATGCAGCCTCAATCTCCCATACCCCCTCCACCTACCTCACCACTTGACTCCACAGCATTCACAACTCCCTTCCCCTTCCCCATTCCCCCTGCATCTTCATCTTTCCGTGCATCGTTTAATGTAAATAGTATATTCATGGCATTACATCAATGTGTGTATCAACTTCAGAGTGACTACGAGGCTCTCGAAGACCCTCATCATCAACTGACTACGAATCATCAACAACTACAGAGACAACTTACAATTATAGAAGAAGAAAATGCAGACCTCAATCAACGTTACACCACACTCGAGCAAGCTCATCAAACCCTCCTAGAGACACCCCAACCATCACAAGCGCCGGGTGTCAAACAACTCGAAGCTTTACTGGAAGTCTACGAGATAGATAATCTGAGAGTCCGGCAAAATTTGACTCTACTCAGAAAACACATGGCTACAGCCCTTGAAGAAAACAAACGTCTATAGAAACAAAACGAAGAAGACCTGGAAGCTACCATGGAAGGCTCTCCCCACGAAATCGACCCAGAACAATTCAAAGCAGTCCCCTCATAAACAATGAAGACTATCTTGGAAAGCTATGCAGATCTATTAGAAGCACATGATGATTTGGAAAAGGAACGGGATGCACTACACCGCCAGCTCAGGGAACACGAGGCACAACCCAAAGTCATAGAAACTACCACGACTTCAGAGGAAGTAAAGGCATTAACAGAGCAGGTGGCAGAATTGCAGAAGAAGTTACTAGAATATGAAAGACAACCCTCTCCAGTTGTAGAACTAGAGCCAGATGAATTGGTACCCATTGAGGTAGACAAATCGTATGAGGAACCATATGTTCCTATGCCGATGCCAGGAGGTCAGCAAACCTCAGAAGGAATGGATACATTGGAAGTCAAAGTACCCCAATGGCTCCACACACTCGAAAAGACAGCGAAAACCCATGAAGATCGAGTGGCATTCCAAATCCAATCAATGGCCAAACTAGAAGACACCATCATAAAGTCAGAGTATTTCCGCAGTATTTCTCATCATAGATGGATAGGCACCAACAACGATCAGTATGTGCCATACTGTGTACTCCTGGTAGATTACAATGCAGAGATTCAACGATGATGTGGCAAGGCCCCAACCTTTGCCACACAATTTGGGCCCGATGATATCCCAGAGAGTGCTAAAAAAGGACCCATTCATCAACCTACCTGGAGGATTCGTCTTCTTGAGACCTATCCCGAGATGGTTCTTACTTGGACTAACATGCCACTCTTTATTAAATATAATCCCTGTTATGTTCCAGTCTTCCGCAGATACACTTGGCCCGAATTTACCATTGCGGTAAAGAACGTCAAAGGTTGTGCAAAGTGGCTAAATTACGTCTATCTAGCACCTCCACAAGGACCTCCTACTGTTGATTACATGATTTCTACAATCCGCCACTGGAGCATTCGACTACGGAACACACCTGATGTGATGGCATAGATGTGCATGAAGATCTTCGAATTAATGCTCATCACATTGAGGACATTCAAGAATATCAAGGACCTGCACTTTTTAGGAGTTGGCTTTACTGCAGGCAACCAAGATCTGGTATATGACATGAGCACTAACCCCTCAATAAAGGTAGTATATGCCTGGCACGCAAGAATAAAATACCTCCCAACATGCTTCAAGCAGACCTTCGAGTAGATGTTCATCACCGGGTTCTGGGAATATCACTCAGAAATATTTGTACCCAAGCCCTCACATCTCCTCCAACTATTCGCTGTGGAGAGGACCATCTACTCAGATCAATTGCGGGTGCCCCATCCAGAAGTCCCCGACCAGTGGATTGGGATGCATTGTTAACAGACCTAGCACGGGGGCTACGATTAGAAGAACATCACCTCGCTTCCGATGTGGTTCAATATTACGTCCAACGCACAGCTAGACAAGGGTCTTTCAAAGACGATATACGTGAGAGAGGGGGGGGGGTGTTGGCAGTAGTCAAGGAACTGAAGGACTCACAAGACAAGGAAGCCTACGAAGGGAGTCGGAGCGAAGAGAAAGCACAAGCAGACATAGTAGTCAAAGAAGATCTGGCAAGTAGGCCATTTAAATTTTTCATGCATCAAGGAGTTGGGCACACAAGAAGGAGCAAGTGGGGAGCTCCAGGAAATGTATGTCAAAATGTTACAAGAAATCCCTACAAAAATAGTGATTTTCATCACTAAAAACCATTGTAAATACCATTTCTTATTTTTGTAGCTCCATTTTGTGCAAGCCAAGGATTCCTTGAGCTTGAGGAGCTTTAGAAGTACCTACCTATCAGTTTTCACATTTTTTAGACTCCGTTTGAACCTCCAAATAGGGCAGAGAACCTAATTTTTAACTAGGCCAGACACTAGGTCTGGACAGGGCAAAAAGCTAGTGAAAAACTATAAATAGAGCTAGAGAGCTCATTTTTGAGGTTAGCTTGTAATTGAATTGAGCTTGTATGAGCATTTTGAAAGTAATCTAAAAGAACTCCATTGCTTCTCACTCTTTGTCTTACCTTGTGTGTGTGTGTGTATGTGTGTGCATGTTAGTGTGCTTCGCACTCACGCACTTGTGCCTTCACTTGCTCGAGGTCATCATACCATCCTCACGTCTTCCCGGATTGACATTAAAGGAGGTGCTACTCATCACTGGGCTACAGGTGTGTTGAATTTAGGTACTTGCATGTCCATATAGAGGTCCATAGCTATGGTGAAGACTTCCCATTATGATCCCATTGATGAGTTGCCTCAAAATTTTCTCTTCATTAATGATCTCTCCAATGTGTCCGATTTGGTCTGCAATGTCCTTCACCTTGGTGACAAAATCAATCACACTTTTCTTGGGAATTTTCTTCACTGATGTAAACTCCATCCATAGTTGATTCTATGTGGCTTTGGTACTTGAGGAGAAGAACACTTCTATATCATTCCATGTCTCTTGAGATATCGTGCAAAATCGAATGTGAGGGAGTAAAAACTAAGAAATAGAGTTGAGAATGTAGGAACTTGCCAAAGCATCCTTTGAGCACCATAAATTCAACCTTTTCTACGCCTCTCGTATTGTTTGACCCTTTCTTTTAAGTATTAGCATCATATCATCTCAAGATATGTATCCATTTAAGTTCCTTTCTTGTGGATGAGCCTCGATTTTGAATGAGCATGCTGAGTCTTTACCTTGACACAATTTTTCACTAGATGAGGGAAAAACACCACCCATAGAGCTAGTCTTGATCTTTGCTCTAGTACCACTGTAAAGAGGTGATGTGATAATAGTAGAGATGAGAAAGATTTGGCAAAAACGTGCTCAAAACCAGCCAAAGTAGATATAAGGATACTTATTACACTTCTTTAGCTTCCCGAATAAGCATTAAGATTACCCAAGTCCTTTGAAACATCATTCAGAAAGAAAGAATTTTTTTAAAACAAATAAGTTGGGATATTTCAAAGCCTGAAGAACATTCCATTTCGGATAAGAAGCACTTAGGAAAATGTTTGGAGATCACAATCTAGTACAAGTTAACTAGAGATATTTTGCAAACTTTCCATTAAACTATTAAGCTAACGAAATCAATCTATTTCATGAATTTATCCTCATTACACAGTGAGTTATAAGTTTAAGAAGTATGGGGGTCACCCCAATTCTTTAGGAAGAAGAAGATATACAAACACAATCACACTTGAACATTCATATCTTGAGATCTACACATTTGATGATGATCAAACTTCTGTATGTAAGCTCCAAGTAGTCCAAGCGAAGTTATTCAAGTGATAGATTGGATATGGAGGGCTCACATATTGAGAATTGATTCACAAAAGATACGAAGCTGATCTCTCTAGTAGAGAACCTCTCCCTTACATAATGATAATGAAGCTCAATGTGCTTAATGTGAGCATGGAACACAGGGTTCCTCACAACTATCAAATGCACTCTAACTATCATTGAAGATGGTGGTGACAAAAGACTGACCAACACTCAAATCAGCCATAAGGCATTTGAGCCACACACACTCAATAGTCATTGTGAAATCTACCTTATACTTTACCTCACAACTAGAAGTGGCCAAAGTAGGCTACTTCTTTCTCAATCGAGATATACTTGAGCATCCACGCATGAAGCAAAGACCACCAATTGACACATGAGTCTCAAAGCAACCAACCTAGTTAGAGCTAGAAAAAGCATGTAAATCAGGTGGTAGTGATCCCCCCTTAGGATAAAACAATCCAAGTAGTCAGGTAACACTCAAATAACAAAAGATGTGCTTAACAGCCTACCAATGCTTAACACCATGGCAATGCATAAACCTACTCATTTATGTGACAACAAACTGAATAATTGGTGGAGTAATGCATAAGTAAATCAAGCATCCAATAGCTTGCTAATAGAGAACAACATCAAATGCATCTTCAACATCATGAAGATTCAATCTTAAACCCATCTCCATAGAAGTGGCGATAGGTTTGCAATCTTCAACGCCAAAATGTTGCAATAATGTGTCAATATATCGTGTTTGACACAAATCTCTTCTACCATAAAATTGCATAAATTGAATGCCCAAATCATGATGCAAATGCCCCAACTCTGACATCTCAAATGAGGCATGCAAATCAGCCTTAAAATCAACAACATGCTTCTCATGAGGTCTAGTGAGGAGCATATCATCAACATAGACAACAATGATCAGTAGCACATCATTTACATAGCTTTCTATTGGAATGTTCTCAAAACCATGTGCAATTACATAGCCATGTATTTTTTCATACCAAGCATGGTTCTTGCTCTAAACCATATAATGCATTCTTGAACCTACACTTTGTTTTCATGCCCTTTCTACACAAAGCCACACTACAAGGAATACAGGTGCATAGCGACGATTAAGGCGACACAATTTCATCCAAAATGCAAAAATCATCACAAGAAGTGGCGAGCATGGGCCGTCGATTAAACGACGAGCTAAACGCCGTTCTTTTGGACGTGCGACATGATGGGATGTGTGACGCTCGCATAGAGCATCACTAAAGCGATGGTTTAAAAAACATCACATAAGCGGTGCTTATTTGCGTTGCATAAGTGATGCTTATTTGCATTGCATAAGTGATGCTAAAAGCATCGCTTATGTGATGCCAAGTCTAGTGCTTTTTACAATGTTTTACCATCGCTTACACGACGGTCTCTTGATGAAAGAAAATTGAAATGTTGGAGGCTCTTCAATCGGCATGTTCATGCATCTTATCGAAGAGCTCTCCAATGTTCGCAATTGCGCTACGCTTATGAGCTGAAACTAGTATATCCAAAATTGTTGTTTTGCATAATCTCTATCTTATTGTCTCTCTCTATCTTTGTTTCTCTCTTTCTACATCTTTTTCTCTTTGAATTCTCTCTCTCTCTCTATTTCTCTTCTCTCTGTCTCTCTCTTTATTGCAGGTTATTCAAGAAGCTAACCAAGCAAAAAGTATTGCTAACTATAGTAAGTACAATTTCCATTCTTTGTATATCATTTGAATTGTGTTATTTTCATTAGTTAGCAGACTCATTCTTATTGATATGCATATATACATTTATACCTGATGAAGATGCACGTTCACACATGTACACATGCACATACACACACATATATACACACACATACATGTGCACATACACTTACACATACACACACATACACATGAATATGCACAAAAATTTATACAACCACATAAAAAGAATTGCATGCATGCGTTATTGCATATATGCATACAATTACACACATTAACATATACTTAAATACATGTATGTGCACATCCACATGCATGCACATCCACATGCATGCACATTCACATGCATGCACATGGATGTAAATGGAAATGCATCCACACACACATGCATGTCTCATACATATACACATGCATATACATACATTTGTATATGTTTATACACATACACATACATATGCACACATGTATATATACACATACGTACACATATATTGCACATACGTACACACACATGCACACACACATGCACATACATACATATACATATATACATGCACATACACACCTATACACATACATTTATGCATATACATGCATATACATATACACACACATACACATGCACATGCACATACTCATATACACACATATACACTTACACATGCACATGCACATACATACATATACACACATACACACAAACACACACATACACATGCACATGCACATACACATACATACACATATACACTTACACATGCACATGCACATGCACATACATGCATATACACATATACATATGTACATACATTCATATACACACACATATTACACACATATACATGCACATACGTACACACACATATTACACACATATTACACACATATATATACATGCACATATGTACACACATATGAATGAATTATATACTTAAAGTACTAGAACACATGCTTAATATAAACAATAATAACAATCAATAGAACAAAACTTTTCATTACTTAATACACACAATTCAAAACATAACTGAAATGAACAATATACAGATTATATATATATATATATATATATATATATATATATATATATATATATATATATATATATATATATATATATATATATATATATATATATATATATATATATATATATATATATATATATATATATATATATATATGTGTGTGTGTGTGTGTGTGTGTGTGTGTGTGTAAATACATATAATCAAATGTCATAATCAAGAATCCTAATCATCATGATCATCATGATCATCATCATCATCATCAGCATCATGATCATCCTCATCCTCATCATCATGATCACCCTCTGACGACAGAGATCGTCCCTCTTGTGTCTGTCTCTCCACCTCATCCATATCTGCCTATCCATAATACTCCTGTATTACATATAACAAACATAAATAAGTAAAACAATGAAAACATCCATAAAAATAAAATTATTATATAAAATTTAATAATACTCACGAAGGCATCCAGATGATCTCGGATATACTTGCTAAAATGCCGATATCCAAAATGTGTAGCATACTCGATCTCATGTTTCGTAGGATATCAGCCATAATCCTTTCTTTACATTGAAACAAATAAAAAAGACTTGTTTCCTGCATTTTAACTAAAATAAAAAAATATACTCACAATAACACATATACTTACAAATGTAGCTACAAAACAATGATGGCCCATTTGGCCTAGGTGCAATGTGTGGCCCGACTCAACTCTCTTCTTTGCAGTAGCGTGTTTATTTAAGAAAAAAGAAATACATAAATTAAATGTAAAAAATTACTAAAATATATGAAAATTATAAATATAAACTATTATTTGTATACCTTCTGCTAAGGAAATAACTCTTTAAGACGTAGCTGTCTATGAGAAAACTGCCATGTCTCAGGTGGTATGTTAGGTTGCCTCTTATTTTTTTCCACCATACAATATCTCCTGTTAATTTAATCTAAAAAAAAAATCAAAATACATACACATATACAATATGTATTATACCTTTTGCTGAGGAAATGACTCTTGAAGACATAACTATCTATGAAAAAATTGCCATGTCTCAGGTGGTATGTTAGGTCGCCTCTTATTTTCTTCCACCATACAATATCTCATATTAATTTAATCTCAAAGAGTGAAACTAGAAGGATCCATGGCAAAGGGTTGGATGCTTGAACAGTGCATGTATTACGTTAGTGAGTACCTTGAAAGAGTTCATGAAGAAGCTGCACATGCATGGACCAACAAGTCTTCTTCAAGAATAACAAATGAGGTATTATCAGGTAAGGGAGTTCCATTTTTATTTACATTTCAAGAAAAAAATGATGTTTGAACTTTTGTAGCATATAATAGCGAATGCATGCAAGCATTCCTTAGAAAGTACGAACATGAACTTCAAAATCTCCAATCTAAAAGGTGAAGAAACAAAAGATATAGACATAATCTCGATAATAATGAGATTACATATATATCTTCTTTAACAGATTGGCTATATAGTCGTTTGCAACCTACCAACGCAAATAATGAAGAAATCTCAAATGAGCAGAGAGAGTTAATGATAGGTTGTGAACGAAAGGTAATTTTATTTTAATAATAGTTTGTTTTTTCATATATGTATATTAGTTTCTATTTACTTTTATATATATATATATATATATATATATATATATATATATATATATATATATATATATATATATATATATATATATATATATATGAGTATGCATGTGTGTACGTATGTGTATCTATATGTGCATATGCATGTGTGTGTATGTATGTGTATCTATATGTGTGTATGCATGTGTGTGTGTGTATGCATGTGTATATGTATATATGCATGTAAAAATGATTATGTGAGTCTATGTGTGTGTAAATATGATTATGTATGTGTACGTGAGTATGTGAACATGTCTATGTGTATTCAATATATGTGTGTAACTGCATGCATGTGTAAGTGTGGTTATACGATCTAGATGCTTACCCAACAATTAGAAGAGGGCTCTTCTGTGGCCCCACATGTAGGAAGACATCTATCTGCTCATAGGTATGTTTTTTTTTCATATTTTTTTAATGATATTATAACACATATTTTTATTTATTTTTATCTATATCTTTTCAGGAAACCTATACCACCTCCAAACCATGATAGCAGAGCAGAGGTGCCAATGAGGACATGCATAGGCACCTTAGGGCTAGAGTGTGATATAGAGCCAGAGGGGAGCATTGTGTACATAGGGAATGGATTGGAGTTCAAGAGAACAATGCGAGCATTATGCGACTCTTACTTGCGCCTTGTCCACTTACATTGGAAGTAAGTATAAATTTCATATATAAATTGAAATAAATATCTTATGTTTTATTTACATGATTTTTTTTATTTTTGTAGTGAGCATAATGAGAAGGATAAAAAATACATACTTAGTTCACTTGAGATAGAGTTTGGGACAGGATGGTCGCATAAGTGGTGTCTAAAAGAGATGCGAACACTTATGTATGCATGTGTGTGTATGCATATAAGTATGTATGTATGCATATGCATATGCATTATGTATGCATATGTATGCATGCATGTGTATGTGTGTGTATGCATCTCTATGTGTGTGTATGCATATATATATGTGTGTATGTCTCTATGTGTCTATATATGCACATATATATGTGTGTATGTGTGCATGTGTATGTATGTGTGCGTGTGTGTATATACGAGTGTATCTGTATATATTTGTCTATGCATGTGCATGTATCTGTGTAAGTGTGTGTGGATGTGTGTATGTGTTTGTGTAAGTATGTATGTGTCTATGTGTGTATGTGTGTCTATATTTGTGTGTCTATGTGTGTATATATGCGTGTATCTGTATATATATGTCTATATGCATGTGTATGTGTGTCTAAATGTGTGTGGATGTGTGTGTGTAAGTCTCTATGTGTCTATCTGTGTATGTGTTTGTTTATATATGTGTATGTGTATCTCTATGTGTGTAAGTTTGTATGTGTGTATTTGTGTATGTGTATGTGTCTATGTGTGTAAGTGTGTTTGTGTCTATGTGTATATGTCTGTGTGTATGCATGTGTGTGTCTATGTATGTGTGTGTGTGTGTAAATCTATGTGTATATGTGTGTATGTGTCCATGTCTGTGTATGTATCCATGTGTGTGTATGTGTCTATGCGTGTATGTGTATGCATGTAAGCATATATCTATGCATATATTTGTGCATTATGTATGCATATGTGTTTTGTATGTGTGTGTATATGTGTGTTTGTCTGTGTATGCATGTAAGTATGTATGTATGCATATGTTTATGCATTATGCATGCATATGTATGCATGTATGTGTACGTGTGTGTATGTCTCTTTACATGTGTGTGTATGCATATATATGTGTGTATGTGTGTGTGTCTCTCTCTACGTGTGTGTGTGTCTATGTGTGTATATGTATCTGTGTGTATGTGTGTGTATGTGTGTGTATGCATGTATATATGCATATGCATGTGCATTATGTATGCATATGTATGCATGTGTGTGTATGTGTGTGTATGTCTCTCTACGTGTGTATGTGTGTATGCATATGTAGGCATATGTGTGTATGCATTGTTACCATTAGTGTCCATGTGAAGGCGAAATGACCACTGGACACTTCCTTGTATATGTTCTATAATAAAACATATAGTGGCGTGGTCAGTCACAGACTGTAAGTTCGACCGCATTTGTAAGACCTAAGAAGTCTATCTTTGTGATCCCTATGTACTGTGTTTTCTGGGTGTTTTGGAGTCTCTCTGCGGAGCATTGTGTGCGGCCTCAGCAGCTCAGTTTTCTACTCCAAGGATATCATTCTAAAGCTCATGAGAAGGAGAGCGCATTGTTGTGCATCACCGTCGAAGCACTTCACTGGTATCAGAGCATTTTGAGGTAAAAGCTCTATTCCTTTTGTGCAAGCGAAGCGAGCACCCCCCCAGGCTTTCTTCAAGGCTTACGACCAAGGCAGTGACCAAGGCATAGACCTTGGCATACCTTGTCATCCAAGTCACCGAACTCACCATTGGTGCTGTTGGCGGCACACGAGGGAGGACCTCAACGATCAAGGACTATAGAGGTTCCCGGTACTTTTTGGGAGGTCACCCATCCCAGTACTGTTCCCACCTGAGCTTGCTTAACGGTTGCAATCTATTGCCACTAAGCTACACTCTTGTGGTGTCTGAAGAAGGGGAAAGACTAAGGTTGACATTACCTTGAACCTGTTTTGGTCCCTGAAAGCTTCATTCTTTGCTTTCAAAGCCTATTTTTGAAGCATTTTTGGGTGTCTTTTGGAGTCATTTTGGAGTACTTTCGCACATAGTTCTCTTCACACAGGTCGAAGAACATCAAGAATAGTGTTCCTTGTACTTTGCGACAATAAATATCAACCTTTGGGGCTGTCTTTTCAACCACACTCATAAAACTATAGGTTTCTTGAGAGGTTTTCAGTTTTCGTGTGAGTAGCTGCTGCAAATGTATGCAGGTTTTTGAGCCTAAATCATTAGAGTTGACAAACACTTGCAGGTGTTGTTGGCTAGCTTTTGGGCTATGCATTTCAGCCTTTTCGTGTCATTTTATGGCATATATTGAGCATATACACACCATGTATACTTCTATGGATACCGCTTATGTACATCCATGTGGTCATTGATATAGCGGTTATGTTTTTTGCATACAACCTTTTACGTTTGAAAAAGAGGGTTGTGGTAAGGTTTTCTTAACTAGGAGACACTCAGATGTCAGGGTCTCTTCCGTGATGTAGGTGGAAGACTTACCTAGCCTCGCCATAGGAGATGTATGATAGTTGTTCATAGGTGCTCGATAAGCTTAGTTGGCTTCTATTGGGTAATTGATTATATGCAGTGGCATCAGTGATATACTATGCAGGAAAACATGTTAGTACTTGCAGTTTTATGATATTTTGACATTGGTCATATGCTCATGTTGTAGAGGATACTCTCAATTTTTTTCTTCCAGATTTTTGGTTTTGTCAACTATATAGTGGTCAATTTGCCCCTTGATAAACTTATTCGTTGGTGTTCGGAGTCTTCTCGCTCCATTATCATTCTATTCGGTTCTCTACCATCATTGCATGAGAGGTCTCAAGCACATTCAATGGATCAGGGTCTATTGCTAGTGTTCCGAGGAGGAGCTATAACTTGCAGGTCAAAGATCATTTTCAGATCCGAAAATTTGATGGCACAAACTTTGCTCTATGGAAGAATCAGATTAAAGATGTGCTGATTCAAAGGAGGCAATGGAAGCTAGTAAATGGGATTTCAAAGAAGCCTGCTGACATGGATGAAGATGATTGGGATGAGTTAGATGAAATGGCTAGGTCTACCATTTGTTTGCACCTGGCAGATAATGTTTACTTTATAGTATTAGACTGTGAAAGTGCAGAGGAGCTTTGGAAGAAGTTATGCAATACATATGAAAAAGAGATGGGATCAAATAAAGTGTATCTGATGAGAAAATTATATGTTCTTCATATGAAGGACACAGATAGTGTTGTTGCTCATCAAAATGAGTTTGATGCTATATTCTCCTAGTTATAGGCTCAAGAAATGGATATGGATAATGAAATGAAAGCAGTATTGCTGTTATGAACCCTTCCATCATCATGGGATATATTTTGCACAGCTATTAGCAACAATGCACCTGGTGGTAAACTGGTCTATGATGACATATGTGGAGCACTCTTGAGTGAGGAGATTTGTAGAAAATCTATGGTTGGCACTCAGAGTGAAGATGCATATAATGTTTGTGATTCTTACTGGTTCTCTAATTACGTAGCAAAGTCTCTTGGTACCATGAGACTTGGTGACGCTTACGAGTGTGATGTTGTGGGGATTGGAGATGTGGTTGTGCAGTTCATTGATGGTTCAAAATTTACTATGCATAATGTACACCATGTACGTCAGTTATCATGTAGTTTGATGTCAGTTGGTCAACTTGATGACCTTGGTTACAAGGTGGTATTCTATGCTCAGTCCTTTCGTATAGCAAAGGGCAATATGGTTATTGCAAAAGGAAGCAAAGTTGGCTCACTCTATCCTTTATTTGTATCACAAAAAGAACACTTGTGAGCTGTTACTGAACAGCCTATGGCTTTTATTTGGCATGGTCGTTTGGGCCATATATCATATAGTGGAATGGAAAATCTTTCTCGTTCTGGCTACTTACTTGTATTATCTTTCTTTGATTTCTCATTTTGTGAGCACTGCCAATATGGAAAGCAAACCAGAAATGTGCATAGAATGCACATTGACTCTTCAATTCAGCCCTTAGATCTTGTTCATACAGATGTGTGTGGGCCTATGCCCACTAGGTCCTTAGGTGGTTCTCTTTACTTTGTCACTTTGATAGATGATGCTACTAGAAAAGTCCAGGTATATCCTATCAAATCGAAGGATGAGGTATTCCCTACTTTCAGAAAATGGCTGGCTTTAGTTGAGACTGAAAAAGGAATTAAGCTTAAGGCTTTACGTTTAGATAATGGGGGTGAGTATACCTCACATGAATTCATCTTTTTCTCTTAGTCTAGAGGGATTCGTAGAGAGTTTACAGCTCCTTATACCCTAGTACAGAATGCTGTAGCTGAGAGGATGAATAGAACTATTCAAGATAGAGTAGTCTCTATGTTGCATCATGCAAACCTCTCACAAGGTTTTTGGGTAGAAGTAGTATTGACTGCAGTTCATGTGATTAACCTTTCACCTAGTATTGCCAAAGGTCTGAAAGTGGCACAAGAGTTATGGATAGGGAAGCCACCATATTATGATCATCTTCGAGTTTTTGCGTGTGAATCATATGTTCATATACCCAAGAATCTTAGACAAAAGTTGGACCATACGTCAAAGAAATTCATTTTTCTTGGATATGGTCGAGAATGACAATTTGGATATCTCTTATGGGATCCTGAAACACGGTCAATGGTCAGAAGTAGTGATGTCATTTTTAATGAGTCTAAAATGCATAAAAATCCCATTAAGGAGGTTGAAGTGAGAAGAGTCGTGTTCGAGGATACTAGTCCTTCGGTTAGCATGCATATAAATCCTGCACATAGGGATGTTCAAGAGAATGTCCATTCAGATTAGTCTGCACATGTTCCTGTTCAGCAAAGATTGAGACGTTTTGCACATGTCTCACATCCACCTCATAAATATGTCCTAGGTTTAGATTATGTTATGCTAACATATGTCGGTGAGCCTTCTTGCTACAAAGAGGCTATGGAGACAGAGGATCATGTCAAGTGGGAGTGTGCCATGAAGAGTGAGTTGGATTCTATTCACAAGAATGGTACTTGGGATTTAGTAACTTTGTCAAAGGGCAGGAAACCTTTACCATGTAAATGGGTAGCTAAGCTGAAATTCACTCAGATAGTGCTTCTCCAAAATAAAAAGCACGACTCGTTGCAAAGGGTTTTAAGCAACAACATGGTGTTGATTTCAAGGAAATCTTCTCTCCACTGGTCAAGATGACTACCCTGTGCATGTTGCTTGGATTCGTTGCAATGGAGGACTTAGAGCTAGTCCAAATGGATGTGAAAACTACTTTCCTACATGGAGATCTTACAGATGAGATCTATATGGAACATCCAGAGGGTTATGTAGTTCCTGGCAAGGAAAGTCTAGTTTGTAAGCTTAAGAAGAGCTTGTATGGGCTTAAATAGTAGACAATGGTACCAAAAGTTTGATGCCTTTATGAAATCTCAAGGCTATTCTTGAAGCAATGAGGATCATTGTCTCTAGACAAAGAGATTCTCAGATGGCAGCTTGATATGCTTGATACTTTATGTCGATGATATATTGATTGTAGGGAAATCCTCTTATGATTTGTCACTTCTCAAAAAGAAATTGAGTCAGACATTTCATATGAAGGGTTTGGGGGATGCCAAACATATTCTTGGCATGTGCATTACTCGTGATAGGAATAAAAGATGCATATACTTTTCTCAAAGTGAGTACATATCCAAAGTACTTCACCGGTTCAATATGTAGGGTGGAAAGGCATTGAGTACACCTTTTCTGACATATGTGAAATTGAGCAAGGATGATTCCCCCAAATGAGATGCAAAAAAGGAATTCATGACCAAAATTCCCTATCAATCTGTTGTTGGTAGTCTCATGTATGTTATGGTAGCTACGAGACCAAACATTGCATTTACATAGCATCATATTCTGATTGCATAGCACCTATCCAATTTTTAGAATATTGTGTATGATAAAAAAAATAGGCTCATTCTCATCAAAGAGACTAGAAGTAGCTATAGTATAGCAATCTGATGCAAAATGAGCATTATGAGAGCCTAAACAAGTGCGATATGATAGAGGTGCATCCAATCTATTTTCATGCAAAGTCTGCACTAGCCATTTTGGGATAATTTTTGCCTCCTCAATATCAGCTCTCTCACCAACAAGTGAATCATGTAAATCTGCATCAAAAATGGGATGATCTACATCATCATATGAAACCTGTAAAGGCTGAGAAGTTGCCCCATTAGGACTAGCACTAGACTATGCACCTGTAAAAAGAGGCAGCAACATATCATACATATCTTCGGAGCTAACATATGTCTTCTTAGTACATGAAAGTAATGGCTAAATAGCATCTTCCACAAAAAAAACATCATGGCTAATGAGAATATGTTTATTTGTGAATGAAAGGCAATGGCCTTTTCTTTCATAACTATACCCAACAAAAATACATTTCTCTACTTTATCATCCAATTTCCTATGTTTTGGTTCAGGCACTAATGCATATGCGAGACAACGAAAAACACACAGGTGAGCAATAAATGGCTTATGACCATGCCAAGTCTCGTATGGAGTGATAGACTGCAATGCTTTAGTGGGACACTTGTTAAGTACATATGCTACACACATGACAAACTCAAACCAAAAGC
Organism: Ceratopteris richardii; assembly: GCA_020310875.1. Classification (NCBI taxonomy): domain Eukaryota; kingdom Viridiplantae; phylum Streptophyta; class Polypodiopsida; order Polypodiales; family Pteridaceae; genus Ceratopteris; species Ceratopteris richardii. The sequence continues at coordinate 116,333,386 of CM035426.1, forward strand.
TATGTGGTAAAGCGAGACTCTTGACCATACACCTCACCATCTCCATGAGTGACTTGTTCTTTTGTTCAACGACTCCATTATGTTGAGGTGTATATGGTACTTTGCACTGAAGTTTTATTCCGCATTGAGCCAAAAATGCATTAAAGTCAGAATGCATATATTCCCCCCCTTGATCAGAATGGCGGGTGCCCATTTTACATGCTATTAGGCTTTCAGCCAAAACCAAAAATGGTTTGAAGCACATAAAGACTTCAGACTTTTCTTTCAATAGATATACGCATGCATGCTTGGAAAAATCATCAAATAAAGTCACAAAGTAAAGACAGTTTTAAAAAGAGGATGTCTGCATAGGACCACAGACATCACTATGAACAAGATCGAATTTTTGAGTGGCTTGAATTGAAACATCTTTTGGGAACTATAAACACTGCATTTTGCCCAAAATATAGCCTTCAAAACATATTTACCAGGTGCCTCAAGTTTGGGCGGAGAGGACACCATTGTAGCAAACTAGCAAAATTTTATTGATCATGATGCCAAAGCTTTCCATGTGACATATCCTAAGAATCATGTACTACACATGTCGAATCAGTCATAGATTTTTCATAGTCTATGAGGTTATGCAACCCATGACATATAATGCCACAAGCAATAATTACATTAGAATTCATCAAGAGAAATCAACTTTTCCTTCAAATCTTTGATCTCTGTCAGAAATGTGTCCATGGAATCTCCTTCATTCATGTGCTCACTCTCCAACTATATTCAGAGATAAGCAACATGAGCTCATTCCTTGCCTACTATGAAGTGGTAAGTGTATCCCAAGCATCCTTAGCTATTCTGCAAGAGTGAATGTGAGGAATAATGGCACATTTGACAGACAAGACTATCAGTGCATGTGCTTGAGCATCTTTGCCATACCAACAAATGTTCCTTTTAGTAGGTGCAATAGGAAGCATAGCACAAATAGGAACATGAAGAATATCATCATCTTCAATGCTATCTAGATCACCTTCAGCAAGTATGTATGCAGGTGTAATAGGACGTTTTTCAACACTATGCACAATATTCCAAGTCCTTATGCAACCAATACATGATTCATCATATAAGCGCATAAAGGGTAATTGGTATCGTCCAACTTATCCTCAATAGCCAAGATATGGAATACATCATTGCTTTCAAGCATGTCCACTTACTAAAATACCCTGATGTAGAAAATTCACAGTATCTCGAAAAGTTGAACGAAGCTACACTATCAAGTTCTACTAAACCTATAGCAGACCTTCACATGATTATACTGGCGAAATGAAACATGTATATATCTTTGGCACAAAAATATGAAATTGCATGCTCAAGTGCTACAATAGTGTGTTTAGAGGACAAAACAAGCTCAGATGCACACCTTGAGTATGCACACCAAATTTCATGCGATTTTGAGACTATGATCAAAGAGATGTCGAGATGTCCTATATGAAGCCGTGACCTACTCTTATACTAATTATTGGAGTTTGAGGTCTACATAAGCATGCAAACAACACAAGGAAGAAGGAAAAATCTTGGAGCACAACACACAATACTAAATGTATTACCACCAGAATGTACAAAAATAAGTAACCCATTAGTGCAATAAGCATAAATACAAGCCGAGGGAAAAAACCTCCTAAAGAGGGAAAAAAGTGCCCGAGTGGTCCTAGTGTGTTCACAAACATCACAAATATATATATATATATATATATATATATATATATATAGAGAGAGAGAGAGAGAGAGGGAGAGAGAGAGAGAATCATGGATTTAGGATATGGATTATTATATATAAAAAATTTTAATAACTTAGGATATTTGTACGTATGCATGGATCTATGTATGTATGTATGTAATTTATGTATGTATATAATGTTTATGTGCGTTGTATATATTTATGTTGGTATGTAGACATGTATGCATGTATGTATCTATGTATGTTTGTCACTATGTATGTATGTATGTACGTATGTATGTATGTATGTATGTATGTATGTATGCATGCATGTATGTATATATGTATGTATGTATTTAAGTAAACACGTACTTGTGTATGAATAGCCAAAATACATATATTTCCTACCCATACAATTCAGTATGAAAGCTCAAGGCGAATATAATCTTGAAAAACATCTCTCTGAATTATTATTAGAGAGTAGTGTAGAAATAAATGATGAGTTCATAGTGACGTATCCCCCGAGTATATTTTCTAGGGACAAAAGATTGTTTAGTACTAATCTCATCTCCAAAGAAGAATTTTTCAAGACACTTCCACTTGTCACTACCATTGATTAGATTGAGTTATGGAGCATATTCCAAAACAACCCTTAAACACTCCTGTACTATGATTTATAGTTGGTAGGATTTAAATCTTACTCACCTATATAATAACCATATATTTACAACAAAACCCTTGCTATGTATAGATTTCTTCCTTTGCATGACACACCGAATAAATCTTATTGGATAGTAAATCATGTGTGAATCAACGACTTGTAATGATATATAAGGCGGATAAAATCCTCCCATAATTAAGACAAATGGAACCACTCAAACCATCATAGCATCATAGGAGAGCAATAATTTTCATTAAGATTGTACGAGTTATTTTATAAGGATCTTCAAAACATAAAACGGTTGCTAATTTAAGCTACGCTACAAAATTTCAGAGAATTTGAATCTTTAGAAAATTGGTACCCCATGAAGAAGCAAGAAAACCTTACAAATTAGGAAACTATGCTTTATATGCAGGCTTATAGTTAGGGGGAGATTGGAAACCATTACCGAAAAAATATATGAACTATATTCTTCCCCTTTATTTTCTTTTGTAGATCCGTTCCCAAACCTTTTCCCTAAGAAATGAAAAACAATTCTCTCCATATAGTATCTAGGTACCACTCAAGTGCGAAAGATGCACTTAATCGTGTGTCAATGCTTGACAACTAGGCAATGCATAAACTTGCTCATCTAAGGGACGACAAACTAAATATGATGCCGACTTATGCATAAGTAAATCAAGCATCCAACATCGTGCTAATATAGAACAACAACAAATGCATCTCTAGCATCATGAAGACTTGTCTCCATAGGAGTGGCGATGTCGGGAAGGAGCCAAGGAGGGAAGAGTGGTGCAGGGTTGGATCAGGCCCCGGTGTGGGTCGTTCGCATTGTTCGGCGAGTGATGTCTGCATGTTGGGCACCTTGCCCTCAGTATGGTGATTCATGTCATATGTCTTAGGCCCCTCCTCAAGAGAGAAAGGAAAAGGGAAAGCTCACACACTTGGAATGTAATTGTCATGGATGAAAAATCAAAATATAGTGCGGAATAAACAACAATGCTTAGCAATGTAGTGTAAATGCAACTGGAGTCCTCCAATAAATGTTAATAAGGCAGATCAATGATACAATAGGCTACTACAATGCAAATCGGTGATACAATAGGCTTCTACGTTGCGGGTCGGTGATATAATAGGCCACTATAGTGCGAATCAGGTAGTACAGTATGCCACTATAGTGCACATCAGGTAATACAAGATAGACTTTCTGCTACAGTGCGAGAAGACGCCCACAAGCTTCTCTTGAATCTTCACAGTATGAACTTTACTTCATGGCATGTCTTCAAACATCATAATCTTCAGATGATCTCTTTACTTCAAATATCCGACAGAAACTTGGAAAGAAGTTCCACAAGAAAGATCCACACGGGGGTAGTCTTTAGTTTGGGTCTTCAAACTCTTTTTCTTTACTTTATATAATATTCTTCAAATCATGAGAAACCTCCACCTAGAGAAAACCTCTGGAGAAAAAATCTGGAGAAAAAATCCGTGGGGCCTAGTGCTTTGATTCGGTCTTCAAATTCTTTTCTTCACTTCATGTAACATTCTTCAAATCATGACAAACTACAATCTGGAAAGGCGATCCACAAAAGAGTTCCCCGGGGAGGGGAGCAAATCATTAGTAAATTGAAATTTATGTTAAAAACACACTATGCTTTTGATTCATTTCCACTTAGTATTTTTTTGTAATTTTCACACACAAGTGAAATATTTACAAGGAAACAAATTTTTATGTGCATAGAAACAACCCTTCTAACCATTCGCAATCACAAGCAAGTGCATATTCGCATACATACCCATCAATTTGTGCATTGTTTCATGTTTTAAGCAATTTCACATGGGTTTCCAAGTGCATGGATTCCCTTACAATCATATTCAATTGTATACCCATAGAGACATTAAAGTCATATCCAAGTGTTCACAATCATGGCCTCAATCATAAACACCCCTTCTCCTCCCTTCATCTTCCTTTCTTTCTTTCCCTTCTTACTTCCTTCCTCTCTTTCCCTTCTTCACCTCTTATTTCTTTTCTTTTTTTCCTCTTTTACCTTCTTCCTTTCTTTTCTCTCTTCTACCCTCCATTCCTCTCTTCTCCTTCCTTTATTTCTTCTCCTATCCTCATCTCTTTCCTTCTCTCTTTTCTTAACCTTCTCTTTATTCTTTCTATTATTTGTTTCTTCATTTTTCTTCCTTTCTTTTTATTTTTCTTTCTTTCTTTTTATTTTTGTAAGGCATACAACCAAATTTCTCCTTTCTCTCTCTCTCTCTCTCTCTCTCTCTCTCTCTCTCTCTCTCTTTCTCTCTCTCTCTCTCTCTCTCTCTCTCTCTCTCTCCACATCCCTCCACGTGTGCCCAGGGTCTCTCCACCTCCAATCATTCGCTCTCTATCTCTCTCTCTTTCTCTCTCTCTCTCCCCTCTCGAATCCTTGTACGCCTGCCTATCCTCTCTCTACATGCCACCTTGGCCTCCACTCTTTGCCAAATCTCATGAAGGGTTCTACTACTACCTCTTACAACTGTTCTGTTAATGTAAAAAAACCACCTCAAAATAAACATGCGAGACACATAACCAAGAAAGAGGATGGAGTCACATGGCTTTGATCTTACAAGGCCTACAAAGAAAATATTCTCTCTCTTGTCTCTTTGTGTTATACACTCATAGGACTTTTGAAGTCCGCATATAATTCTCTCTCTCTAAATGCACTACTGTAAAGTATATGTGCAAGAAGATAAAACATGAATGAAAAGGAATGGATAAGGAGCATACCTAAAAAGAAGTTCCACAAGGAAAATCCATGGGGAGGCACAAATGAGGCTTGGGCACCTATTTATAGGCCTCCCCCTGGGCCATCCTTCTAGATTCTTCTAACCTCGTCTCAAAGTTTCTATTTTTGGACGTTATTTTTTATTTTTCTTGAATTAAGGTTTTTGGTTTCACAGTGGATGTTCATAAATTAACTATTTTTAAGGGTTTGACCTAGGATAAAAGCCAATTCTAAGGGTCCAAGTTAGGGTTTTTGATTGGGGAAATTAGGGTTTTGCCCACAATTAAGTCAAGCATGTCAGATTGAGGGTTTATTTATAGTTTGCTGGTGCAAATACCAAGCCCACACATTTAGCTAGAATTTATGTACAATTAAAACTCCATGGAAACCATTGCTATGAAGTCTTTTTTTTCTTTACCATTTGTAAAAGTCATTTTTCTCACTTGAAAGAATATTTGTAACTACCTCTAAAATCATGGGACTTGTTAGTTGGAAAAGTCACGACTTTACTTGGGAGAATATCTCCTAGATTGGAGGACTACTTTTTAGCGAGATCCAATGGAGGATTCAAAATCAAATTCAAATATCCTATCTATAAAAGATGTGTAAAAACTCGCGGGATATGTGACTCCATTTTCGAGTTCTCCTTGACCACATTGTAAGAGAATAAGGCTTACATCATCACTAGTACTACTCACAATCATTAGGCTTTGATTATCATGCCTATGATCTTGTCAACATTGTGTTCGAACACAATAGATCAATACTTCTCATCTATGGTCTCTCTGTCATAGTCACTCTTAACAATCAATGTGTAGTGCTCATATCTCAGTTATTTCTTTAACATTTTCAATGTTCTATCGCTTCTTGAAATCAGCTCCAAGTTCTCTACATGCTCACAAAATTTGAAGATAATCCATTCAGCAAATTTGGAGAAAAGCGCGTTGAAGCACTCACTCGTCAAACTCTATAGAGGCTGTAAAAAATCAGGGGTAATGATTTGATTGCTCTATGTACAATGCATCATTTTAAGTTATTCCAATTGGAATCATTAGCTCATTAAGCTAACTTGATATCTCCAAAAGGAATTTTTCTAATTCCTACTATAATGAAGGCACTAAGCATAGCTAGCAGCAGATATGTGAACAAAAATAGAAGGTTTTTATTGAACCTTAACACTAGTGTTGTACTTGGACACTTTAGTGTCCTGAAAAAGAGTCAATGTCTGATGAATTTTTTAGATTACTAGAAGAAACCATTTATAAATGTAACTATGCAACATGTTGGCATAATGGTTGAATATTTTTAGAAAAATATAGTTTTTATTAAAGGATATAAAAATTAATATTTATTCACTATTTTTATGATGCTAATTTCAATACTGGCGCAGAAATTACAGTGTTGTAAGTTAGAGGTTTTTCTTATTAAAATCATGATCTTGTTATTTTCATTGGTCTAAATGCAATAAAATCTTTTATTTTAAATATGCCAACATGTTTCTATCGATAATTAGAGATTTGTAGTGAATTTTACTAGGTTTATGGCATAAAATGAAGCTCATTTGTGATATGACAGTCTTATCATCTATGAATTATTTTGCAAAGTGATGGTATGAACATGCATCATTTTTTGTTATCAAAATACTATTTGATATTATTACAATTAGAAATATTTTTTTGACAACCTTAGGAGTCATATTTCTATGTCGTTTCTTCAAATTAAACAATACCACTATTTTTCTGCACTGAGAAAAGGTCATTTTATGAGGAAATATTGCATATGCTACATGATTAAAGTTAACATGCTAGTTTTTTCTATATAAAATAGTTTATAATGCTTATAGAATCATTTTGACTCATAATATATACCTTATATCATTTAGAAAACCTAATGTTTTAGGATGAATTTTTGTTCTCAGTAGAGAGGATTATGGCCATTCAATGAAATATTGAGATTCTTAGTGGTATGTGAGATACATACAAAATTATTGGATCAAAACATGTAGCATATCTTTATTCTACTATATGATGGTTTTTGAGATAAAACACGACCATTTTAGTGTTTTTATGAATCAATATCATATAGAAGGCTGCTAAAGTGTATAACTATATAATGAGCACCCTATATTGTACTATTTTTTTTATTATAAAAATGATTTTTCTAGTTCCCAAGACTTGTCGTAAATGATTATATGACAATAAATTAACATTAGAAAAATGATTCCAATAGGAGGAAAAATCTTTTTATGGAGATATTTCTTGCTTCTCATATATAAGCTTACAGAAAAATAGTTTTTCTCAACCATATTCAATCATTTGTATATTTTGAGTTATCAAAAAGGGTTATTTTCTAAAATATATATTTTTTATAGAGCATCTAGGTATAGATCTTTATGGGACTTTCAGGTTTTTTCAAAATTTTATTTGATTAGTATGTGTGATTTTTTTAATTTATTAGAAAAAAGGACACTATAATGTCCTATTTTGGTACAACACTAGTGTTAAACTTGGAAGTAGTCTGTTTTGATTCATTCATTTCTCACATCATTTGCAAAGTACATATGCACTTGTATAGTATCATTGGAAATCTAAGCGGGCTCACAACGCAAGTCAGAAGCTACAAAGGGCTGGTATAAAGCAGTGGAAGTACGTACTTATTTCTTGGAGTGTCCATCCATCATCTTTCCTAGCAGTGGTATCAGAGCAAAGCTATAGTAAAATGGGAGATGGTTTTCCTTCTTTCATTGATAAATTGGATAGGAACAACTATGAAGCATGGTCCTTGGGGATGAAGGCATACTTGTAAGGAAGGAGCCTCTATGGATACATCTCAAGAGATGAGGAGATGCCCACATTCAGAAGCCAAGGACAACCTACAAGAGAGGAGCATGAAAGACTCAACACATGGTGTGCTAAGGATGCATTAGCAAGGTCTTACTTACTTAACTTAATTTTTTATCTTCTTCTTCCACACATTAGGAACTGTAAGACATCTCAAGAGACTTGGGAAACATTATCTTCATAGTTTTCTTCCAACACAAGGGCTAGGAAGAACCAATTCTGGATTGAGTTTACCATTCAAAGGAAGCAACCCAAGCAAAGCATCTCAGAGTATGTGACCAATGTCAAGGATATAGCTGATCAATTGGAAAGCATAGGAGAAGAAATTGAAGAGGAGCAGATTGTAAGACAAGTTACAAATCAATGGTATTAAAGTAGATGACAAATGGGAGAGCTTCACAACTGCCATGGACTTGTACATGGACATGCAGATTCTAGACCTTACCACTCTCATGGGGAAACTATTTACCCATGAAGCCAAGCTCAATAAAAATGGAGATTCATCAAGAGGTAATAGCTCTTCTGCCCTATACACTGATAAAAGTAAGTCCAAAGGGAAAGGGAAGAACAAGAAGATTGAGGATGAAGGAACTACCTCCCAAGACAACTATGCATGGAGAGGTAGAACCTCAAAAGGAAGGGGCAAAGGAGGTAAGCAAGGTAGGGGGAGACCTTATAACTCTGCACCATGTAATATTTGTGGATTATTAAATCATACTACATATGAGTGCTACAAGAACTTCAAGAACTAGAGAGGTAGAGGTTATCAAAGAGGTGGATATACACAATCAAGAGGAAGATTCAATCACCATCAAGGTTACAATAACAACTACAACAACAACTACAATAACAACCACCACAGAGGCTAAAAATCAAGTAAAGATTACAACAACTATACAAATGAGCAAGAGGATTCTCTTCTAATTATGAATATGACTTCAAAACCAGATATAAATGATGACCATCTTTTCTACATTGATTCAAGATGCTCAAACCATGTGGAAGGCAATGTAGCTCTTCTCTCTGACCTTGAGGAACCAAAGGGTAAGCATCAAGTACAAACAGATGATGACACCACACACTCAGTTATTAAAGTAGGAAATGTTAAGACCTCTGATGGAAACAGATTTTTGTTGAGTAGGGTTCTATATGTACCTACAATTACCAAGAACTTGATGAGTGCTCGACAGATTGTGGAAAAAGGTTTGAAGGTTAGGTTCAACCAATATGGAGCATTTGTGGAGGATCCCCAACATGGATTCAAGAGAATCTCCAAAGGCAACAAGACAGGTAGATTATTCACTTTTGAACTTGAGGATACAAGGAATATTGCACTTTATAGCTACAAAGATCAAACACTATCAGAGCTTGAAATTTGGCACAAGAGATTAGGGCATGTTGGTGAAAGAACCTTAAAACAAATATGTAGAGATCAATGTGTGCTTGGGATACCTAATGTATCCAAGCAACACATGATTTATAAATGTGGTGCTTGTCAGTTTGGAAAATCTCACAGGTTACCCTTCTCAAGGAAAGGCTACATGCATGAGGACTACCTAGAGCTTGTCCATACAGATGTGTGGGGACCAAGTAAAGATCCCTCAATTTCTAGATCAAGGTATTATGTATCTTTCATTGATGACTTCAGTAGGTGGATTGTATTGTACTTTATGAAGCACAAAGATGAAGTACTTAGTTTCTTTAAAAAGTATCTTGCACTTTTTGAGAACCAGACAGGGAGAATCCTTAAGACACTAAGGTCAGGTTGAGGAGGTGAGTACTCCCAAAATGAGTTTGATGTATTCTTGCAGGACAAAGGAATCAAGAGAGAAATTACAACATGGTATACCCCCTGAGCCAAATGGGGTGGCAGAAAGGAGAAATAGACTAATTGTTGAAACAGCTAGGTCAATGTTAAATGAGAAATAACTACCTAATTACTTGTGGGTTGAGAGTGTATCTACTGCCACTTATCTTGTAAATAGGTTGCCATCCAAATCTCTTGATGGGATGACCCCATATGAAGCATGACATGGTAGAAGACCTTCACTTGACCATTGCAGGATCTTTGGAAGTTTTGCTTATGTGCATATCCCTTGTCAAATAAGAGGTAAGCTAGACCCTAAGTCAAAGAAGTGCATCTTCATAGGGTATGATTTGAATCAGAAAGGATATAGGTTTTACAATCCTTGAAACAAAGGATTTATGATCACTAGAGATGTTGTCTTTGATGAGAATGACTCTTGGTTTGAAAGTGAATATAGGAAAGTAAAATGAGCTTATGACTTGGAAGAGGAGTTTCCAAGCCTCACTAAGGAGGAGCCTAATTAGATTGAAGACACTAACGCAGATGATGAGGACATCATCAACTTAGAAGAATTCAAGGCATGGAAGTCCAAAGGCAAAGTCAAGATGAAGAAGTTGGAGGATATACCTGAATCATCAAACCAAGCAATCAGAATATCACAAAGGGAGAGCAAGAAGCCAATAAGATATGGGTATGACACTTCCTTAATTACTAAGCACTTTGTTTATCTTGAAAAAGATTTGTCATTTGAAGAACCATCATCATATGAAGAGGCAAAGACCAAAATAGAATGGATGGAAGCTATGGATGAGGAAATTGAAGCACTCAAGGAGAATGATACTTGGAAGCTAGTGCCAAAGAAGGAGTCTATGAAGGTAATTGGTTCTAGATGGATCTATAAGGCCAAGAGGAATTTTGATGGATCAATAAGCAGGTACAAAGCTAGACTTGTGGCAAAGGGTTTCGCACAAACCCAAGGAGTTGATTATGAAGAAAACTTCTCACCTATGGCCAAAATGCCAACCATCAGGGTATCGGTAAGTGTGGCTGCATCAAAGAATTGGAACATGTATCAAATGGATGTAAAAAGTGCATTTCTAAATGGCTGGATTTTAGAGGAGGTGTACATGTCTCAAGATCCTGGCTATGAAGACCCAAGCAAGGTAACATATCTATGTAAATTGAACAAAGCTCTTTATGGATTGAAGCAAGCACCTAGGGCATGGAACCATAGTTTGGCTACATACCTTCAAGATCAAGGATTCATCATGAGTAAAGCAAATACTTCTCTATTTGTTAAGAGGAGAAATTTAGAGGTAATATACCTATGTGTATATGTTGATGATATCATACTCACAGATAATGATGCTAATGGCATCAAGCAGATTAAGAATCAGATGATGCAAGAGTTCAAAATTAGTGACCTTGGATCACTAAAATATTTTCTTGGACTTGAGTTAGTCGTATATTAACTCTAGAATTTATATTACTCAAAGAAAGTATATACAAGACATGTTAAAGAAGTTTCAGTTGCAGAATGCCAAGGTAGCAAGTACTCCAATGGAGGTAAACCAAAAGTTAAGTGTTCATGAAGGTGATGTGCTTGAGAATATTGCATGTTACCAAAGCATAGTGGGAATCTTGAACTATGCTACATTGACAAGGATTGATATTGCTTATGAAGTAAGTGTTTTAAGTTAGTTTATGCACAAAACTAGGGCACCTCACTTGGAAGTTACCGAGAGGATTTTGAAGTACCCTAATGGCACTCAAAATCAAAGATTATATTTTCCTTATACCTCAGATTTGGACATCAAGATATATTCAGATGCAGATCATGCAGGTTGCAAAGATGATAGAAGGAGTACCTCAGGTTACCTATCATTTGTAGGTGATAAACTTATATCTTGGTCTTCAAAGAAGCAACCTACTGTTGCTTTATCTTCTACAGAGGCTGAGTATAGAGGATTGGCTAATGCTACTCAAGAGGAAATATGGATTGGACTGTTATATACAGATTTACGTTTGCATACCACATCTCCAATGATTTTTGGAGGTAATACAAGCTCATTACATCTTGCAGCAAATCCTATTTATCATGCTAGGACCAAGCAAATAGAGGTTCACTATCATTATGTGAGAGAGAAGCTATTGAGCAAGGAGATTCAGTTGGCTTATGTATCAACTAATATGCAATGTGCAGACTTATTGACTAAAGCATTAGATGGTACAAAACTTTGCAGGTGTAAGCCTTTGATTGGACTCTAGAACATTGAAGAAGATTGAAGAAGAAGAAAAAGCCAAAATTTTTGGCTTGAGGAGGAGTTGTTGGTGCAAATACCAAGCCTACACATTTGGCTAGAGTTTAGGTACAATTAAAACTCCATGGAAACCATTGCTAGGAAGTTTTTTTATCTTTACCATTTGTAAAAGTCATTTTTTTCACTTGAAAGAATATTTGTAACTACCTCTAAAATCATGGGACTTGTTAGTTGGAAAAGTCCCAACTCTACTTGAGAGAATATCTCCTAGATTGAAGGACTACTTTTTAGTGAGAGCCAATGGAGGATTCAAATTCAAATTCAAATATCCTATCTATAAAAGATGTGTAAAAACTCGTAGGATATGTGACTCCATTTTCGAGTTCTCCTTGACCACATTGTAAGAGAGTAAGGCTTACATCATAGCCAATACTACTCACAATCATTAGGCTTTGATTATCATGCCTATGATCTTGTACAACATTGTGTTCTAATACAATAGATCAATACTTCTCATCTATGGTCTCTCTATCATAGTTACTCTTAATAGTCAACTTATACTGCTCATATCTCAGTTATTTCTTTACCATTTTCAATGTTCTATAGCTTCTTGGAATCAGCTCTACGTTTTCTACATGCTGACAAACTTTGAAGATAAGACATTCAGCAAATTTGGAGAAAAGTGCATCGAAGCACTCACTAGTCAAACTCTATAGAGGTCCTTGAAAATCGGGGGTAATGATTTGATTGCTAAATTGATTGCTCTATGTATAGTACATCATTTTAAGTGATTCCACTTGGAATCATTAGCGCATTAAGCTAATTTGATATCTCCAAAAGGAATGTTTCTAATTCCTACTATACTGGAAGCACTGAGCATAACTAGCAGCAAGTGTGTGAACAAAAATAGAAGGTTTTTATTGAACCTTCAACTTGGAAGTAGTCTGTTTTGGTTCAATCGCTTCTCACATCATTTCCAACGTACATATGCACTTGTATAGTGTCATTGGAAATCTAAGAGGGCTCACAACTCAACTTTAAAGCTACAAGGGACTGGTACAAAGCCGGATTCGGTAGTACCTACTCATTTCTTGGAGTGTCCATCCATCTTTCCCAACACAATTATGGGATAAAGTCCTTTGGGTTTTCTAGGGTTTAGCTCAAGTGCTTCCACAGAAAAACTCATATTTTGAATGGGTTTCAAGGGTCAAACCTAGGTGTTTATGGCTCAAAAGTTAGTTATTTACACACACAGGTCTAACGTACATATTTAACATGGTTTCACATCTCACAATCAATCAAATCCGCCAAAAATGCACATATTATACCCCTTTTTCAATCAAATCATCACTCCATAATAAAAAATAATTGAACTTTGAAGAAAAATGATGTACACTTCCCTGAGGGATCTCATCGCGACATTCAACCCCACTAAACCTGCACATCGTCATGATGGTCCAACATGCAAAATCCAATAGAACCGTATCAGGGTTCTCTTGAAACTCTTTGAATTTTTTATATTTCCCTTTTGAAAATCAAAGCGTGATATCATGCACTCCATGGAGCTTTATAAAGATTATTATAAATTTTAGAATATTTACTAGATACAAGCTTCATAAACATCTTACTATGTTTTTGCTTTCACAATCAGATAAGTGACCATATGAATAAACCATTGGCTTTCTAGACCTTTTGTTTGTTCAAACCATTCAAATCCAGCAACTCATCCTAAGTACTAGCATATACTAAACTTCTACTAACTCAGTTTGTAGAATATACCCTGATTCCTCTATTAATCCCCTACGGTCCAACTCACCATCATATTGTTTTCTTTTCTTCTACTTTTTCATTTTTCTTTTTCTCTTTCTTTTTCTTTTCTTTTATTTTTCACTTCATTGCAGCTTAGGACTTTTCTTTTTATTTCTATTTTCATGAATCGGCCTATGTTGAAATCGGGTGTGACTCATGGATTTGTTTGCTTGGCCAAGTTTACCCCACCTATTTGACGACCCAACATAGCACACGACATACACAACGTTCGCCTTACATGAAATCGCATTAGCTCGTGGGTCTGACCACCCAGCTAGAGTGACTCCACCTGGCTATCGACCCATGTAGGTGCATGACAACAGATAGGTCAGGCCTACAACAAAACTAGCATCAGCTCCTTGGCTTGATCACCCAACTAGGGTGGTTCCACCCGCCTACTAGCCCATCAGATCACACTAACAACATGCACACACATATAAAACTGGCTTCACTATGAAGGTTTCTTATGAATCATGATCCATATGCAAGTAAGGTCTCATAAGAAACAAATAATAGGATCCAAGAATCCCACTTACTAAGTGTTCAAATCAATCAGCATATACACACACTCAGTCTAAGCATGCCATCACATTCCCAAGCTTTCACTCCCAAAAGTCTCTAGTCCACGAACTGATTCTGTTCATATAGTTTATAGTCGTTCATGCTTCATACAAAACCATAATAGATATTTGCTATCTTCATTCTACATGATTTTCTTAAATTTGTACATATATTTATCACACACAAAAATGCAATGCAAATGCTTTTTTCAAAAAGAAAAGAGATTTCAAATCAGAAACATTTCACCTTATCATTTTACTCCATCTTCATCATTGTTTGATCCACCTTCTCTTCAATTCATGATCTATCATCCTTCATCAGCATCATCCATCATCATCATCATAATCATTCATCATCATCATCATCATCAATCATCAATACTCATCATAATCAATCATTAGTAATCATCATAAAAAATCATCATCATCAATCATCAATCATTATCATCAACCATCATCAATCAATCATCATCATTCATCATCATCAATCATAATAAACCATGCATCATGATCATTTTCATCATCATTCATCAATCATTATTCATCAATCATTATTCATCAATCATTATTCATCAATCATTATTCATCAATCATCGTCATTCAATAATAATCAATCATCATCAATCATTATCATTCATCATCATCATTATCATATATTCTCATACGTTTTCATTATGATTCTTCTTTAATCATCCTTCAATATTTGCAAATATATCTTGAAAAGTTAGATTTCTACTTTTCTTGTTCTTTTTCAAAGTCTTAGAAGACTTTGAAGTTGCCTTTACATTCCCCTCAATTTGCTTAATAATATCATCAAGCAATTATTTTTCTGCTTTGTTCAATCGCTTATTAGATTTTATATCTTCTTGAATTTCTTCTTTACTCTTTTCTTGTTCAATTTCTTTGTCAAAGTTTAATTGAGATTGTAATTTCATAACTTTCTCTTGATCAAATAGATCCTCATTAGTCAAAATTTTTGGATTAAACAAAACATATACATCCTTATCTTTCTTTGATTTCTCTTGAGTTTCTCTATCATATTCTCTTTTATTATCTATTTCCATATGTTCTCTCAATATCTCCACAATATTTTGTTTTTCAACCTTTATCTGTCTACTTTTGGTTTCTTCAGTAGGTTTCTCTTGACTATAATAGATAGCATACTCATTTGTTCTTCAGATCTATTATCTTCATGAGTTTTTGGTTTCCATCTCTTTTGGAATGACTTTGATCTAGTTTTGTTCGCTTCAAAATGTATAGTGTTTGATATTGCATTTATCATTTATATTAAGGTCATCATGATACCAAATTTTGATTTTATAGATTCACTCGTGTTAATTTTCATTTCCATAAATGACTCTTCATATTTTCTAAAGTTTTCCTCAATTCTTTTTTTCATTTTAGTTTTCCTCTTCTTATGAGCTAAGCTGAGAAGTAGAGGTTCAATCTATGCATCAATAGAAAAGTTCACACTCGTATGATCAAAACTGATGCAAAAAGTGGATGATCAAAGTCAGGTAGTCAAAAGCAATCTTTCTGTTCAAGTGTGTGGGACGATGTAGAAAATTCAAAGAACTTGAAATGCTAGTACCTGGAATATAAATCGACCATGAGGTTCCTATTTCTCTTCTCAAGGAGTGGATGGCGTGTCAAGGATCACCAGGCAACTATGTTGCTTCACGTTGAGTTCAAGTGTCGGGAAGGAGGCAAGGAGGGAAGAGCGGTGTGGGGTTGGATCAAGCCTCGATGTTGGTCATTCTCCCTGTTCGGTGAGCAGCATCTACACGCTAGGCGCCTTGCCCTCGATATGGTGACTCATATCATACATCGTAGGCCCGCTCCTCCGGAGAGAAAGGATAAGAAAAAGCTTGCATGCGTGGAACTTAATCATCACATATAAAAAATTGAAATATAGTGCGGAATAAACAGCAATGCTCAGTGATGCAATGTAAATGCACCTGGAGTCCTCCGATAAATGTCAATAAGGCAGATCACTGATACAATAGGCTACTACAGTGATACAATAGGCCGTTACACTGCGGGTTGGTGATACAATAGGCCATTATAGTGCGGATCTGGTAATATAGTATGTCGCTATAGTGTGGATCAGGTAATACAAGATAGGCTTCCCGCTATAGTGCGAGAAGACGCCCACGATCTTCTCTTCAATCTTCATAGTGTGAACTTTACTACACGGCACAAGTCTTCAAACATCATAATCTTCAAATGATCTCTTTAGTTCAAATATCCGACAAAGACCTAGAAAGAAGTTCCACAAGAAAGATCCAGAGGGGGTACTCTTTACTTCCAGTCTTCAAACTCTTTTTCTTTACTTCATATAATACTCTTCAAATTATTAGAAATTGCCACCAGGAGAAAAACTTTGGAGAAAACATCTAGAGAAAAAATCTGGATAAAAAATCCACGGGGCGTAGTGCTTCGATTTGGTCTTCAAAACCGTTTCTTGACTTCATGTAATATTCTTCAAATCATGAGAAACTACAATTTGAAAAGGCGATCCACATAAGAGTTCCATGGGGAGGTGAGTAAATCATTAATAAACTGAAATTTATGTTAAAAACACACTATGCTTTTGATTCATTTCCACTTAGTAATTTTTTGTAATGTTCACACACAAGAGAAATATTTACATGGAAACAATTATATATGTGCATAGAAACAACCCTTCTAACCATTCACAATCACAAGCATGTGCATATTCACATATATACCCATCAATTTGTGCATTGTTTCACGTTTTAAGCAATTGCATATGGGTTTCCAAATGCATGGATTCCCTTGCACTCATATTCAATTGTATACCCATAGACACATTAAATTCATATCCAAGTGTTCACAATCATGGCCTCAATCATAAACACCCCTTCTCTTTCCTTCATCTTCCTTTCTTTCTTTCCCTTCTTACTTCCTTCCTCTCTTTCCCTTCTTCACCTCTTCTTGCTTTTCTTTTTCTCCTCTTTTACCTTTTTCCTATCTTTTCTCTCGTCTACCCTTCATTCCTCTTTTGTCCTCCCTTTATTTCTTCTCCTAGCCTCATCACTTTCCTTCTCTCTTTTCTTTACCTTCTCTTCATTCTTTCTATTCTTTTCTTTCTTTATTTTTCTTCCTTTCTTTTTTTTTTCTTTTTCTTTTTTATTTCTATAAGGCATACAACCGACTTTCTCCTCTCTCTCTTTCTCTCATTGTGATGTGCAAACAGGAACTGATATTGTAATCCTCTCTTTCTCCCTCTCTCTCTCTCTCTCTCCGTCTGCAGCGACTCTCTCATGCCACAATAGTTCCCTTTTTGGGTCTCTCTCTCTCTCTCTCTCTCTCTCTCTCTTCCCTTGCATGTAGCGAACGCTATCACCATTTCTACATCTGCCTCCATATCCATTAGCAGCACCCAATATTTGGGTCTCTCTCACTCTCTCACGACTATGATCACCACCGACGTGTTGCCACCATCAATCTCTAGTAGCCGACCATTTCCTTCTCTCTCTCTCTCTTAGTGTTCTTCTCCTCTCTCTAGTGGTTGTTGATAGGTGTCTCTCTCTCTCTCTCTCTTTCTCTCTCTCTCTCTTTCTCTCTCTCTCTATCTCTCTTTCTCTCTCTCTCTCTCTCTCTCTCTCTCTCTCTCTAGCACCTACATCATGCCACCATTTTCATCAATCTACACCTATGTGTCGACATATCTACCTCTCTCTCTCTAACCATCAATAGCACCATCTCTCTCTCTCTCTACATCCCTCCACATGTGTGCGGGGCCTCTCTAGCTCCGATACACTCTCTCTCCTCCTGAATCCTTGCACGCCTTCCTATCCTCTCTCTGTTTGCCATCTTATTTCTCTTTGCGTGGCACCTTGGCCTCCTTTGTCTTCCAAATCTCATGAAGGGTTCTACTACTACCTCTTACAATTACTCTGTTAATGTAAAAAAACACCTCCAAATAAACATGCTACACACGTAACCAAGAAAGAGGATGCAGTCACATGGCTTCGATCTTACAAGGCCTACAAAGAAAAGATTCTCTCTCCTCTCTCTTTGCATTATACAGTCGCAGGACTTTTGAAGTCTGCATATAATTCTCTCTCTCTAAATGCACTACCGTAAAGTATATGTGCAAGAGGATAAAACATGAATGAATAGAAATGGGCAAGGAGCATACTTGAAAAGAGGTTCTACAAGGAAAATCCATAGGAAGGAACAAATGAGGCTTGGGCACCTATTTATAGGCCTCCCCCTAGGACATCCTTCTAGATTCTTCTGACCTCCTTTCAAACTTCCTATTTTTGGACGGCCTTTTTTACTTTTCTTGAATTAAGGTTTTTGGTTTCACAGTGGATGTTCATAAATTAATTATTTTTAAAGGAAACCTAGGGTAAAAGCCAATTCTAAGGCTCCAAGCTAGGGCTTTTGATTGGGGAAATTAGGGTTTTGCCCATAATTAAGTCAAACATGTCTGATTGAGGGTTTATTTACAGTTATGGGATAAAATCCAAGGGGTTTTCTAGGGTTTAGGTCAAGATTTTTTGGGATGAAACTCACATTTTGAAGGGGTTTCAAGGGTCAAACCTAGGGGTCTATGGGTCAAAAGTTAGCTATTACACACACATGTCTAATGTAGATATTTAACATGGTTTCGCATCTCACAATCAATCAAGTCTGCCAAAAAATGCACATACTATACCCCTTTCTCGATCAAAGCATCACTCCATAATCAAAAAATTATTGAGCTTTGAAAAAAAAGTTGATGTACACCTTCCTGTGGGATTTCATCCTGATAGCGATCGGTTTGCATTCTTCAATGCCAAAATGCTACAATAATGTGTGAAGATATTTTATTTGACACAAAGCCATTTCCCCATTAGCTTGCATAAATTGAATGCCCAAATAATGAAGAAAGTGCCTTAAATTTGACATCTCAAAAGAGGCATGCGAATCAGCCTTAAAATCAGCACTATGCTTCTCATTTGGACTAATGAGCAACATCATCATCATACATAACAATGATCAGAAGTGCATCATTCACACACTTAGCGTATAAGGTGCTCTTAGTTGGACTATTCTCAAAACTATGTGCAATCAACTAGGCATGTATCTTTTCATACCAAGCACGTGGTGCTTGCTTCAAACCATATAATCCATTTTTCAACCTACACACTTTGTTTTCATCCCCTTTCAGCATAAAACCACAAGGCTAAAGACATATAGTTCTTCATGAATATCACCATTCTAAAAAATGCTTTTTTTAATGTCCAAGTGATGCACATTCCAACCATGATGGGATGCAAGTGCACAGATACCATGAACAGTAGTCATTCGACAAGTGGGTCCAAAAGGTCTCATCAAAATCAGTGCCTCTCTCTTGGGCAAAACCTTTATTAACTAGTCTAGCCTTATATCTCTCAACTCTTCCATTAGGCTTATGTTTTAGCTTCTATATCCATTTATTGCCAATGGTCTTTTTGCCTAGAGGAAAATAACATAAAGAACAAGTACTAATCTTCATAATAGCATCATTTTGTGATTGCATAGTAGCCACCCAATTTTTTGAATTTTGTGGTTCATAAAAAATAGGCTCATTCTCATCACAAAGACCAGAGGTAGCCATAGAATAGCAATCTAATTCAAAAAAAGCAATATGAGATCCTAAACAAGTACAATATGATAGAGGGGCATCTAATTTGCTATCTCCCAATGTCTTCACTAGCCATTTAGGCATACTTTTGCCTCCTTTATTTTAACCCTCTCATCAACAAGTCCATCACATAAATTTGCATGAAAAATGGAATTATCTACATCATCATGTGGAACCTACAAAGGTTGAGAAATAACCTCATTTGAACCAACAATAAGCTATCCACCTATAAAAAGAAGGAGCAAAGTGTGATACACACCTCTAGAGCTAATTGATGTCTCATTGGTAGATGAAACTAGTAGCAAAATTGCATCTTCCACAATAAAAACATCATGGCTAACCAAAATGCATTTACTCTATGGATGCTACAGACGATAGCCCTCGCTTTGAGAATTGTATCCTGTTGGAAGTGGGTGGGTCTCAATAATAATAAATCACAAGTTTATAGGATCTTCCAACACATGAACCTTAGCATACACACCTTAAGACTAAAAAAGATGATGAGTGAGAGATAGAGAGAATAGACATGACCTTTCAACAAACTAACAATATCTGGATCTAGGCAAAAGTAGGAACTAGATCCAAATTCCTTCTGAAAAATGCTGTTGGAAAACAATGTCACATCAGTCCAAAACCCATTTAGGGCAAAAACCCTAATTTTGGTACTTAGTCATTTTTGGCACAAAAATGGGTAAAATTTTTATGAGCCTATCATGTAGAGCCTGAAGAGATCTTTCCAATGCTATATGACATGCAATCATCAAAGATCAGATTTGGGAGAAAACCCTAACCCTAATTTTCTATGAATTTAGGGTTTTGACCTCATATGATAGTTATCAACATGAGCATCATAAAAATGTTGTCAGATCATTCATCAGGTAGTCTGACGTGCGAAAAAGTGAGTCAAGAAGTTATTTTTGAAGTTAGCTAAAAGCAACTTTAAAAATAAAGCAAACTCACCTAAAATAAAGCAAACTCACTTAAAATAAAGCAAAAGCAATTTGAAAAGCGATGTGCTTAAAATAAAGTGCTTTTTTGTGAGTTTTTCACATGGAGCTCTAAAACCTATATAAGAGAGTCTTGGGTCACTTTGTTAGACATCCTACACCAATTGCAACGCAAACTTTGGTCCCTCATTAGAGGTGGTGCTCTATCACACATGGGGCAGCCATAGTGCACTCTAGGAGATGTTGAGGAGCAGCTATGGAGTTCTTCTTGGAGAAGAGTGTGATCACACTCTTGGTTATGGAGAGGACTTACCTATCAGGAGCTTGGTGGTGTGGATCAACCATCTACATAATGTATTTGAAGATTGTCTTCTACATGAAGATTTTGGTGTACTTCAAAGACATGAAGATTGTCTTCTACATGAAGATTTGTATCTTACGATACATATTCTCTTTATGCACATAGGTACTACTTGAAGCATATGGAAGTGGCATCCATATCATGAGGACTCCTATTCGGCATAGGTACAAGAGAATCAGTACATGTATGCTTTATGCATATTTGGATGAAGTGTTCGAGAAGGTATGTTCATATGAGTTTGAGGATTTCTGGCAACAAACTT
This sequence comes from Ceratopteris richardii, assembly GCA_020310875.1. NCBI lineage: Eukaryota > Viridiplantae > Streptophyta > Polypodiopsida > Polypodiales > Pteridaceae > Ceratopteris > Ceratopteris richardii. Next base: position 116,354,999 of record CM035426.1, read on the forward strand.
GTTAGCATTCTTTGCTACTTTTGTAAGTATGTGATCTTTTCACACACGTATCTTACTTAGGGTCTTCCATAGCCTAAAGTTAGATGAGGGTTTGCTGATTATCAGTTGCACACTGATCCTTCCTCTTTCTGTTACTCATATTCACTCTTCTACAACCTATTAGGTCACACATCTCATATATATTAAGATTTATGTCCATACATCTGAATATGTTTGTTACATTTGTATATTCACTCATCCATCTATTTCTATTCACATAGAATGGTTGGGACTTTTGCTCCCACATTGTAACTTGACATTTGTATATATGATAGTGTGAGTAAGCAGTGACTTACGTAACACTTTACACATGTTGTTTAGACTCTCTCTATCTTTGTCTCATCATTTGTATGATTAAGTGTGGTATGTTCATGTTTTGTCAATATTGGAAGATTGCTAGAATCTGTGTTGTAGATCTTGGAAACCTATGGAACTATGGATCTGTGATATTAGTTATGGGCCTACTAAATCTCCAACATTTGGTATATGAGCATCCAGGTTCACAGGCTCCCAGAAATCTAGGTTTACAACATATGATTTAAGAGCATCTTCTAACATTTGACATTTGACATATGCACTTAATCTAGATGAGTAGATATTTGAGAATTATACAATTCATTCACATGTTTATTCATCAGTATGGAGTATGAAATTGATGATCTGTTAGCAGCCAAGTATTTTTGGAAGAGTAAAGTTACTTTACAGAAGTATTGTTTGCAGACCAAGACTTGATGAAGAGAAGGCTACTTAAAATTCAAGGAAAAACAATGCTTTGGAGAAGATGAAGGAACCAAATCAACATCAAATCACAAGTATTAGTTTGTACTATCAGATTATCATTTGCAGGTTATATCTTAGAAGAGAAGTTATTAGGAAATTTGAAGGATTCAAGAAGTGCTTCTATACACTTTGATTTTTTGAAAGCAAAAGCATTAGCTACATCAAAACAATTTCGATATATCTCTTTCATGGAAAGAAAGCTTATCTGAGAAGACAAATTTGGAGATGAGATGAGTTTTGTTTTCAACCAATCTTGTGTTGTAAGTTGGTCAGATATTCAGGTACATAGTTTGATCTAGGTACTCTAGAGAGGTAATTCAACATTCAGCCAAAAAGTTGGTGAATTGAGTCATATCAATCACATTTGAAGTAGAGTTTTGATTCAAAGATATGAGGAGATGGTAAAAAATGATTCTATGTTCACTTCCATTTGTATATTATGTTTGTTTTGTCTCTTACTCTTAGCACTAGAGGAAGAGAAAAAGTTCACTTGAAGTAGTGCTTGCTACTTCAAGATGAAGAAAACAAAAGGTATGGAAGAGAAGTTTGAAGATGTTGACATCATGGTCAGGTGGAAGAAAGATGCAGAAGAAGAAAGTCCAACATTTCCAAAGGGAAAGTAAGACTTCTTTTTCTCTTATATTTTCCATATATTTTTCCTACTTTTATCCTCTACATCCAAAGACAAGTCTATGAGAACATCTTGTGAAAAAGATAAGTTAAAGAAGAATTAGTTTCTTGTTTTGCATTACACTTGGTCATGTTTTAGTAGATTTTGACAAAGAATTGCATTGAGAGAAAGAAAAGCAGTAGATATATGTTTTGACTCATATGTGTATGAGTTATGTTTTAGTTGAAGATTTTTTTAAAGTAGGTAGCTCACATGTTCCCTCAAAGAATTCTTGGAGTGTCAATATAGAGCTACTTGGTATATGACAAGTTGCAGAGAAGTATATTTCTTCTTTATCTAACTCTTGAGATAAAAGAGTATTTGTAGCAGATGTTGGAGACTTGGAGAGAGGTTTTATGTTTGGAAAAGTTACCTCATATTCATTATTTTTAGAAAAATTCAGGAAAATTTAGATTTTTGTGGAGTACAAGTCAGATGAAGAATCTACTTTCTATGATTGTCTAGATTTTTGGATACATGCTTGTATTCGAAAAAGGTTTTCCATCAAATCCTATCACCTGATTGAGAAATGGAGTTAGCCAAAATAAAGTCAAGCACATACTATCACATTTCACCTGGGTAGAATATGAAAATATTAAGTATCAACTTGCAGCTTTTGGAGTTCTCAAGGTGAGAGTTTTTCCATTTATGTTTCAAGTAGGAGTTGCAGATTCTTGGGAAGGATTTGGTTAATGAAAAGTTTTATAAATTTATGTGAGAAGCATGGACACTTGGAGACATTCAGGTAACAAATCAAACATCCAGTCATGAAGGTTTGATGAGAGGAGATTCTACACATGTATTTTGTTAGAGAGATCATTGATCTTGTATGATCTTGTATAATCTTGGATGACCTTGAATGATCATGAAGATCTTGAGTATTTATGAGTCAGTTGTCTATCCTTTGTTTGTGAAAGTTCTTTAACATTAGAGGAAGTAAGTCAAAGGTTCAGATTCTATGAGAATTCTATTGCACAGAAATTTGATATTTGATAGAGGTATGTTTCAGAGGTTCACACATATATGTTTATACCAAGTTCTGAAGGAAAGAGGTCTAAAGGACTAACAGGTATGAACAAAGATGAAGACGTGATGACATCATAGATATGATATTTTGATGAGACTCATAGGATGAATTGAGTTGAGTTGAGTTGAATACAGTGAGAGGTGAACCAACTAGTGTTCATAATACACTAAGTTGTGAGTTGTCAGTCACAAGTCCCAGGATTCAGTCCTTGATTCTATTTAGTGTATTTATATGACATAGTAGAAATATGTTGAGAAACATCTTGTAACGTAAAGGCAAATATGTGAATCCTAGTGTACGCTTATAGCTTTGAGAAGTCATATAACAGGAGATAGCAACTTCAGTGTCAGTTCATGCTACATATGTTGTCAAGAAGTGATTGCTTGATGTATACACTATTGGATATCTGGTTTGCATATTTTCTCAGGTATTATGGTTCATATTCAGCAAGTTCAATTTTTTTGAAGTTTGAAGAAAGTCAAATTTAGTTTTGAAGAAGACTTTTGAAGAAAAGGTTTGAAGGTCAATTCGGGAGTATAAGTTTGAAGTTTATATCAGTTTGCAGATGAATGAAGTTTTATATCCAGTTTAGTTTGTACCAATATGACATTGCAGGGGGGAATATTTAGATTTCTGTCCATACATCTGAATATGTTTCTTACATTTGTATATTCACCCATCCATCTATTTCTATTCACATAGAGTGGTTGAGAGTTTTGCTCCCACATTGTAAATTGACATTTGTATATATGATAGTGTGAGTAAGTAGTGGCTTATGTAACACTTTACACATGTTGTTTAAACTCTCTCTATCTTTGTCTCATCATTTGTATGATTAAGTGTGGTATGTTCATGTTTTGTCAATATTGGAAGATTCTTGGAATCTGTGTTGTAGATCTTGGAAACCTATGGAACTATGGACCTGTGATATTAGTTATGGGCCTACTAAATTTCCAACAAATGCATAGTCATTTGCTTTATGAACTCAAGAATTTCTTCCTTCTTATCATCAATCAGATTTTTTGCAATATATGCATTGCATGATAGCAAGATATCACCTATATGTAGAACATATAATCTATATCCTTTGCTTTAAATTGCATAACCAATAAAGATCCATTTAATGATTTTACATCAAGCTTACCATGATCCTTCTTCTCAATGTGAACATAAGCTAGGGAACCAAACACTTTGAAGTCACTCGCATTGGGTTTCTTCCCATAGTAAGCTTCATAAGGTGAGATGACCTTCAAAGCATTTGTGGAAGACCTATTCAAAATATGATCAGCTATATGTACTACATCAAACCAAAACTTGGGAGAAAGCTTTTTGGATGACATCATGCTATGCATCATCTCAACAAGTATCCTATTCTTCGTATTTGCAACAAGATTCTCTTCTCGCATGTAATCAATAATGAGTTGATGAGAAATACCTTTGTCTTCAGAAAAAGAATTAAAGGCTTTTGACATGTACTCTCCTCCTCTATCACTTCTCAAAATCTGGATCTCTGACTGAATTTCATTTTTAACCATAGCTAAGAAAGTTATTAAAGGTAGGAAAATTTGACTTCACTTTGAGACCATAAATCCATGAATATATTAGAAATCATCAACAAACATAAGAAAGTACCTAAAACCTTAAATAGAATCTATTCTCATCGAACCATTCACATCTGAATGTATGATCTACAACTTTCTTGTAGCTGTGATGTATCCATGCTCCTCGAAAGGAAGTTTATGAAGGTTTCCTTCAAGACATCCTCCACATGACTCTACATCATTTGGTAAAGCAAAAGTAGTTGTTGCAGTTACACACATGTAATGAATACACACATAGACATATACACATACTCACATATACATACACATACTCATATACACATACACATACATAATCATATGTACACACACATAGACTCACATAATCATATTTACATACATATATACACATACACATGCATACACACATACATACACACACATGCATACGCACATATAGACACACATACATAAACTATATATATATATATATATATATATATATATATATATATATATATATATATATATATATATATATATATATATATCCTAATTCAAAAACACTATTTCAAAAACCGTAATTCGGAAACACTAATTTTGATATTAGGGTTTTACAAACCCTAATTTAGAAACTCTAATTCAGTCTTTTAGCCATATGATTGAAGTATATGTACACATTGCATATATTCCTCCGACCACCTACTAGAGAGATGTCTCTCCTCCCAACCTTATGCCTCTATATATAGCTACACGAATCAATGAGGATCCTAATATATATAAAGATGCATACACATCATGTAGATAGACATACATACATATAAAATGGAGTAGATGCATTATGCATCACACATAGATGCCTATATGTAGACATGTATACATATACATGCCTACCTATTTACATGTACACATTTAAACATAGACACATATACATGTACACATCACATATACATGCCCACATGCCCACATGTATACTTATACATGCATACACAATTATAAAACGTATATATTACACAAATGCATATGCATATATACACGTGTGCATACTAACACATGTATACATATATCACACACATGCACACACATACATATACATGAAACACATATATGTGCATACTAACACATGTATACAAATAATGCACATGAAAACACACACATATGCATACATACAAGACAAAAGTTTGCTCCTTGAAGATAAAGCTTTATATGAAATAATTAGGCATACTCCCAAGCTTCATGTTCTAACTTAAAAGAACATGATTTCATCTCTCTAGTAGGATTCATCGATATTCTGGTTGAATAAAGAAGAATCTATTATGTGATATCCATTCAAATGTTCAAATTATTGATCGATCATGAACAACATCATCTATTGATGGATTAATATCGATCTTCATCATCAGTAGAATCAGCATGTAGAGTATTATCTTCTTCATCAAAAAGATTAGTATCATTATAATATATAATGATTCTAATGTCTCTTTCAGATGTTGATGTATCAGCATCTGATGGTCAATCATCAGGAAGACTTTCTTCGATATGCTTAACAATAAACTGTTCAAACAATGACCTACCTCTAGGTTGAACATGAATGACTTGCCACCAAGGATGAGCATTAGAGTTTTTATAAAAAAAGGCTTGTTCAATATGCCTAGGAACAATGTATGGTTCTCTATTAGGTCACATTTCCTTGGAAGAATCAATTGCCCAAACCCCAGATAATTCCTTTCTCAATGTGGAATTACTACCTTTATACCCAGCTCGAAAGCAGTCAACCTTCAAAAAGTCCTATCAACATATATAAAAACAAAAACCATTACTAGGTGCTTAAGAAAATAATAAACTCCATCATAGAAAATACAAACTTTTTCTACCTGTTTGATTGTACAAAATGATATTTCAAAGATACCAACAACAATTTCCATGTAAGCAAGTTCACCACCTATAAGGTTTGTGTCTTTTGAGCTAGCACGTGATAGTTGCTTGAAAGAAGCAACAATACTAGAATCCTCTATTTTACGTGAAGAATCAATAGCTTTGATTCTAATATGGTGTCCAGAAGCCCACATATTAGTGAACATTCGAGCCTGTAAAAGAAATTAAATTAGTAGAGAGAAACTAATATACATATATGAAAAAAACAAAATATTATTAAAATAAAATTACCTTTCGTTCACAACCTATCATTAACTCTCTCTGCTCATCTGAGATTTCTTCATTATTTGCATTGGTGTGTTGCGAACGAGTATATAGCCAATCCGTGAAAGAAGATATATTTGTAATCTCATTATTATCATGATTACGTCTATATCTTTTGTTTCTCCATCTTTTAATTCAGATATTTTGAAGTTCCTATTCGTACTCACTAAGGAACGTTTACATGCATTCGCTATTATATGCTACAAAAGTAGAAATATCATTCTTTTCTTGAAATGTAAATAAAAATGGAACTCCCTTACCTGATAATACCTCGTCTGTTATTTTCGAAGAAGACTCATTGGTCCATGCACATGGAGCTTCTTCATGAACTCTTTCAAGGCACTCACTAACATAGTACATGCACTCTTCAAGCATCCAACCCTTTGCTATCGATCCTTCTGGTTTTGTTCTTTGCCGCAAATAACCTTTTAATATTCCGATAAATCGATCAACCGAAAACATCCATCGAGTGTTAACAACACCTGCAATCTCTATTTCATCTACAAGATGTACTAATAAATGAACGTGAATATCAATAAATGAATTAGGAAGTTCTTTCTCCATCAAACATAGTAGCTCTTTGCATTCACGTTTCTTTTTTGGGATCCAAGACCATAGATCATAGCTCGTACTCCTTTTGTTGTACATCCATTGATAACCAAAGGTAAAATATGTTTAAAAAAGTTATGCAAATCATGGGTCTTTAATCGAGATAAGCTCTTATCATCCATAGTAAACATGTTCTAGAAAGATGCTCCATATCATGTAGGTGTCTGAATCAATTGAATCCTATTGTTGAGAGTTTGCATCTCTTTTGTCCTAAGTACCCAAGGAGCAGGTGCATAAGTTGTTTCTTGTCGATGCCTATAAAAAATTGGCCATAACTTTGGTTTTGAGTTTTGATCCTTCAAATCATTCCTTGATCCTATGGTGACTTTTAGTCCAACAAGATGTGTCCATAATGAATAACCAATATTCTTGAATATATGCATAGAATCAAGAAGATGACATACTTTTAACTCTTTCCAATACTCCAAAGAATACCATATTGATATATTCTCTATGAGTGCCAATTTTCCTTTACCTCTCTTCACATTCTCATTATCTTCATCATCACTGAAGATTTTTTATTTTGGATCTATAAGAGATGCATCTGTTCATTTTTTATACCAATCCATAGGCATCATAGGTTTTGGACACTGGCCTATTTCAAGCTTTCCATTAAGATGTATTGCTTTTCTTTTAGATCTTAATGGATGATCATCAAGCAAGAATTATTGATGTTGAAGATAAATATTTTTGTTGAGATTCTTACTACAGATTGATCTCAACCAATCACCACAATATGGACAAGCTTTATAACCCTTAGTAGATATTCCTAAATCATGAAAATAATAAAAATATAATTAGATTAACTCACATTTATTTGTAGCATAATGAATAAAAAAATCATGAATAGTCCAAGCCACGATACCACAAACCGTAATATGTCCTTCATTGATGCTTTTTGATACATCAATGAAATTAATACCTATCTATAACTCTTCGAGATTGTCAATGAGAGAAGCAAGATATATATTCATATCTTTAACTTGTCTTTTTCTTGGGATTAAAAGTGAAAGCATTAAATGTTCCTTTTTAATGCTAAGATATGGTGGAAGATTGTAGTTTATAACTACCACTAGCCATGTTGACCATTTACTAGATTTCATGGAGAATGGGTTAACCCCATCTAATGCAACTCCTAACTTTAGATTCTATGGATTTTGTGCAAAATCAGGCCATGTATGTATATATATATATATATATATATATATATATATATATATATATATATATATATATATATATATATATATATATAGATAAATATATATATATATATATATATATATATATATATATATATATATAGAAAATTAAAAATTATACCTTAATAGTGTTGAAACAGATACATTACTTCATCCAGAATGATTTTGAAGATTGAGAATAAGTAAGCTCGCACTTGTTCATGTCAAACGACTTCCTTCATATACATGCTTTAGACACTCCTCTCGAAGATATTTCTCATTTTTTGAAATATCAATGCTCTCACTATCATTTTGATACCAATCCTCAATAAACTCTACCATGCCATCATCTTCATGATTGTCACACAAATCTTTTACTTTATCTTTTTTTTGAATATAGCTCTTTCAACCTTGCATATCCCACAGGATCACTTTTGTGTAGCCTCCTCATAGAAGCTTCTGATAAATGAGGTCTTATTAGAAATTGTCAATGGTATGGAGGAATATCATCAACATCATACATTGGAATCTACACACATGAATAAAAATCAGTAATATTCCATAAATTAATAAAAGGTAAACTTTAAACATAAAATTAAACATATAAATTATTAAATATGGATAGAAAATTTTCTTCTCTCTCTAGCTAAAAGGTGCTCTTGGAGGTTTACACCATTCATAATTCACTAATAATTCATCACTAGCATGTAATGTAGTAATAGCATTGACAACTATGTATCTTGATACATCTCTACTCATCTATGGTGATTCATGACTATTTTCACGCTCCTCAAATGTGCAATTAGTCCTTGAACTATTATGTATCCCTTGACTACTATTTATTAAACCTGCTATATTTCCAGGTGTGTAAGGTCCTCCATCAATATATAATCTTTCATTTTCTGCATGTGAAATCATTCTACTAGTAAGGGATGTTGCATTGAAGCATATTCCATAAGTACTCATGCTTTGAAAATAATGTGCAAGTCGATGCCCATCTCCCCATGCATATATAGGACCACAAAATGACATAAGAGTGATTTCAGAGTCAATGCTCTACAATAAAGAGACCATGAATAGCATTAGAAATAGTGGATGGGGCAATCATATAATGATTACCCCAAAAGTTAAAAATCTCTCCATCTAAAGGAAGTGTTCCTCTATTCCATCCTCCATATCTTCTTCTATCATATGGTTGTACTAGAGAACGACCACGAGTTGGCAATGGATAATCTCTAGCCGTTTCAGTCTCTAAACCAAGAGGTAGAGAATTTCTAGAAACCTCTACTTTTAATTGATGAAGAGCAAGTCCATGACGTGTACGAGGTATATAAACATTATGAGTATAAGTATTATTTGTTGATATATTTAGGTAGTGATGTGTGTGAACACTCTAGGACCGCCGAGGCACTTTTTTCCCTCTTTAGGAGGTTTTTTTCCCCCGGCTTGTATATACGCCTATTGCCCTAATGGGCTACTTATCTTTGTACATTCTCTAGTAATACATTCAGTCTTGTGTGTTGTGCTCCAAGCTTCTTCCTCTTCCTTGTGCTGTTCGCGTGCTTGCGCAGACGTCTAACTCCAACAATTGGTATCAGAGCAGGTCGTTGATTCTTCTAGGGCGCCGTCGACACTCCTCCGTTTGCAGTCTTAGATTCGCACAAAATTTGGTGAGCATACTCAGGGTGTTTTCGAGATCAAAACTGCTTTGCTCTGTGGTGCCGAAATCGCGATCTGAGCTCGTTTCGGCCTCCGAACGCACTATCCTAGTGCTTGTGCAGGCTATTTCATCCTTTTGTGCCAAAGGTATATACCAGTTTCTGTTCGCCAGTTTAAGCGTCTCGAAGTCTGCTACAGGTCTAGCAGAACTCGTCTGGGCAGTTCTGTTCAACTTTTTGAGATACAGTCAATTTTCTGCATCAAGGTATTTTAGTCACCGACCATGGCTGAAAGCAGTGATGTATTCCGTATGTTGGCTGTTGAGGATAAGTTGGATGGTACCAACTACCCATTATGGGCTTATATGATGCGACATGTACTGGTTGCAAAAGGATTGTGGAACATTGTGCAGGGTGTTGAAAGACGTCCTGTTACACCTGTAACGACAGGTACTGCAAATACAGGTGTTGGAGCTGATGAAGATGGTGTCGAAGATGATATTCCGCAGATTCCTGTTCGTGCTGCTGTTTCTGTTGCACCTACTGCAGAGCAGATTCGTTGGGATGGCAGAGATGCCCAGGCACATGCATTGATAGCTTTGTCTGTCAAACGTGCCATTATTCCTCACATTCGCTCTTGCAGAACAGCAAAGGATGCTTGGGATACACTTACCACTTTGTACCAGGCTAGAAATGAGGCTCGTGTTGCTTACCTCCGAAAACAGTTGGAGAGTGAGCACATGAATGAAGGTGATTCGATGGACAATTTTCTTACAAAGATCAAAGACCTGAAGGAACAATTGATTTCTGCTGATGAGGTTATACCAGATAGCTCACTTGTGCAGACCGTTCTGAATGGCCTTCCTGATTCATATCAGAGTTTTGCCTCTACTCTTCGATTGATGATGAAAGGCAATCCGAATGCCTTGTCATTTGAGGAATTAGTCTCTGTTCTGTTGCAGGAAGATCAGTCCAGGCAGAACAGGTCCATTATGCGTGTTGCAGATCAAGCTTTCCTGGCTAGTCAGAAGGGCAAAAGAAAATGGAGCTCCTCTACTAGTAAGCAGAAATTTGCAAATGCTGCACAATCGAAGAACCAGGATAAAGATGAGAAGAAATCAAAAAAGCAGAAATTGTTCTGCAAGTACTGTAAAGGAAATGATCATATTATAAAGAACTGTCCAAAACTGGCTGCTAAAGAGGCAAAGAAGAAAGAGGCTGGAATGGTTGTTGCAGAGGCCTCTACACCAAAAACAGAGTCTGCAAATCTTGTGCAGGAAGAAGAATGGGCGTTTACTACTGTTTGCAGTTTTGACCCATCTTCTCATGATGAGTGCATGTCTGCAGTAGACTCAGATGTTTGGTACTTTGACAGTGGGGCAACCAAACATATTACCTCGCAGCGTAGTTTCTTCTCTTCACTCGAGCCTGCCCCTACAGGGAATACTGTCACATGCGCCAATAACTCCTCTTATCCTGTTATGGGAGTTGGTAAGATCATTCTGACTACTCCTGATGGTAGTTCTTTCACTTTGTCAGATGCTTTATTTGTGCCAGGGATCAAAAAGAACCTGTTATCAGTTTCTGCATTAGCCAAGATTGGCTTGGTTGTGAAATTTGTTGATGACAGGTGTACAGTCCATGATCTCTCAAATGGCAATGTGATTATTGCTTCTGGCATTTTATGTCGTGGGCTGTATAAGCTCATAGACTATGAAAAATCTGTGAATGATTCGGCATGTGCAGTTCATGATTCTCAGGCTATGTCAGATGCAAAGCTTTGGCATGCACGCTTTGATCATCTGAATTTTGCTAGTTTGTTACGCCTGCAGAAATCTGAAATGGTGTCCTCTTTGCCCAAACTTGAGGCACCTGGAAAACATGTTTGTGAAGGCTGTATTTTGGGCAAAATGTAGCGTTCTTCCTTTCCAAAAGATGGTTCAGTTCGGGCTATGCAGAAATTGCAGCTTGTACATAGTGATGTCTGTGGTCCTATGCAGACACCCTCTTTTGGAAATTACCTTTACTTCGTGACTTTCATTGATGATTTTTCCAGGCATGCATGGGTATATCCACTCAAAGCAAAGTCCGAAGTGTTCATGTGCTTCAAACAGTTTTTGGTTTTGGCTGAAAATCTGTCAGCATGTAAAATGGGCACCCTCCGTTCTGATCGAGGGGGGGAATATATGTCTTCAGATTTTAATGCATTTCTGGCTGAACGTGGGATAAAACACCAGTGTACAGTGCCGTATACACCTCAACAGAATGGAGTTGCTGAACGAAAGAACAGGTCACTCATGGAGATGGCGAGGTGCATGGTCAAAAGTCAGGCTTTACCACATAGTTTCTGGCTTGAGGCTGTCATGTGTGCAGCATATGTACTGAACAGGTGTCCCACGAAAGCGTTGCAGTCTATCACTCCATATGAGGCTTGGCATGACCGCAAGCCATCTGTTGCTCATCTGCGTGTTTTTGGTTGTTTGGCATATGCATTAGTGCCTGAACAACATCGCAAAAAATTGGATGATAAGGCAATAAAATGTATTTTTGTTGGGTACAGTTCTGAAAGTAAAGGCTATCGTCTGTATCATCCACAGACTAAACGCATTCTGGTTAGCCGTGATGTTGTCTTTGTGGAAGATGCTATTCAGCCATTGCTTTCATGTACTAAGGAGACATCTGTTAGCTCCAAAGACATGTATGATACTTTGATGCCTCTTTTTACACGTGGACAGGCTAGCGCTGGTCCTAATGAGGCAACTTCTCAGCCTTTGCAGGTTTCATATGATGATGCAGATCATGCCATTTCTGATGCAGATTTACATGATGCACTTGTTGATGAGAGAGCTGATATTGAACAGGCAAAAACTATGCCAAAATGGCTGGTGCAGACTTTGCGTGACAGCAAATTAGATGCACCTTTGTCATATCGTACTCGTTCAGGCTCTCATAGTACCTCCTTTGCATCAGATTGCTATGCTATGGCTGCATCTAGTCTCTGTGATGAGAATGAGCCTGTTTCTTTTGATGAAGCACAAAATTCAGAAAATTGGATGGCTGCTATGCAATCTGAATATGATGCTATAATGAAGAATGGTACATGGTCTTTATGTGACTTGCCTCCTGGCAAGAAGGCCATTGGCACTAAGTGGGTATACAAGCTAAAGCGTAAACCTGATGGTACAGTTGACAGGTATAAGGCTAGGCTTGTTGCAAAGGGTTATGCGCAGGAAAGAGGCATTGATTCTGATGAGACCTTTGCACCTACATGCCGTATGACTACTGTTCGGAGCATTTGTGCACTTGCAGCCCATCATGGTTGGAATGTACATCAGTTGGACATTAAAACAGCATTTCTGAATGGTGACTTGCATGAAGAAGTGTATGTTTTTCAGCCCCGTGGCTTTGTGCAGAAAGGGCATGAAAACCAGGTGTGCAGGTTAAAGAAGGCGTTATATGGTTTAAAGCAAGCACCACGTGCTTGGTATGAGAAAATACATGCCTATCTGATTGCACATGGTTTTGAGAACAGTCCAACTGAAAGCACCTTATATGTTAAGCGTGCTAATGATGTGCTTTTGATCATTGTTGTCTATGTAGACGACATGCTGCTCACTGGTCCTCTTGAGAAGCATATTGCTGATTTCAAGGCTGATTTGCATGCCTCATTTGAGATGTCTGATTTGGGGCATTTGCATCACTATTTGGGCATTCAGTTTATGCAAGTTGATGGTGGAATGGCTTTGTGTCAAACGAAATATATTGACACATTATTGCAGCGTTTTGGCCTTCAAGACTGTAAGCCTATTGCCACTCCTATGGAGACAGGTTTACGATTGAGTCTTCATGATGCTGGAGATGCATTTGATGCTGTTCTCTATCAGCAGGCTGTTGGATGCTTGATTTACTTATGCATTACTCGGCCAGATATTCAGTTTGCTGTCTCACAGATGAGCAGGTTTATGCATTGCCCAGGAGTCACGCATTGGAAAGCGGTTAAGCGCATCTTTCGCTACTTGAGTGGTACTCGACTACTTGGGTTGTTTTATCCCAAGGGGGGATCACTACCGCCAGATTTGCATGCTTTTTCTGACTCAGATTGGGCTGGTTGCTATGACACTCGTGTGTCCACCAGTGGTTTTTGCTTCATGCTTGGTAGCTCATGTATATCTTGGTTGAGCAAGAAGCAGCCTACTGTGGCCACTTCCAGTTGTGAGGCTGAGTATAGGGCAGCTTTCACAGCGACTGTTGAGTGTGTGTGGCTCAGACGCCTTATGGCTGATTTGGGTGTTGGCCAGTCTTCTGCCACCACCATCTTCACTGACAGTCAGAGCACATTGGCAGTTGCGAGGAACCCTGTGTTCCATGCTCGCACTAAGCACATTGAGGTGCATTATCACTATGTCAGGGAGAGGTTCTCTGCTAGGGAGATCAGCTTGGCATATGTGCCCACGCAGGAGAACATTGCAGACCTTTTCACGAAGGCTCTGCCTAGGGAGAAGTTTGAAGCTTTCCGCAAAGCTTTGGGCTTACTTCCTTTTGTGGAGTGATTTCCACATAGCTCGGCACTTCCTTATACATGAGTGCCAGCTCCTTGTTCACCGCATCACTCCCAGGGGGGATTTGTTGATATATTTAGGTAGTGATGTGTGTGAACACTCTAGGACCGCCGGGGCACTTTTTTCCCTCTTTAGGAGGTTTTTTTCCCCCGGCTTGTATATACGCCTATTGCCCTAATGGGCTACTTATCTTTGTACATTCTCTAGTAATACATTCAGTCTTGTGTGTTGTGCTCCAAGCTTCTTCCTCTTCCTTGTGTTGTTCGCGTGCTTCCGCAGACGTCTAACTCCAACATTATTATCATCATCGAGCAAGTATTTCTATGTATCAATACTAATTTGATTTTGTATACGGTTTTTAAATAAAATAATGACATTAATTTATAGAAATAGTACATACCTAAGCATTATCACATTGACTAGGTGTTGGTGCATGCTCAAAAGTACCATACTCTACCTCATGTTCAAGACATTCCAATCCGGGTCTTCGATACGTGCCATAACAACAGTTACACAAACATGTAATATGCTCTTGATAGTAAAATTCATCATAATTCCTATGGAAGGACACATGTGAAGTCGTTGCATGGGTAGGAGGTGGTGGAGTGCCCTCCGATTGATCAAAATATGATTATAACAAGAAAAAAAATATATCCGTTATGTATGTATCAAATATATTTAAAATTAAAAGTTTGATATACTTATAGGATATAATCCTTGCATGATTAGGAGACGGTGGTGAAGTTCTGCTTAATTAATCAGAATCTACAAATAATGCTATTAGATATTAATGATCTGATTATTTACATACATAAAAATTCACATATACATATTTACACATACACACATATTCACATATACCTAATTTACACATACACACATATTCACATATACACAAATACACATTCTTGTGGGATAAATGCATGTATTTTGTATGAATGTGTGTATATGCATGCATGTGTATGTGTGTATGTATATATGTGGATATGTACATGTGTGTTTATGTTATTTGTATGTATATGTGTATATGTATGCCTATATGTATGTGTATATGTTTGCATGTATATGTGTATGTGGGTATGTGTATGTGTATGTGTGTGTATATATGTGTATGTATTTTGATTTTTTTTTTCTATTTGAGATTAAAATAACAGGAGATATTGTATGGTGGAAAAAAATAAGACGCAACATAACATACCACCTGAGACGTGGCAGTTTTTTCGTAGATAGCTACATCTTCAGGAGTCATTTCCTCACTAGAAGGTATACAATCTAATAGTTTATATTTATAATTCTCATATATTTTATTAATTTTTTACATTTAATTTATGTATTTCTTTTTTCTTTAAATAAACAAGCTAGTACAAAGAAGAGAGTTGATTCATGCCACACATCCCACTTAGGACAACTGGGCCATCAAGGTTCTATAGCTACATTTGTAAGTATATGTGTTATTGTAAGTATATTTTTCATTTTAGTTAAAACACAAGAAACTAATCTTTTCTATTTGTTTCAATGCAGTAGAACGATTATGGTGGATATCCTACCAAACATGAGATTGAGTATGCTACACAATTTGGATATCGCCATTTGAGGGAGTATATGCGAGATCATCTAGATGCATTTGTGAGTATTATTGAATTTTGTATAATTATTTTCTTTTTATGGATGTTTTAATTATTTTACTTATTAATGTTTGTTATATGTAATACAAGAGTATTATGGAGAGGCAGATATGAATGAGGTGGAGAGACTGGCACAAGAGGGATGATCTCGATCCTCACAAGGTGCTCACATACATACATCAGATCATGTAGATGATTGTGATGATGAGGATGATGATGATGATGATGATGATGATTAGGATTCTTGATTATGGCATTGAATATGTATTTATGTTGATATATATATATATATATATATATATATATATATATATATATATATATATATATATATATATATATATATATATATATATACATATACATATACATATGCACACACATATATATCTATCTCTCTCTCTCTCTCTCTCTCTCTCTCTCTCTCTATATATATATATATATATATATATATATATATATATATATATATATATATATATATATATATATATATATATATATATATATATATATATATATATATATATATATAGCTCATTTCAATTATTATGTTTTGAATTGTTTGTATGGTATTAAGTAATGAAAAGTCTTGTTCTATTGATTTTTATTATTTTTTTATATTAAGCATGTGTTTTATTACTTTAATTATATAATTCATTCATACTTATGTGTGCTTGTGTGTTTATAAAATGTATATATGCACATGAAGGTATATATCTATATGTATAAGTGTGTCTATATGCATGTATATGTATGTATCTATGTATATATGTGCATGTATGTATGTGCATATGTATATGTATATATGCATGTGCATGTGTAAGAGTATATGCATATGTATGTGTATGTGCATGTCCATGTGTATATGTGTATATTTATGTATGTATGTGCATGTATATGTGTGTAATATATGTGTGTACATATGTTCATGTGTATCTGTGTAATATGTGTGTGTATATGTATGTATGTACATATGTATATGTGTATATGCATGTATGTGCATGTGCATGTGCATGTGCATGTGCATGTGCATGTGCATGTGTAAGTGTATATGCGTATGTATGTGTATGTGCATGTGCATGTGTATGTGTGTGTATATGTATGTAGGTGCATGTGCATGTGCATGTGTAAGTGTATATGTGTATGTGCATGCACACATGTATGTGTGTGTATATGTATGTGCATGTATATGTGTAAGTGTATGTGTATATGTGTGTATGTGCACGTATATGTGTATATGTGTATATGTATGTATGTGCATGTGTGTGTATATGTGCATTGTGTGTATACGTATGTGCATATATGTGTATATATGTGTATGTGTATGTATATATATGTATGTGCATATGTATGTGTATGTGTATAAACATATGGAAGTGTATGTATATGCAGGTGTATATGTATGAAACATGCATGTGCATGATGCATTTCCATTTGCATCCATGTGCATGCATGTGGATGTGCATATACATGTATTTAAGTATATGTTAATGTGTGTATGTGTATGTATATATGCAATAATGCATGCATGCAAGTATTTTTATGTGGTTGTAGAAATGTTTGTGCATATGCATGTGTATGTGTGTGTATGTGTAAGTGGTTGTGCACATGTATGTGTAAGTGTATGTGCACATGTACGTGTGTGTATGCGCATGTGTATATGTGTATATGTGTGAACGTGCATCTTCATCATGTATAAGTGTATATGTGTATATCAATAAGTGTGAGTATGCTAACTAATGAAAATAACACAATTCAAATGATATACAAAGAATGGAAATTGTACTTACAATAGTTAGCCATTTATTTTGCTTGGTTAGCTTCTTGAATAACCTGCAACAAACACAGAGAGAGAGAGAGAGATAATTCAAAGAGAGAAAGAGGTAGAAACAGAGAAACAGAGAGAGAGAGAGAGAGATAATAAGATAGAGATTAGACAAAACAACAATTTTGCAAGCGATTGTTTCATCTCATAAGCATAGTGAAATTGTGAATGTTGGAGAGCTCTTCGATTAGATGCGTGTAGATGCCGATCGAAGAGCCTCCAACGTTTTATTTTTTTGTCAAAAATCCATCGTGTAAGCGATACTAACGCATCGTAAATGCCTATGCAGATAGCGTCGCATACGTGATGATTATTAGTATTACTTATGTGATCCAAATTAGCATCGCTTATGCGACACCTTTTTTAATCATCACTTTAGCGATGCCCGTATTCTTTGTAGTGTTGAGAGCTCTGTAATTGATATGACCAAATCTATGATAACTTCATGTTCTCCTTAGGTGTTGTAGACCTAGCGACATTAGCATGACTTATTTTGGACAATACAAACATGTGAGTTCGATTTTCACCTTGAAGTAGAAAATGCTCCTCATTAGGTTAGAGGATTTGCCATGAATCTTTCTTAAAAACAACTTCTGTAACCATCTAACAAGAAAGTAGAGATAGAGAGAAAATTTTTCTTCATGTCTAGAAGATAAAGAACATTGGAAATTATGAAATTCCCACTTGCTTTGGACTCAGGGTTTTTTCCTTCAAAACCAAAAATATCCAAATCATGACCATCTACAATGGTCACTCTTCTACATGAATAATTATAAAGAGAAGAAAAAACCTTTTTACAACTTGTCATATGCTTAGTAGCTTGAGAAAAAAAGTCTAAGGATTATCTAAGATTGCATTTACTTTTGCATGATCAAAAGCTACCTCTTCAATAGTAACACATGTATAAGAATCTACCTTTGAATATTAAGGTTTTGGATCATCTTCAACATTATTACCTGACACTTTCTTCTTTTCATTGAAAATCTTTGTGTTGCATTCTGCTATGTAATGACCTCATTTCTTATAGTAATTGCATACTCCTTTCTTTGAATAAGATGTAGTTGAAGATTTTTCTTTGGGTGTGGAGGAAGCATTAGGAGAAAGACACGTAGACTTTCTTTTCTTCCCCTTCAACAATGATAAGATGGCTTAATCGTTCTCTTCCATAGCCTTTTTTTAATTTTCATCTTTCTTGTAGAGAGAGATAAACAAGTAACAAAAACACGATATGTAGATGGAAGTGAGTTTCGAAGTGTGTGTACCATCTCTTCATTTGAAATAATGATTCCAACATTTAGTAAGTGATCTCATAAATCTTTGAGCTTCATAATATATTTATGAACTAATTGACCAACTTTCATCCTTATGTTGGTTAGCTCTCACCTAAAATGAGCTTTCCTATCATGGTTTGTGCTCTGATAGAGATCCTTCAACTCCAACCAAGCCTAGCGAGAGATCTTGCATGATCAGATTTGGGGTATAATATTCCTCTTGATTCCCATAGTAATATATGAAAGTGCTAGTGCATCCCTTGAAATCCATCTACATTGCTCTTTTGTAAGAAGTAAGCTACTAGTAGTATGGACTCATGATGATGAAAGAGTTTCTTCTTCTTCACTAACCTCCTATTGAGCAAAAATAGGAACAAAAGGTCTTCTAAAAGATGAAGAAACTCTGATTTGTCTTGGCCTTGGATAAGTTCCATTGACAATATTCCATAAGTCCTTAGATATGAAAAGATTCCTCGTCGTCAAATTCCACCTTGGATAATTAGAAGTTCCCTCAAGCTTGTCTTCGTTCCCAAGTCTATAATAACTCATCTTGTTAATGGTATGTCAACTATGCTCTGATACCAAATGTTGGAAGTGGGTCTGCCTCAATAATAATAAATCATAGGTTTGAAGTATCTTCCAACACATGAACCTTAGCATACACACCTTAAGACTAAGAAAGATGATGAGTGAGAGATAGAGAGAATAGACACAATCTTTCAAAATGTATGGTAAGCTAGGTTGCTCACCTACACTATCTATATTTCAATGTCAAGTTACAATGTGTGAATATGATATAAACTAAAAATATCTTAATGTAGGTAGAAATAGGAACTATATTCAAGAGATTGTGTGCCTAAGAGGTATGAACAATATGTTTGTGTGAGAATATGGGGAATATGAATAGTTTATAATCTTTTACAACAAACCCTAATTCTAATTATCCAAATTAGAAACTATTGAATAAACAAGTGGGGATAGATGTAGAATTGTTACTCGCAATATATTGCTCACACAAACTCCTTTAGATGTCTCTAGATGTAGAGCACACCTCCTCCAAGTGTGTAGAAAACACTTCCTCCAAGTAGAGGACCTCCACCTTGATCACCTCTAACATCTCCTTCAAGAGTGTAGAACTCCTTGAAGAGATCTTGACCTCCAATGCTTGAGCATGAAGCTTGAGATGATGCTCAACAAGTGCGCATATACCCTTCTTTTGTAGCCCTAAGGCCCTTGTTAAAATCAATCTACAAAAGCTATGCACAACATCTTCCAAAAATACATCATGATTCCGACGATAGTTTTTACAGAAAAAGCCAATTTGCTAAATTCAAGGATGGAGTATTTATGCCAAAAATAGCTTTTTAAGAAACAATCACAAAGTGGTGCCAAAAGGATTTGAACCCTAGTGGGTAGGTTTGGTTTTTATTCATTTCTTCTAAACCATCTTGGCAGAACCTTTTATTATGAGCGGATTTTATGCAAGAGTCATAATCTTTCCACCATATTAAGGATATTGGACTATTATGACTTTGCTTTGAACGTATCCTATAAAAATATATTTTAGTACTCTATCATCCAATTTCTTACGTTTTTGTTCAAGCCCTAATGCATATTCCAAACAACCAAAGACACACAAATGAGAAATGGATTGTTTGCGACCATGCCAAGCTTCATATGGGGCCATCAATTACAGTGCGTTAGTGGGACATATGTTAAGTATATATGTTGCATACATAACAACATGAAGATAAAAGCTATGTGGTAAAGCTTGACTTTTGACCATACACCTCTCCATCTACATGATTGACATGTTCTTTCTTTTATAAAATCCATTTTGTTGAGGTGTATACAACATTGTACACTATTTTTTTATCCCACATTTAGCCACAAGTGCATTAAAATCAGAAGACATATATTCCCCCTATGGATAAGAATGGAGGGTGCTCGCTTTGCATGCTCATAGATTTTTAGTCAAAACCATAAAGTTTTCGAAGCACATAAACACTTCGGACTTTTCTTTCAATGGATACACCCATGCATGCCTAGCGACATCATCTATAAAACTATTTACATAAAGGTAGTGCCCAAAAGAAAGTGTCTGCACATTACCATAGACATCATTGTGAACGAGCTGCGATTTTTTAGTAGCTCAAAGTGAAACATCTTTGGGGAAGGAGGAATGCTCCATGTTTCCCAAAATATAGCCCTCACAAACATTTTTGCAAGGTTCCTAAGGTTTTTCAAGAGAGGACACCATTTTAGATTTCTACAAGTGTAGCAAACTAGCATAATTGAGATGACCAAAACATGCATGGAAAAGCTTTGCATCTAACATAACATGAGAATCTTGAAGTCCACATGCTGAATCATTCAGAGGTTTTGCATAATCTATGAGCTTATAGAGCCCACGATACAAAATGCGAGAAGCAATAATCATATATTCATTTGAGACATCATGCTCAACAAATTTGACAACCGAGACAATCTTGGCTAATGATGAAACTAATAATAAGTTTCTCTTGATCCCTAGCACATACAACACATCTCGCAATGTGAAAGAACAACCATCAATAGTAGTGAGAATGATCTTAAAAAAATCCATTATATGATAAGAGGATTCTTTAGTGCATGTGAAAATATTCCTTATAGGGGCGGCCTCAATTGAACTGAACAAATTGCACTATGAGGTAATATTTTCACTTTCCCCACTACCAAATTACCAAACATGTGAGTCTATTATAGACAAGCAGTGCTGATGAGAAGATGGGCCATAACCGCATATATTAGTAAATTCCCATTCTTCATTCTGCATAAGATTAGAACTTTATTTTTGGTGTAGAAACTTGTGCAACAACTATTCTAGCCTCTTTTTTCTTAGCCTCTTTTGTAGCAAGTTTTGGACAAATCTTTATGAAATGATCGTTTACTTTACATTTCTTGCAAAATTGTTTGTGCTTTTCCATTTTCTTCTCATCGCTCTCTTCCTTCTTTGATTGTGCAACATTATTAGATTTCTGGTTGCTAGTAGATTAGCTCCATTTCCCCTTGCCCTTCTGAGTAGCTAAGAAAGTTTGATCTATAACACACATGATTGATGTGTTTAGCCTAGACTAATCTTCTTGTAAGAAACTAGAGACTAACTCATCAAATGTTAAGGTGTTTGGATTATCTTTCATCATTAACCAAAGAGTAGAAGCAAAACTCTGATATGAGTCTAGAAGAGCATTAAAAATAGTCTATACAAGTGAGCTATCTTGTAAGACTTGATCAACAAAAATCAATTGTTCCTTCAAATTTTTGATCTTTGCTAAAAAGCTATCCATAGAATCTCCTTCATTCATATGCTGACTCTCCAACTACTTTGGGAGGTAAGCAACATCAGCCTCATTCCTTGCATGGTATAAAGTGGTAAGTGTATGCCAAGCATCCTTTGCTATTTTGCAAGAGCGAATATGGAAAATAATGGCACATCTGATACACAAAGCTATCAATGCATGTGCCTGAGCATCTCTTTCATCCCAACAAAGTTTATTTACAATATGTGGAGCAAGAACCGCAACAGGAATAAGAATTTGAAGATCTTCATTTTTAATGCCATTTTTGTCACCTTCAATAACTATATTTGTAGGTGTAGTACGAAGTTTTAGAACACCAGGCACAATATTCCACAATCCTTTTGCTAAAAATACATGACACATCATATATGCCCATAATGGGTAATTATTACCATCGAATCTATCCTCAACAACCAACATACATCACAACTTTCAACCATGCCCACTAACTAAAATACCTTGATGCAAAAAATGATTGTATCTTGAAATGTTGAATATAACTAACCTGTCTAGCTCAGCTAAACGTGTAGTAGACTTTGATACACTTGTATAGGTGAACCAAAACCTACATATATGTTTGGCACAAAAGGATGAAATTACATGCATAGGCACTATGATAGTGCATTCGGAGGTGGAAATGAGCTCATATCCAAACTTTGATGCCAGAAGGCAAAGCTATTTTGAACTCCTACATGCCCTCAATATGCTCACCAATTCTTCTAGGATTCTGAGACTATGTTGTGAGGGTGTTGACAATGCCCATGATGAAGCAATGACTTCCAATGATACCAATTGTTTAATTTTGAGGTCTGTGCAAGCACACAAACAACACAAGGAAGAAGAAGAAGCTTGGAACACAACACACAATACTGAATGTATCCAAGTGGATGTACAAAGATAAGTGACCCATTGGGGTTATATTCATATATACAAGCCGGTGGAAAAAATACTCCTAAAGAGGGAAAAAATTGCCTCAACGATCCTAATAGTGTCCACACACATTTCTACCGAAACATTTCAATAGTACTTTTAAAGGAAAGTTTAGACACTATTCCATCAAAGATGAATATTTTCTTTATAAAGCAAAGGTTTTTATCCCAACTAAATCAGACATACGAAATCAAGTTCTTTTCAAATCCCACGATGCCAAAAGTGCTAGACATCCAAGTGTTAACTAAACCTATGAACTACTTAAAGGATATTTCTATAGGCATAGTATACATCAATGTGAAGAAATATGTATTTAAATGCCATAAATATCAACTACATAGAGGATTGTTGTATCCTTTGGAGATTCCCAAAGGTAAATGAGAAATCTTATCCATGGATCTAATTTCAAGGTTACGCTGCACTTAGAAAGGCTTTAATTCAGTTTGGGTTATCAAAGATTGATAGACTCAAGTACCTCAGCTTATACTAGTCAAGAACTACGTATAAGACTCCTCAACTAGAAAACATATTTGTAAATGACCTTTGGAGACTCTATGGTATTCTAGTAGACATAGTGTTCGAGAGGGATGTCACATTTACAAGTCCATTTTACTAAGAAATTCTTAGTAGACATGAAACTAAACTAATCTTAAGTATGTTTGAACATCTTTACATGGATGGACTAACAAATAAAGCCAATGAGATTTTAGAAGACATACTCATACCTTGTGTTACTTCCAAACAAATTGACTATGAAGATTATCTTCCTTAGCTTAATTTTCATATAACAGTGCCAATAATTTATCAAGTGAATTCAATCCATTCATGTTGATGCTATCTAGGTCTCTCTATGGAGTGGGACTCCAAAAATCAATAAGTTCAACCAGCTCAAGAAACCTTCAAGACATGAATTTTAAGCTCACATTACCTGAAGAAAACTGGAAAAGAGCTAAAGATAAAGAAAATGCTTAGGCGGATCCGAGATGACCTAAACTTTTTTATCATATAGGATATCAAGTTTATCTTCACGTTCTTGAAAAGTGGGAAATTTTAAACACCAAAAAAATGTGTCAAGTTATCACAAAGATAATGCATTCAATTTCCCATCATAAAAAATGTTGGAATGTGTGCATATGAATTACATCTCCATGAGGAAACTTGGATTCATGCACTGTTCTATATCCACCTACTTATAGAAAGTCTTAGGGACCTAAATAATCTAGATGGGAGTAGGTCATAATTCTATTCCCATAACTGAAACATATCCTCACAAACCTAAAAGGATACTTTGCACCCAAGATAAATGTATAAGAAGTCATTTTTACGAAGAGTGCTTAGTAAAATTAAAGCATGGAACTAAGGAAAATTCTAGTAGGGAGAAATTTTGCACAATCCAACAAAGGTTAATAATTGAATAAAACATGTTCTTCTAGGTTAGAACATGAGGCTGAGGGATATCTAAAAGGTTATATAAAAGCTAAAATTTTTAGGGAAAAAAATCTTTTCAAGAGGGGAAGATGTTATAAAGTAAACTTATGATTTAAGTCTCAAGCTAGTTCAAACGGATCTGAATTTAGACAACGATTGGTCACTAAACTATTGGTCTAGAGATCTCAAGACTAGACTTAAGTAAAGGTTAATATACTCTCTAAGACAAGGAATTCACCTAGCTTAGTGAAGAAGTCTTAAGGGGAGCAAGTAGGAGGTTTTGAGTTCAAATCAAATAACTAACAATGTTTTTCCCAAGATCTCCACGAGCTAGAGCATTGTGGGCTTTTTTTTCTATTTGAAACCTCTCATAACTAAGGGTGGTGGACAATCAATCGACAAAAAAGTAGGGTGGATTTATTCTAGAAAACATGGTTCTCAACTAATTCTATGTTTCTAAAAGAGTGGTTCTCAAGTAAAGATGCGTTTGAAAAGAGTGTCTTAGAATCAATGTGAATGATTCCTCAATAGCCAAATGTACAATGGTTGGTTGGGTATAGATCACACATTCATCTAAGTGTTGGCTATGTGGAAACTTTCGTTACAAATTACCACATTAGATCATACACAATGATAAAATTTCCTATGGGTAAAAGAATTTAGATTCTAATCAGTGTAGAGGATGAATGCCCTATAGGACAATAGTTACGCAATATAACACAAGAGTAGTAGTAGAGAAGATAATAGATATAGGAGAATCTCAATAATTTTCTACTAGCAGCAAGTACAAAGATGATGGCGTTGTCCACCCGTGCGCTCTCAACATAGAGCTTAAGTGGTGATCTAGACGACTCTAGATAAGGAGATACAAGGTAGAGGTATGCACGCTCAATTCGATGTCTCAGGTAGTGCAGAAGTCATGTATATATAGGATCATGGGTGGCCTTCCGTGGATGGTTATACATGGGTGGTAGAGTGTGGGTGGCCATTGCCCGCATAATTACCATACACGGCTTAGACTAGTTGAACCGACCTAACAAATATAAATGATTTATGACTCTGATAGGGAACATTCCCTCTACCATCGCACCGAGGGTGCTACTCCCGAACCCCCACAAGGGGGACTGCTGGCCTCTTGGGACCCCCCAGCCAGAGGGCCCACTACCCCTTGGACCCCCAACGGGGGTTGCTCACTGCTGCCTCGGACCCCATAATTAGGGACCTTGGTAACTCCCTTTCGTTACAATACCTTACATGGTCCAATATGACCTTCATCCAACATACAAGTTGGGATTCCCATCAATTGGGTAATGCACGCTTGGCTTCTCCTCATAATGGGGTCCTTACAAAATATGCATACAATCATGAGGGGTAGACATTGATCATATACTAACACCCCACCTCAATGTTTACCGATGATAAATCAAGTAGGTCTAGGTCCTATGCCCATCTCTTGAAGATGCATGTTGAGCTGCTCTCTTCCAAGTGCTTTAGTGAATATGTCAGCACAAATTGCCTCTGTTGGGCAATATTCTAGCTCCACAATTTCATCTTCAATTACCTCATGAATATATTGGTACTCTACTTCTATGTGCTTGGTGCGACCATGAAATATTGGGTTCTTTGCAATAGCCATACAACTTTGATTATCACACTTGAGTACAGTCGCCATATTTGATGGAAAGCCTAGATCTACAAGAATTCTCCTTAACCAGACTGCCTCACAAGAAGCAAAACAAGCTGCTTTGTACGTTGCTTCAATGGAGGAGAGTGCGAGAGTTGGTTGCTTCCTACTTGCCCAAGAAAATATTCCTGAACCAAGTGACACACAATATCCAAAAACTGATTTTCTAGAATCACAATCTCTGGCACAAACTGAATCACAATATCCTTGAAGTGTATCACCTGTGGTATAAAAAATACCAAAATCCAAGATTCCTACAATGTACCTTAGAACTTGCATTCCAGCGACTCTCCTTAGGTTTGTTGGAAAACCTGCTTAATACTCCAACAACATAACAAATGTCTAGTCTAGTGTTGCACAGAAAAATAAGACTTCCGATGATCTTCATATACTTCTTCGCATCTACATTAGGCATGTTATCATCCATAGATAGCTTGTGATTTACCTCCATAGGTGTGCTAGTTGGTTTGCAGTCCATCATTCCAAATGCCTTGAGAATTTCGTTGGCATATTTTTGTTGTGAGATGAAAATGCCATCCTTCCTTTGCCATACTTCAATTCCTAGAAAAAAATGGAGTAGACCTATGTCTTTCATTTCAAACTCAGTTTCCAAGCTGATCGGAGTTTGATTGATGAGTTCTTGATGATACCCTGTAATGATCAAATCATCTACATATACAATGACAAAAAATAGTTTGCTATCCATTTTCGTTACATACAAGTTAGGATTAGAAGTACTTCTTTCAAATCCCATATTTTTGAAAAAATTATCTATCCATTGGTACCAAGCCCGTGGAGCTTGCTTAAGTCCATACAAAACTTTCTTCAACCTACAAACTTTATTTTATGAATTGGGCGCCTCAAAACGTGGTTGTTGAGATACATATACCACCTCCTTGAGGTGACCATTCAAAAATCCAGATTTGACATCCATCTGGAAAATAGGCTAGGCCTTTTGTGCAGCTATTGCAAGTACCACCCGAATATTTGTCATGCGGGTTATTGGTGCAAAAGTTTCTTGATCAACTCCTTCGATCTATGAAAAACCCTATGCAACTAATCTTGCCTTATACTTTTCTAATGTTCTATCTGCTTTATACTAAGCTTTCCAAATCCATTTAGTACCTATTACCTTCTTCTTTGGCGGCAAGTCGACTAGATCCCATGTATCATTTTTTAGTATACTATCATACTCAGACTGCATTGCCGCTCTCCAACCTAGATCATCAAGGGATTCCTCAATGGTGGTAGGTTCCTTTATTGAGCCCATGATATCTGCCATTAAAGCCATGTTAACAATGTATTATGAGGCTCTTCTTTGCTCCTCTATTCTCTTTGATCTTCGTAATCCATCCGAGGATGATTCTGGTACATCTATATGTGGATTGGGATCATCAAAGAGCTGTTGTGACCACTTTTATGGTGGCTTACGCTATGCAGCTACATTTGGTTGGCCTTTTATTGAGGAAATTTCTCCATCAGATGTTTCCTCCTCCTCAAGTTTAACCTATCTTTTGATAGGCACAAGGTGAGATATTTCTTCGTTTGATGAGATAGTATATTTACCTTTATCTTCTACTAAGTGTGGTCGTTCATCAAACACCACATCTCGGCTGACAAAAAACTTCCTTGCCTCAGGATCCCACAACCTGTATGCTTTAGACTCTTCACTATATCCTAGAAAAATACACATTTTGCTTTTTGAATCCAAATTTGATCTTATTGAATCACGAATATGTGCATAACAGAAACAACAAAAAATTTTGAAATGCAAAAAGAAGGCTTTTTACCAGAATATGCTTCTTCAGGAGTCATCCTCTTTAGTGCTTTTGTGTAGCTTTGAATGAGAATGTAGATTGTTGTATTGACTGCTTCTACCCAGAATGAATCAGGCATGTCTTAAGCCTTTAACATACAACGAGCCATTTCAACTACTCTCCTGTTCCTACGCTCAACAACACCATTTTGTTGAGGTCTATGAGCTCTGGTAAGTTGCCTTTTCACACCATGATCCTTATAGTAATTATTGAATTATGTTGACAAGAAATCACCTCCTCCATCTGTTTTGAATCTCTTTAGTTTACTTCCTCATTCATTTTCCACATACTTATGCCACATTTTAAATTTTTCAAAAGCATCAGCCTTCTCTCAAATGAAATAAACCCACATCTTTCTACTATAATTGTCGACTAACAACAAAAAGTAGAAAAGATCCTCCTAAAGCAGGTGTAGACATTTTACCACACAGATTAGCATGTACCAACTCTAGAGGAGCTTGAGATCGATTGCTGGTCTCTCTTGGAAAAGCCTTTCGTTATTGCTTGCCCATCATACAAGCTTCACAAGGTTCCTGCAACTTTGAAAATGGGCAAATGAGCAACCATCCCTGTTCTTTGCATCTCCTTCAAAACTGCAAATCCGAGATGCCCAAATCGTTGGTGCCATAACCTGCTCACATCTTTATCTTCTATAGCAGTTAAGGCACTTAACTCATAAAGGTTATCATGTCATATGCCTTTACCTACTATATTACCTGATGAATCCATGATTTCTGCACCACTCTTATTGAAGTGAACTTCTATTCCATGATCTTTATTGCAAAAACTGACAACAAATTTCTTTTAAGTGTAGGTACATAGAGAACATCAGATAACTTTTTCTCAACACCTAGAGAAGTGATAAAAGATATGGTTCTAGTTCCTTCCGTTGGACACTTGGAGTCATTTCCCACCACTACATTGATGGATTCCCATAGAGGCACTAGGGAACTATACCAATCCTTTTTACTAGTCATATGGCAAGAAGCTCCACTATCTAAAATCCACGGTTCATCAACACGAGCTTGAGTAGATGAGCATACATTTTCAATACCTACCAATAGTTCCAGCTTGGTGTTGTTTGCAAACTCTTTGTTCTTCCACGATGATTTTACAGTCCCATTCCGTCCATCATCTTGCCTCTTTCTACAATCCTTGATGACATGGCCTTTCTTTTCACAATAGAAGCAACTTCCTATAAACTTTTTCTTCTTTGGCTTCTTTTTTGATCCATCAGAATAGCCTTTACCTTTTGCATTTGCTGAGAATGCAACATCACTTGTACTTTGTCGATTCTTTAGCCTCATCTCTTCTTCTAAAAGCATAGCACAAAACTCTTCAAATGTAAGGGGAGTTGGTCTTACCTAAGTGTTAAGGGCTATTACTAATCCATCACACTTTGCTAGAAGAACACATACACATCTTCGAGCCAACTATTTTGGTGTTATAACAACACCAACTGCAGCCAATTGATCTTGAAGATGTTTTATACGTTTGATAAAATCTTGAGCATTTTCAAAATCAGAATGCTTTTCATTTTCCAACTAATTTTCTAAATTTTGTATGCAGAAATTTTGAACTTCGAGACTGTATAGTTGGTTCCATCCAGCTTCCCTTTAGTGAATGCAGATGGGTGAATTTGAGTAGGTGCAGCATTAACATTAGCCGAAGCACCAAGACTAGTGTTTGATGTTGAAGCCATCATGTAATCACGTGAATAATCTACTGATATTCTAGTTTGCTAGTAGGCTAAAATAGTGATACTTCTCAAGCTATTCGAACCTTACGAATCTGATACCATGTAAGAAAATAGTTACACAATATAACATAGGAGCAGTAGTAGAGAAGATAATAGATATAGGAGAATCTCAACAATTTTCTCCTAGCAGCAAGTACAAAGATGATGGTGTTGTCCACTCGTGCACTCTCAAGGTAGAGCTTAACAGGTGATCTAGACAACTCTAGATAGGGAGATAGAAGGTAGAGGTATGCTGGCTCAATTCGATTTCTCAAGTAGTGCAGAAGTCATGTATATATAGGATCATGGGTGGCCTTCCGTGGATGGCTATACACGGGTGGTAGAGCATGGGTGGCCACCGCCCGCATAATTACCATACACAACTTAGAAGAGTTGAACCACCTAACAAATATAAATGATTTCTGACTCCAACAAGGAATATTCCATGGAATATTCCCTTTACTGTCGTGCCGGGGGTGTTGCCTCCAGACTCCCACCAGGGGGCTTGCTAGCCGCCTTGGATCCCCCAGTCAGCTGCCCTGGACCCCACAATCGAGAACCCTGGTAACTCCATTCCCTTAGAATACCTTACATAGTCCAATATGAGCTTCATCCAACATACAAGTTGGGATTCCCATCAATTGGGTAATGCACACTTGGCTTCTCCTCATAATGGGGGCCTTACAAAATGTGCATACAATCATGAGGGGTAGACATTGATCATATACTAACATGCCCTGAACTTCTGAAGGATCCAAACAAAGGCCAATGAAAAGAATATAATACTTAGATTAATAAATTTGAAAAATTGCTCCATTGGATATTCATATGCATATGGGAGAGACTTATTCTACATATGATAGAGCTTAGTATGTCTAAAGAAGATTGATTATAATTTATAAGATGTATGAGACATCCATTGAGGCTAAAAATATGGATCTAAAGCGAAAGTTACATAGTGTATGGCATGGGAATAGGTCGATTAGAGAGTATGTGGTAGAGATAAGACAAATCACTAATGATATAGTATCTATGAATTGCATAGTGGAAGATGATGATATAATTTGATCATGCTTAATGTATGAGGACCACAATACAAAGATTGGATGGCACCATTGACATTATATCTAACTTTGATGAAATAAATAACCTATGTATGAAGAAGGGATTAAAGCCTATTTTTGAATGGGTTAAAAAGTCAAAACTCAAGGGATCATGCATTTTTCTAAAATAGAGAAATATGTGCTAGTCATGGATGATCAATCTCTAAAAATATCAACTCTTTCAATATACCAAGAGGTAGAAAAACATCAAGGTCAAGAGCTAGAGGTAGATTGGAAGCACCTTGAAGCTGCTATCATTGTGGGAAATATGGCCATCTTAAAAAGGATTTCTACCATAAAAGAAATAGCCAAAGAGAATGAAGTAGAGAGTACTATGCATCACACGGTATTTTTGTTTTGCAAAACGGTCATATAGAGATAATGACATAGATATTATGTTTGTGATGGAGCATGAATGAGTGGAATTTTTGGACCTAGTAATAATGGAACTTGCTATATAGATTTGGGTTGCAATAAGTGTATGATAGGTGATAGACATTGGTTTGAATACAATGAGCCCTTGAATATAAAATAGTATGTAGCGATTGGTCATCATACTACAAGAAATTGGTTTATGAAATATCTTGACTGATGTCTTACATTTGTCTTGTATCACAAAGAACTTAGTTTCTATTAGTTAGCTTGCAAATCAACATATGCAAGTGATCTTCAATAAACATATATGTTTCTTTCATGAATTTAAGTATGACAAAAGAGGATTCTTTTTTGATCTAGAAAGAAGATATATTATATATTATCTATTTACGTAGTATATGGGGATATCTTTTATGAGAACTTCTATACCAAGCATAATTTGCACTCTGATATAGCTAAATTATAGCACAAAAAGTATGCATATAATTTTATGAAAGTTCAAGTTCATAGAAAGGAAAGCATTAGTGCATGTCTCACGAAGACTTGGTGATCTAAACTTGAAAATAGTTTGTTAATCACTTATCTTTGGTAAACACTAGCTGATGAAGTTTCCAAGGATATAAATGCATAGAAAATATCATTTAGAATTGATACACCATGATGTAGTTCCTCTTCATAGAACTAGATCACTTGACAGATTACTTTATTGTTTGATATTCGTTTATAATTATAAAAACTATACATAGATATAATTCTTGAAGCACATAAGTGGTATTTGAATGCTTTTCAAGTTCAAGAATGTGGTTGAAAAGTAATTCTGCATGTATATAAATGTGAGAAACTTCTCATAAAGAGATTTCAAAGAAAATGGTGTGTGTGCTACCCTCCTCCCATCGCGTTTTTCCTCTTGGTTCAAGATCAAAAAGCTTTTAGAGTGCTCTAGTGTGACATGTCACCATCATGCACTCTCACTCTACTTTCTAAGGTGGAGCCTTTGGATAACACTCGATCTAGAACCTAAGCACCTCATGCTCTTGTTCCAACAAATGTTGATATATTATCTAGCTTGGATCTATTTCTAACATTGTATCGCCCTTCTAAAGATCAATTTTCTCAATGATCCAAGAGGAGACTAAGAGTGGAAACCTTTCCAAGATACCAAATATCTGAAGCAAACTAGTTCTACATGCAATCCTCCTATATAGCATCTCTTCTGGAATATGTGGTGTCACCTCTTTTGGTTATATGAAATTATGACAAGCATAGCCTTGGCCTTAGCAAAATTTGCCTATTTGTTCCCTTCCTAACTATCTGTCAATAGTTCCCTTGTCTTCTACATATGTACAAGATAGTTTTGTGACATGCAACTAGGAGTTATGGGATGTATGCTACCATCTTAGGAGGACATGAGCTCACTTCCTTCAAGCATTATAACCACATATATCCCATTTTGTCCTCTCCTTTAACATATGTGCCTTTAGCATATATCTAACTAATCTTATGTGTGTTTGAAATTCTATCAAAAGAACATATTTGTAATGTTGGTATATGAATATCTCATGTAGTATAAAGATAAATAGTTTGAACCTCTTGCATGGTTGTAAGTGTTCCACTATATTCTACATAAAACTTAATTCTCTTGACATTCCTTTTGTTGAAATAGATATTACTAATTCCTGTAGTCTAAAGATGTGACATATAGATATCTAGTGGATGTCCTACTATCTCTTGGATAGGTAGAAGTTTTTTTTTAATCTATTCTTGATTCCTTTGAGTCCTGAGACACACTGTGTTCCTTTTAAGGATGTACTTGTCCTTATTTCCTAATTCCCCCTTTTTTTGCTTATTGACCTTGACACATACAAAGTTACGAATTTCTAATTTTTTTCTTATTTGCTTATTTTTTTTACTAACTTATGTCCTTTTAATTCATGGTCATTATTCCAGTTTCTTCAAATATCTTTCTTGCAAAACTTTCCTTTACATTTATTTTTTTCACTATGTATTGTAAAATGGACTTGACTTGTTTGGTTTAGAGAGATAACCATTCTTCTCTTCTTCAATAAAGTCATCAATGACTTCTCTAAATTTAAGAATCTTAGACTTGCTTATAACCGTTTCTATATTGGAACATGTAACTTTGGTCCAAGTGACAACGTTACTTTCTCTTTGACTATTTGGTCTCTTTTTTATCATGTCATATGAAACATCAAACTTGTTTCTCAACTTATTTTCTATTTAGAAGTAAGTTACTTACTTGTAGACCTTGCATTATTGTATAATCACTCCCTCTTGGAGAACAACCTTGTCTTGTCTAGTAAATGCAAACCTTGCCTTGTTGTGTAATAACTTTTTATTGAAAATATTGACTACAACCATGCCCTTTCTACTTAATGCAAGCCTTACCTTACTATCTAACCTTATCTCTCCCTACTAGGGATCTAGAATTTAGCCTTGCCTTGTTTCTTGCCTTTTTGTATACCTTGCCCATTCTCTATTGAGTAATTGACCTATAGTCTTTCCTAAGTTTCTCTTTACCAACCTCGCCTTTTTGTGTATCTTGGTCATACTCTCTTGAGTACTTGGCCTATAGACTTGCCTTGTATACTTTCTGCAAACTTTTCCTTTTTGTGTGTCTTGGCCATCCTCTCTTAAGTAATTGGCCTATAGGCTTGCCTTGATTTCTTAATGAAGATGAGTCCACCTAGGATCTCTATTACTTAGGTAGAGAGATAGATGGAATTATCCCATCTGCCCATACTAGAGTGCTATGGATTCAAGCTATAATTCCTTCTATAGAGCTAGTAACTCTAAAGTCTATGTCTCAACTTCTAGATCTACTTGTTCTGGACTACATGCCCTCATAACAAAATCTTTTCTTGCTCCAATACTTGAAAAAAGATCTTGAAACACACAACAATGACTTGTGAATGGTTGTATGAACTAACATCAATTATTTTAACTTCATGTGTAGAGATGAAGTCATATCGAAACTAATATCGATGCATATTCCAATGTTAGTTTCATAAGATTCGGAGAGAAAAAAATGCAAAATTATAAATTATGATGCAAAAAGTATCCAAATGAATCTAATTGAGAGTAAAAATATGATGCACATATATAAATCCAAATGAATATCTACCTGAAATGGTGCTAGATATGGTAAGGAACTCCAAAAAAGTATAATTTGACACTCAATACACTCAAGAAGAGTATCTTACTAGTCAACAACCATCAAAAAATGTATGCAGAGATGGTTTGCAAAGGTTAAAATATGCCATATAACCATTAAAAGAAAGGTCTTCAAGTGAATAAAATACAAACCAAAACATTGGAGTTAGCTAGATGGGTAGCATCGCTCTTTAAAGAGGTATGTAGATAATTAAGTTCTCTAGATAGATGGTTTGTAATGATACAATTATGGCTTGTAGCATGTAAGAAAATAACAGCACAGTAGAATAGATGTGTAGATAGAGTTGAGAGAAAAACGTAGACAAAGATAGACACAGAGTGAGAGATAGAGAACTCAAATTCTTAGATTGCCGAGCGTAATGCAATTACAATGATGATGCTATCCACCCGTGCGCTCCCAATGTGGAGTTTAGATGGTGATCTAGATAGACTCTAGATAAAGGGCCTACAAGTGCACAATGCTATATGAAGTTCAACTTGGGCTGTGCTTATATAGCTTTTACAAGGTGGTTTGATATAGATAAATGTAGTTGGCAGATACAAAATAGTCGGTAAAATATATGATCTGACAATATCTCCACGACCACAAGTCCTACCATCTCAGCCCTACGAGCCAAGGGGATAGGCTCCCCAGACCCTGCAAAAGGGGGCAAGCCCTCCTCTGCACTCCCCCCATCAAGGTTCTATGGGGAAACCGTGCAATGCCACAGGGCCTTTATTTTCACCTTAAATGGCAACCCAATGGCCTGGAAGTTTATGCCCTACCTAATCTAATGGCTAGCTCACAAAGATCATCTACAACAATCAATGGTCACACATAGATCTCATCTAGCTTGGAAGTTAGGGTTCACAAATGTCCGGGCTCTCATAATGGGGGCCTTACAACTTAGAGCACCATGGATCATTTGGTCACATGAGGGTGGAGTATTGAATGTATCTAACACCCCCCTCAATGTCCACCCTATGGTGAACTACCTCCTTGGTCCAATCCCAAGCTTTGGAAAGTGTGGAAGAAGTTGCTCTCTCCCAAGAGCCTTGGTGAAGATGTCTGCTCCATTTTCTTCACTAGGACAATAGCTTATCTCCACGACCTTGTCCTCAATCAACTCATGCACATAGTGATACTAAATTTCTATGTGCTTGGTATGTGCATGGAAAATAGGATTTTTGGCGATGGCCATGCAACTTTGGTTGTCACACTTCAACTTTGTCGCCTCCTATCCTTATAATCTGCAACAACCTAAGAATTATGACCACCACGTGCTAGAGAGATGACTCTCCTCCCAACCTTATGCCTATATATATAGCTGCTTGAATCAATGAGGACCACAAATGTAACTAGAGTCCACAAGTGCATGTGCAATCTCCTCCACTCCTTTCATATCCACCACTAGAGTATAGTAGTGGCTCGAATGATCTTGACCACTCCTTTAGTACCTTCCACTAGAGTCCGCTAGTGGTGGTTGTACTCACCTCTCGAGTTAAGTCCACTAGACTCAAGTTAACTCATGTTAACTTCTAGAGCATCTTGGGCAAAACTCTCTCCC
Organism: Ceratopteris richardii; assembly: GCA_020310875.1. Classification (NCBI taxonomy): domain Eukaryota; kingdom Viridiplantae; phylum Streptophyta; class Polypodiopsida; order Polypodiales; family Pteridaceae; genus Ceratopteris; species Ceratopteris richardii. The sequence continues at coordinate 116,391,138 of CM035426.1, forward strand.
AATGCTCCCCATGGGGATTGAACCCCAGAAATCCTCCTTCACAACCATGAGACTTAACCACTAGGCTAAGGGGATCACTTGAATATGAGAGCACAAGAACATATGCTTGAGACTATTCTTGAGATCTTTGGTCCTACAGAGGAGTGACCAAACGGTATCCGATTTTAGATCTATCTGAAGCCCTCGAATCCCTAGATCATGGAATTACTTTATTACATTCTTCCCCCCTTGGGAAAGATTTTCGTCCTCGAAAATAGAGCTATATACATATTGTAGGAATCCCTCGAGCCTCATGTTCCAGAACTGGAAGAACATGGTAATGTTCTAAAACTGGAAGAACATGTCTCATCTCTGTGGTGGCATCCCTGCCCAAATGATTCAAAACACTGTCCAGTTTTGCACTTTGATAAACTAGCCAAAGTACAAAGTAGTGAATGAATAATAAGGATGGATCAAAAAATATTCCTAGCCACTTCATTGTTTCTCGATGTGCAATCTAGGTACAAAAAAATGAAATGGATGAAATGGATTCGAATTACTAGTCCATTTCTGGGCATGATTGGCACATGGACTTAGTAACAAAGGTGGGATTCCTATCCCTCAGACTTTAAAAACTCTTGATTCTCTGGTTGTCTCTAACATCTATCTAAGATGTTTGTACAATGGTTTACTTTGATCCAACAGTTACTTGATTTTTCACCCAGTTAGAGGACTACTTTTTCCTAATGAGTTTTTATAAAATCCTATGTAAGCTGTAGGAGAAAGGTTACCATTTCGACTGAGTCAACCTTACTAACTTGACGAATACAAATTCAAAATGAAAATTGTCCAACTTAGGACACTTTTCTCAAAGGCTATAACGAAAAGTTCTTGGGAATTGTCCATCTATTAAGCGATTCCTAACTTCTTTATTCTAGAGTATACTGGACTCTAGGAAATCATTTATGCTATAACTTGAAGCAAAAATAAAAAATTCCACTTAGAGTTATTTGTCTTTTGAAGATTGAAAAGGTTCTTGTACATAACATCTATCTAGGATGTTCAATTTAGTTATCTAATTCTAACCGGCTAACTCTAGACTTTTGTAAAATGAATCAGATACCATATCTGAGACAATTCCAAAAGATTTGGAAAGGGAAAGGAAATAATTAAAACTCTGTATAACAAATTCAAATTTCTAAAGATATATACTTGCTATGAGTCAAATACTTGATGACTCAAGATTTTAAGATCAGTTTCAACAAGGTATTGAAGCATTTTTCTTCTATCTTTAAGATAAATAAACTAGATTCTCAAAAAGATTCAAAGCAACTCGAAAACATCAACCAACCACAAGATACTAGTGTGGTAAGCAACATCAGTGTGTCGACCCACGGAAGTCGTATTGACGAGTTTAGTATTTGAATAATGCTTCATTTGAAACTAAGTTCAGATTACATTCAATCTTTATTCCCTGGAAGATCAAATCTAACTTCAAAATCCTTTCTAAGACTAAAAGATAATTATCTTCGCATGGCCCGATGTCCCATACCATCTTTCCTACATCAATCTGAGTATAAAATATGACGTCCCATACCACCCTATTTTATATTCACATTAATGTGTGCACGATATTTATCCTAAAGTCTAAACATATCTTAGTAGAGAACCTTCTTGCTTCAATTCTTGATAAGAGTTTTGAAGTTTCAGGCATTATCTCTAACTAGATATTCTAGGTTTTGATTTCTTCACATGATCGTCTCACAATCATGTGCTTTGTCTTGGAAACTTGAAAACCTCTGACAAAATATCAGTTCTTCTTTACTAGGGTTTTCAAATGAAAACCAATTAGGATTCCAAGTACTTGAATTTTCAAGTTCAATTAGTTTATTCTTCACCAATTTTGTAGTGACAAGAGCTTTTGACTTCTTGTCTTTAGATTCCTTTCTTTACTGATGCTTTAGGTACCTACCCTGGGGACTTTAAATAGGAATCTCTCTACTGCTTAAGTAATAAGCATACGCTCATGCTTTCTGGATTTGTACCAAAATCCTTTTAAGGATAGGCAAACATTATGTTTTACCTTCCACGGACTTAATTACCGTTTTCACGGGTGCAGACTATATACTTGGAATATTTACGCTATTCAAACTTGGAACAGCTTATTATTTTAATTTCCAATACTTGGGCAAAAATCACAATAGTTCCAGTCGCAATTATCTTGGACAACCGTGGCTAGGATTGATCAAGTCTTGTTGATCATGCGATAATAATAAAGACTTTGTCTTTATCATTAAGATCTCTTGAGCTTTTCTAAGCTTTTTGGCTTACCTGCAGGATTTTAGAGATCTTACCCTTACTCAAGTCCAAGCATACACTAATGCCTCACAGATTCCAAAACTAAGAATCTTTGATACACCTTTAGGTTATATCACAATTTGGACTTTAAGGACCACTTCTGGTGGGTTGGGACATCCAGGGAACTACTTATTATTTAAAGAGTATGAAGAACTTCACTCTCAATATTTGGAAGAATATTATTCTTCAAAGACTTGAGATTCCTTTTAGGGAATCAAATATCTTGAGCAAATGATTCATCTTAGAATCTTTTGCAATGTTGGAAGGATATTTGAAAGAAATTCTTTCAAACAATATCCAAAAAGTTTACTGATTCAATTGTATTCATTTCGTGAGTATCAAACTAGAGACTAAATATCACCTTTTGGATATGGTTTCCCATGCCACTATGAAAGTTTTAAGCTGAACTTTCATTTATGTGATATTGACTCCTAGTCATTGAGTTTGATACAAGAGTCATTATTATTGCTCAATCTTTAGATGTTACTAGTGTCCTTTAAACATATTTCACCAGTCAAAATTATGTTTAAAGTCCAAGCATCTATTGATGATTGATCCAATAGTAATGCAACTATGAATATATAACTTTGAACTTTATATCCTATTAAGGAAAAGTTCACACTTGCTTCAATTCATTAGGAACTTATCTTTGTTCCTAAAGATTGCTTAGCTAGTTGCATCATTTACCAAAAATGTAACTATAGAACCTAACATCCTCTTAATGTCATCAAAGATCAATTGATGTTGAGGTTCAACCTTTGATTTCCATCCCTCCTTGGGATCAAATCAAATGATAACTTATAAAAGCTTCATAGTTTTCTTGGCACCTTTATTAGAAGATCATCAAGTTCTTGGTCCTATCATATAGTATGAATTTATGTGTATTTTGGGAAGAGTTCATGAATGAATTAAAATCCTCTACTTGGAACGTCTACCTTCCAAAAATAAATTCATCTCGAACATGGGAGGAGAATGATCTCACATGTGGAATAGAAGACTTGACTATTTCATTTTATCATTTCTCTTTTAAGAAATATCTTAATTCTTAAAAGTCACTTACCGAGGTTTCATTGTGAGATACGAATCTTGAAACCACAAAGAAACATCTTAGAACTTTCGAATCTTCTAAATAGAAGAGTGCTCAAGGAACTTGGAAACATAGTTGAAGTTATCATCCAATCTTGGGATGCTTGAGAGGTTACATAAATTGTTGATGTATAAAACACCACAAGAAATGAATTAATGTGACACTAGAACACCTCTATGGTCACCATTAACTCATTGCCACTCCAAACTTTGAGAAATGATAGCCTAAAGTGAGAACTTTGCTTCTACAGAAATTCCTAGTCACCGAAATGACATACCTTCAGTATTTTGCTAATTTCTCCTAGCTCAAGTATGCTTTCTCCATGAAACTCTTTAGGCTGAAACTAGAAGAGTAGAGCTTTCCAACAAGCTATCATATGCATCAAACGGAGCTCTAGGACTCAAGTTATGGCCCTCACAAGATGACCCTGTATGACCTTCCAAAACTGGAAAACTTGCCTGTTTTAGTAAGAGCGCCTGTTTAAAATTAGAATTCGATGCCTAGCATCCACTTGCAACGAGAATTCGATGCCGGGCATCGACTTGGGATGTTTTTGGCCACTTTTCAGCAGGGATTCGATGCCGGGCATCGACTTCCCGCATAAAGTCTTGATCTTTTGGACACCAAAACTATAGGTTATTTCATGCACACTTAGAATATGACTTATCAACTGGAATTCGATGCCAGGCATCGAGTTGCTCCAACAACATCATGTTTTTCAAACACTTCAGTACTGAATGAAAAATATAAAAGAAAATATGACTTATCAACAGAGATTCGATGCCAGGCATCGAGTTGCTTGAAAACTTGATCTTTGTAACTCATCACACAGTAGGTAATCATGGAGATGATGGAGAGAGGCTCATACACAGAACTTTACTCAGTTCTTCTCATAACTATAAAAAACTCAGAAGTTTTACAAATGCTTTCTCACTCAGAGAAGCCCGACTATACTCAGTCATACAAAAATGAGTTCTTCTCACTTTCTCATTGTCTTCCTCCTTCTTCTTCTCTCACTCTCTACGCGTCAGTTAATACTAACTAACTTATATAGGTTTTCTCATTCCCGTAACTTTTGAAAAAACTTCTAGAACTAAAGTGAACTAACTTTACAAGTATAATACATTTGTGAATTTGTCCCTTCACATAGGCATGGGGTTTTCTTCCTAAGACTTTGACCTTCAAATATATGTCCAATTAGTGAGTGTTTCTCCAACAGCTCCCCCTCAATCACTAATTGACATTCCCTGTTTCTTCATATCATCTTCTTTTCTTTTACTCCTGCCATGCTTTTGAATCTACTGGTCTTCACACCATCCAAGCTCTTTGTCATTATGTCTGCTAACTGATCTTTAGTAGAAATGTATTCCACTTCAATCTCTTTCTCCATTACCTTTTCTCTGAGAAAATGATACTGTATCTCTATGTGCTTTGTTCTTGCATGAAATACTGGATTTGCTGCAAGATAAAGTGAACTCATATTATCTCCATGTATTGTAGGTGTACCTTGATCAATGCCTAAGCTCTTGAACAATGTCTGCATCCATATGACTTCCTTAGCTGCTTCCACAAGTCCTTTGTACTCTGCTTCAGTTGATGATAATGCTACTGTATGTTGTTTCTTGGAACACCAACTTACAAGCTTATCACCAATGTATATCATGTAACCATGAGTTGATCTCCTGTCATCTTGATTACCTGCCCAGTCTGAGTCACTGTAGGCTCTCAACTTCAAATCTGATGTAAAAGGATAATATAATCCTTCCTTTATAGTTCCTTTGATATATCTGAGAACTCTTTGACCTGCAATCCAATGTGGGTCCTTTGGACAATGCATGAATTGTGACAAAACTCCCACTGCATAACTAAGATCAGGTCTTGTTAGTGTAGCATAAATCAAACTACCCACAAGAGATTGATATTTCCTCATATCTTTGTAGTCTGCACCATCATATTTACTGAGCTTGTGATTAACTTCAAGTGGAGTTGAAGCTTCTCTGCAATTTTCCATATCAAACTTCTTCAATAGATTTAGAAGATACCTTTCTTGTGATACATATATGCCATGATCTGTATAAGTGACTTCCATTCCAAGAAAGTATGATAACTTTCCTAGGTCACTGATCTTGAATTCTTTTTCAAGCAATCTCTTTACCTCCTTGATTCCTTCATCTGAAGTACCTGTGATTATAATGTCATCTACATAAATACAAATGTAGATTGTACCTTCCTCTGTTCTTCTGATAAGTAGACTTGGGTCTGCTTTTGAACTTTGATATCCAAGATCATTGAGATACTTCACCAGTCTATAGTTCCAAGCTCTTGGAGCTTGCTTCAATCCATACAATGCTCTTCTCAACCTGCAAACAAAATTTGGATATCTGGAATCTATAAACCCTTGAGGTTGTTCCATGTATACCTCATCTGATATGTATCCATTCAAGAATGCATTTTTTATATCCAATTGACTTAGAGTCCATCCTTTTGAAGCTGCAATAGCAATGATTGTCCTTATAGTTGACATCTTAGCTACAGGACTGAATGTCTCATCATAATCTATGCCATAGGTCTGGGCATAGCCTTTCACCACCAATCTAGCTTTGTATCTGGCTATACTTCCATCTGCAAGCTTCTTCACTTTATAAACCCATTTATTTCCAATTACTTTCTTACCATTTGGTTTAGGAACAAGTTCCCATGTCTTGTTCTCCTCCAGTGCATTGAACTCTTCCTTCATTGCTTCTTCCCATTGCTTTTTACCTTTAGCTTCATCATAGTTCTGAGGTTCTTCATCATCTTTGACCATATATGCATAGTTCTTCTGAGTTATGTAAGAAGTATCATAAGAATACCTTTCTGGTTGTCTCCTTGTCCTGCTTGACCTTCTTGGTTCACATTCTTCATAAGTTTCTGGATACACCTCGTCATCAAATATAGGAGCTTCTTCATTCATTCTTGTTAATCCACTTCTGGATGTACTTGCTTGCATATAGTCTTCATCTCTATTCACCTGCACAATTGATTTTCCTTTCTCACATCTTCTTACCTCTTCTTCAAATTCTTCAGCTGTATGACTTTGATCTGCATACCAACTTTTCTGTTCATCAAATGTAACATCTCTAGAAACAATAAATTGTTTGGTTAGAGGATTCCACAATCTGTAACCCATCTGCTTTTCATCATAACCAATGAACACATATTTTTCTGCCTTTGGTTCAAGTTTATGCCTAAGTTGTGATGGCACATAAGCATATGCAATTGATCCAAACACTCTACAATGATCTAGTGTTGGTTTCTTACCCCACCAAGCTTCATATGGAGTCATTCCATTCAGAGCTACACATGGTAATCTATTCACAAGATATGTAGCTGTATTTACAGCCTCAGCCCAAAGATAATTTGGACAGTTCTTCTCCTTTAGCATAGCTCTAGCAAACTCAACCAAAGTCCTGTTCCTTCTTTCTGCTACACCATTTTGTTGTGGTGTATACCTGCAAGTTATTTCTCTCTTAATACCTGCATTCCAAAGATAATCGTTGAACTGTTGGGAGAAGTATTCTCCCCCTCCATCAGACCTCAGTCTCTTAAGCTTTTGACCTGTGACTCTCTCTGCATATGCATGAAAATGCTTGAAAGCTCCAAACACTTCTGATCTTTCCTTCAAAACATATAATGTTATCCATCTTGTAGCATCATCAATGAAAAGAACATAATACCTTGAGCCACTGATAGATCCTTCTTTTGTTGGTCCCCATACATCTGTATGAATGAGCTCAAGTACTCCATCATGTTTGAATCCTTTCTTTTGAAATGGTAACCTGTGTGCTTTACCCATTTGACATGCTTCACATTTATAAACCATATGTTGACTTTGCACATTTGGTAATCCTAGTACAGACTGATTAGCAACCATAGCTTTAATTCCTCTTTCATTGAAATGACCTAATCTCTTATGCCAGAGATCAAGTTCTGTAATCACTCCTTCACCATGTGTGAGCAAAGCTTGACCAATGTTCCCTTGCACTCTTAAAGTAAAGAGTCTACCTTCTTTCTTACCAGAGACAATCTGTTTATATCCATTCTCTGGATCTTCCACAAATACTCCTTCATTTGTAAACCTGACTTGAAAACCTTTTTCAACTATCTGTCCCACACTAATCAAGTTTTTAGGTATTGTAGGAACATACAAAACATTGGTTAGCAAATCTGCTCCACTCTTGCATTTCACTTTTCCAATTTAATGTACACTATGTCTTGTATTATCACCAGTTTGAACTGTGTGACTAGAAATGCCTTTTTCCAAATCTGACATCAATTCTATATTTCCTGACAAATGATTAGAACATCCAGAGTCAATGTAAAATACCTTTAGATCTTCTTTATCTGATGTGTTGATTGAATTCATCATCAATGATGTATGACTTTCATTCTGTGTGTCATTTGCATAGTTGTAGTAGGTGGTGTTGTAGGATTGATTCTGTCCCCAACTTCTTCCTCCACCTCTACCATAGCCTCCTCTTTGACTTTGTCTACCTCTTTGAAAATTACTTTGATATCTTCCACCTCGACCTCTGCTATTGTTGTTTTGATTCTGGTTTGATCCTTGTTGGTTGTGCCAACAGTCATGAGCCAAATGATTACTCAATCCACAGATCCAGCAAGCCTTCTTGTTGTTATTTTGATTACCTCTACCTCTTCCAACACCTCTTGCTCTTCCTCTACCAGTGCCTTTACCTCTTGCATAATAAGCTTGAGAACTAGACTCCTCTTCATCCTTTGCTTTACCTTTATCTCCTTTCTTCTTGTTCTTCATGTACATTGCAGAACTTTGACCTTTATCTCCATCTCCCTTCAAGTCTTGCTCATATGTGAGCATCAAACCAAGCAACTGGTTCAAATCTGGAACATAATGATTTAATGAAAGTTCTGTTGATAAGACAAAAGGTTTCCACCTTTCATCCCCTCTCAAGCCTGCAAGTAGTTGAGCAATCAATCTATGATCTTCAACATCTTCATCTATGGATCCAAGACTATCTGCTAGATCCTTCATCTTAGTGACATAATCACTAATGGTTTGACTTGGCTTCTTCTTGAATGTTGTAAACTCTGACCATAGACTTGCTTTCCGTGCTTTAGTAGTACTTTGGAAATGATACTCCAATGCATTCCATATATCTTCAGATGATTCCAATCCTCTGATGTGTGGTAGCAAATGATCAGAGATTGTATTGTAGATGTATGCTTTTGCACTTGCATCCTTCTTCTGCCAATGCTTTAAAGCATCAAGTTCTTCTTTCTTTGGTCGGCTTTCATCTTCAAATACTGGCTTCTCTTCTTCACCTGTAACATATATCATGAGATCCTTACTCATAAGTAAGGCTTCCATTCTCATTACCCATGCGGGGTAATTATCTCTGTCCAGTTTGTCAATGGAGATATGATCTTCCATAGTTCTTTCCTTCTGCTGCAACCTGTGAGCTTAAAGGATAAAGGATAATACCTTTTGAATTTCTTTGTGTATGAGGATACTTTTGAAGTAACCTTTTGATGCCTTGTGTCTTCAAATGCTTCACCTTTCAAACTTTAATGGAAAACTTTACAAAACTTCTCGTACCTTTGTCGTCTTCTGCTCTCGAGAATCTTTCTGCTCTGATACCACTTGTTGATGTATAAAACACCACAAGAAATGAATTAATGTGACACTAGAACACCTCTATGGTCACCATTAACTCATTGCCACTCCAAACTTTGAGAAATGATAGCCTAAAGTGAGAACTTTGCTTCTACAGAAATTCCTAGTCACCGAAATGACATACCTTCAGTATTTTGCTAATTTCTCCTAGCTCAAGTATGCTTTCTCCATGAAAATTTATAGGCTGAAACTAGAAGAGTGGAGCTTTCCAACAAGCTATCATATGCATCAAACGGAGCTCTAGAACTCAAGTTATGGCCCTCACAAGATGACCCTGTATGACCTTCCAAAACTGGAAAACTTGCCTGTTTTAGTAAGAGCGCCTGTTTAAAATTAGAATTCGATGCCTAGCATCCACTTGCAACGAGAATTCGATGCCGGGCATCGACTTGGGATGTTTTTGGCCACTTTTCAGCAGGGATTTGATGCCGGGCATCGACTTCCCGCATAAAGTCTTGATCTTTTGGACACCAAAACTATAGGTGATTTCATGCACACTTAGAATATGACTTATCAACTGGAATTCGATGCCAGGCATCGAGTTGCTCCAACAACATCATGTTTTTCAAACACTTCAGTACTGAATGAAAAATATAAAAGAAAATATGACTTATCAACAGAGATTCGATGCCAGGCATCGAGTTGCTTGAAAACTTGATCTTTGTAACTCATCACACAGTAGGTAATCATGGAGATGATGGAGAGAGGCTCATACACAGAACTTTACTCAGTTCTTCTCATAACTATAAAAAACTCAGAAGTTTTACAAATGCTTTCTCACTCAGAGAAGCCCGACTATACTCAGTCATACAAAAATGAGTTCTTCTCACTTTCTCATTGTCTTCCTCCTTCTTCTTCTCTCACTCTCTACGCGTCAGTTAATACTAACTAACTTATATAGGTTTTCTCATTCCCGTAACTTTTGAAAAAACTTCTAGAACTAAAGTGAACTAACTTTACAAGTATAATACATTTGTGAATTTGTCCCTTCACATAGGCATGGGGTTTTCTTCCTAAGACTTTGACCTTCAAATATATGTCCAATTAGTGAGTGTTTCTCCAACATAAATTACGTAACTAATCAACTAAAGCTTATTGTCATGACTCCTTAAGTCCATCCAAGACTTAAAGTCGTCATGCATTGTAAAAGCTTTGCAAGTAATTAAGTTTTCTTGGTCATCAAGAATACTTAACTTTCTTCTAGTGCCTACTTATACCTAGCAAGACATCAAACATACTTAATGGTCATTAAGTATTTATTTTTTATAACGGAGTATCAACTTGGGAAGGAATCGACTAATTTCTTGAGCTGCAAACTAGAACAAACATGTCTTTGCAACTAACTAGTCCTCAGTCTTCCCTAATGTCAAGCCGTGAGCTTTAAAAAGTAAGCTAAATACTAAGAGAGTACATTTTCATATCTACTTGCAAACATCATTCTGTTTTATCCTACAAATGCATGTGCCTACATGAAAATGCATATGCTCACATGCATATGCATGCATGTTCTTTGCATGCTCAAAAAATAATGCAACAATCATGCATGAACTGGGTGCATGACTTTTCCTTGTACTAATAATGTATGTCATGCAATCTTGATGCATGTATATCCTTTCCTTTATCCTAATGCACTATGATAAAATCATATCCTTGAGGTGCAATAAAAACTTTACTCAATGGAAAGGAAATCTTGAATTAAGCTACCAAAATACATTCTTTGATGCACAAGGAGCCTTGTTTTTTAAACCAAGTCTTTCCTTAATGCAAACTAATGCTTGGAATGATAAATAGATTGTTTCATTATCCTAATCTAGACTTAAGCGATTGAAATCTTGGCTATTTCAATATGTATATAGGATTAAGTGTAGAATAATGAAAACAAGATAAATCAAGCATTAAAGCCAAGTAGAAATTGGAAAATACTTACCTTTGCTCATAGCTTCGTCGCGTGTCATTTTCTTGGACTATGTTTGTCTTAGCCTGTCTTTTGCCTTCCGATGAGGTGGGGATGAAGTACACATGAAGAAAAAAGAGCAATACTCCATCCATGCTTAGGACTGGTGTTTGATTCGTGTCCACAACACATATTGAAGGTTCATCTTTTGGTCCGTGATGATCTTTGTCTGCTCCACGTCATTGAAAAATGCCTCTAGCTTAGTTGGATGAATGCGAAACTCAGAACTTTAGTGTTGCGGGTTCGGATCCCGCTTCGGCTGGAGAGGTCATATCATTATACCTTACACTTTTGAAGATCTGCATCGTAAATAAGCTATGTCTTACTCATCTACACAGCACTCAACGCGACTGCGCTTGTGGGTAGAAGAAAGACCTCCTATCGACGAAGCCGTGTGATCGATCACCGATTGAATCATTGGGAGCAATCTATAAATTTTTCTCCTTAGAGCAACCTGAAGGATAGTGTTGTTCTCACGCACGGAGAGAAACATCAAGGGTGTTCATCTTACGCATGGTGAGAACTCCTTTCTATGGAGAGAATATGTAGGAGTTTTATGTAGCACGTAAGAAGATGAATGATCTACAAGGTCACCATAGAACCTTGTGGAAAATGATGAAGTTTCAAGCTTTCCATCGAAGCTCAAGCTTGGGAGGAAGATGATGATGAATCCTAGAAGAACTCCATGAGAGCTTAAGAAAGATGATGAGCCACCAAGGTCACCATGAAAGCTTGCTCTGATACCAATGCAACAACCTAAGAATTACGACCACCACGTGCTAGAGAGACGACTCTCCTCCCAACCTTATGCCTATATATATAGCTGCTTGAATCAATGAGGACTACAAATGTAAATAGAGTCCACAAGTGTATGTGCAATCTCCTCCACTCCTTTCATATCCACCACTAGAGTCTAGTAGTGGCTGGAGTTATCTCGACCACTACTTTAGTACCTTCCACTAGAGTCCACGAGTGGTGGTTGTACTCACCTCTTGCGTTAAGTCCACTGGACTCAAGTTAACTCACGTTAACTTGAGTAAGAAGGCTCTACAGCATCTTGGGCAAAACTCTCTCCTCATGCTTCCCATGGGGATTGAACCCAAGACCTCTTCCTTCACAACCATGAGACTTAACCACTAGGCTAAGTGGATCACTTGAATATGAGAGCACAAGAACTTTTTATTTCAATCTATTCTTGAGATCTTTGGTCCTATAGATGAGTGACCAAACGGTATGGGATTTTAGATCTCTCTGAAGCCCTCGGATCCCTATATCATAGACTTACTTTATTACATAATCCTATGTGCCATAGGATCCTCCTCAACCATACTGCTTCACATGCTGCAATGCATCCAACTTTGTACTCAGCTTCAGTAGAAGATAATGCTACAGTCAGTTACTTCTTACTAATCCAAAATAAAATCCTTGATCCTAAAGAGAAGCAATATCCAGTAACTAATTTTCAAGTATCAATATCTCTTGCCCAATCTGAGTCATAGTATCCAACCAAAGATGATCCTTCTTCATAAAGAATACCATAATCAGTGGTATTCCAATGCGTTTGGCAAGGCTTATTAGAGAACCTGCTTACTACTCCAACAACATAAGAGATGTCTGGTTTGCTATTGCACAAGTAGATGAGACTTCCAACTAATTTCGTGTATCTTTCAATATATACTAGAGGTGAAGTATCTTTGATAGATAATTTTTTGTTGACCTCCATAGGTGTAGAAATTTCCTTGCAATCCTCCATGTTAAATGCCTTCAATATCTACCTTGCATACTTTTGTTCAGAGATGAAAATCTTCCCTTGCTCCTGCCAAACTTCAAGACCTAAGCAATAATGCATTAAGCCTAAGTCTGTCATTTCAAATTCTGAACTTAGGGCATCTTTTGTTTGTTGAAGAAGAGCATCATCATTTCCTATAATCACAAGCTCATCTACATAGAGTACAAGCACAATTGTCTTCCCTCCTCTCTCTAGAACATACAAGTTAGCATCAGAAGCACATCTTTTGAAACCTAGATCCAAGAGATACTTATCTATTTGATGGTACCATGCTCTAGGGGCTTGTTTTAGCCCATATAATGCCTTGTTTAGCTTAAATACCTTGTTCTCTAAATGGTGAGCCTCAAACCTTGGCTGAAACACATATACCTCCTCCTTGACGTCTCCATTTAGGAATGCTGATTTGACATCCATGTGATAGACCAGTCAATGCTTATGTGCAGCCATAGCTAGTACTTCTTGAATAGTAGTCATTCTTGTTGTCGGGGCAAATGATTCACAAAAGTCAATGCCTTCAACTTGTGAGTAGCCGTGTGCAAAAAGTCTTGCTTTATACTTTTCTAGAGTACCATCAGCCTTGTACTTTAGCTTCCAAACCCACTTGGTGCCAATAACTTTACGCTTAGGGGGTCAATCCACTAGCTCCCAAGTTCCATTCATGATATTGTTGTATTTTGTGTGCATGGCAACCCTCCAATTTGGATCATGGAGTGCCTCTTATAATACTCACAGGTAATGATGTTGAAAGAATTAGGAAGATCAAGCTATAAATGAAGGAGGAATTCAAGATCAATGACCTAGGTGAGCTCACATACTTCATAGGTTGGAATTTGTATATGCACAAAAGGGATTATATCTCACACAATAAAAATACATTAAAGATATGCTTGCTAAGTTCAAATTGGAGAATTCCAAGGTTGCAAGTACACCCATGGAGATGAATGTGAAGCTAAATGCTCATGAAGGAGGTGCAATTGAAGACATAACAATTTATACGAGCTTAGTGCATAATTTGAACTATGGCACATTGACTAGAGTGGACATTTTCTATAATGTAAGTGTCCTAAGCCTATTTGTGCACACTTCTAGAAAATCTCATATGGAAACTACCAATAGGATACTCAAATACTTTAAGGGAACCATTAATCAAGTCTATATTATTCATATACATTTGATATAGAGATAAAGCTTGTCTATGATGTAGATTAGATAGGTTTAAAAGATGACATGACAAGTCACTTTTGTAGGCACAAAACTTATCTCATGGTCATCAAGGACACAACCTACTCATGCACTCTCATCAATTGAAGTTGAGTACAAATTATCCACATTTCTTGATGAGTACTCTCATCAAGAACTTGTTCCAATATTGAGGTCTCAAGTCTTCTATTCCTCACATTTTTGGTGACAATGTTAGTTCACTCCAGCTTACAGCTAATACAATCTATCATGTTAGCAGCAAAGATATAGAGGTCCACTATCACCATGTCAGGGAAAAGAGCATAAGTAAAGATTTTGAACTCCCATATGTATCTACTCAATAACCATGTGTAGAAATGATGACCAAGGCATTGAATGGAGTAAATTTCAATAGCTTCAAATCTATGGTTGGACTTCACAAAGTATTGAAATACTAAAGAATCAAGCATCTTAGGCTTGAAAAGGAGCTATTGGTGCATAGAACAAGCCTAGTACTTGGCTAAATACATGTCAAACTTCTAACATTTTAGGGATCTTAATTGTACCTTCATTTCATCATATGCTATAAAAGACCTCAAAGGTTTGAAGTTGAAGCTTATCACAATGAAATTAAAAGTCATAAAAGGAGATAATCTTGTGAGTTCAATAGGATCCAAAATCCATTAATTGATTTGAATTCAGACTTCAAACTATCTCCCAGGAACAAGGATCACTTTTAGGTGGAACCTCCAAAAAACTTCAAGTTCGAAAAGGTGTATATAAACACCATGTTTTGAGTCATGGGAGAACATAGCTTAAAGCTAATCATCACAATCTTATTGAGGAGATTGTGTACTACCTCAATGTTAGAGAAGTCCTTTACACCTCCTCTATATCATATTTCCTTTAGCAATATATTATGTACTTCATTTTTAATAGTTTGTGAATCTCTCTCTCTCTCTATGATTATAGTACTTTTAGCAACTTTTCTAACTTCTTATATTCATTTCTCTGTGTGGGTAATATTTGTCTAACTCATCAATTGGATCACTCAATTAGATAGTAGTTAGCATGCCTACAAAGTTTCATCATCATTGGATGCATAGACCTTGAGATATGAGTGATTATATGTGGGAAGCTCACC
Source organism: Ceratopteris richardii (assembly GCA_020310875.1). NCBI lineage: Eukaryota > Viridiplantae > Streptophyta > Polypodiopsida > Polypodiales > Pteridaceae > Ceratopteris > Ceratopteris richardii. Next base: position 116,406,320 of record CM035426.1, read on the forward strand.
TTCTTCTTGAAAATTCGAGTTTACCCCCTAAGCTTCTTAGATACATTGCTTTGTGTATGGTCTTCCTAAATTCATAAAATAACTTTCTATAACTTGCTTAACACTTTAGTTGGAGGTGTGCAAAAGTTATATGGACATTTGTAACCAAGCTATGAGCACTAACCAAAATAATGAGTGCTCAAACAAGCTCAAACCCAAGTGGGCACTGCATGAGGGTGACGAGAGGGTGATTAATCTTTATTGTAATGCCATGTAAATCCTATAAGATCTGCCCCTGCTTTATGGGACTTGGGGGGTCCCGTGGGCACTAGTCCCCTTCACTTGTACGTTTCTTTTCTTTTTATTTAATACAAGCCTGGGAGAGTACACTAAAGCTGAACTTCCTTTATATTAAAGAAATACTCAATGCTTCTCTTTCATAAATAAAAAGTCTCTCAAGGTATTTTGAACTCTCAACCTATTTACTTTGACATAGAAATTTGGGAATGATGCTCCAAAGGAGCTTGATGGTTTAACTACATATTTTGGATGCATAGGGAATCTACTAGGTGTCTCTAAAATTATAAAGGCTGGTCTTGAGCAGCAGTTTGCGAAGACAATCTCATCTCTACACTATACTCATCACCTCCTCGGAGTAAGCTAACTAAAATTTTCCGATTCACCTCGTAGTATCTTCTCATCACAAGTTCAATCCATCGCATGTCAAAGAAACTTCCAAATCATAATGAAAAGGATTTACGAGTATGCTATGTAATATTTATACCACGTTTTGAAATAACTGCCGTCCTGTTTTATCAAAGTGTTGTTAGGTGATAAATGCCATTTGTGTAAAGGCTTCCAAAGAGAACATCTATGAAAAAAGTTGGATTGCTCTATTTCGCGACCCGTCAATCGGAATGTTTGGTGTCCATCGTGAGCGTATGGCGAGCCGTCGCGATTGAGTCCTGTTTGGTGTGCATCGCGACTAATAGACGGCGGGTATCTCGAGGTCCATCATGTGATCACCGCGATTGATAGCGCGTGGGTTTCGGTCCATCGCGAATTTAGTCAACGATCGATTGACTGGCGTGCTCCATCGCGATCGACGGTGACGCGATCGATAGTCCATTGCTTTGTTTTTGTTCCGCCTCATGCCCTACTCATGTCTCGAGGCAGCCATAGTCATTAAAACGCGTGGCGGAGCCGATGGACTGTGGAAATGTGAAGGAAAGCAAAAGAGCTCGTGAACCTGAGATCTGTGGAGTCTGTGGAGCTGAAGGCGGAGCCGATAGACTGTGGAAATGTGAAGGAAAGAGTGTGTCCATCGTGGTGTCTGAAGGCGGAGCCGACGGACGGTGGAGCTGAAGGCGGGTCATAAGCGCCAGAAAGTGTGTCCAGCGTGGTGTCTGACGATCGCGCAAAGGGAGGTTGTCCATCGCAGTATCTGTCCATCACAAAAAAGGCTCGAGTGGCTGTCAATCGCAAAGTGGGGTATCGTGCCTATCCATCATCCATCGCTGGCCTGGCCGTCGTTGGCCTGTCCATCGCTCTTTCTCATCAATTGTGGACTTTGTGTCCATCGTGGACTAGGTGTCCATCGTGGGCAGGGTTGGCCTTTTTCGGACTTTTCAACAAAGGACTCACAGCATTTCAGTCCTCCGTGTTCCGGGAACTGGGGCTCATCGGCCGGGGACGATTGACTGGTAGCCTGTAGAGCTTCGCGAATCACGTTTATCTGAGCCTTGGGCTTCACGCTTGATTGTGCTTCTCGTCCGTCTGGGTTTGACGATTGTTTGGCTGGGCTTCCCATTAACCTACAAATTGAATTTTATCTCACTTCACTTATTATGCGGCCGTCCTATGTCCCATTCGCCTGCGTCCATCAAAAAGCATATCTTCAAATCGATATATAAAAAGAAAAGTTCCCTTCACGTGGGGGCTGCTGCATGGCTTCTTTCAAGCAAAAACAAGGCTTTCAAGCTTAAAGTTAAAGATTTGGCAAAGCGGGGTTCAATTATCAATTAGTTGCAGGGTTCAATTAACAATTTGCCATGAACAATGTGGCTCCCCCTCAGTCCGTGTCCCCCCTTAAGATGGAGTCCGTCCCAGTGGACATCGCGCCCCCAGAGGTTTCTTTATGCAAGGAGTCTGTGGCGGTAAAGCAAGAAGAAACTTGCCTGATCGGTCAAACGTTTGGCCCCAAGCCCCCTCTTGAAAGTGTGAGAACTTGGCTTCACAAAAAGTGGTTCCCGCGTGGCCTAATTGTGCCCCCAGAAAACTTGCCTGATCGGTCAAATGTTTGGCCCCAGGCCCCCTCTTGAAAGTGTGAGAACTTGGCTTCACAAAAAGTGGTTCTCGCGTGGCCTAATTGTGTCCAAATGTCAATTCCTACCGGCGAATCACCTGCTTCTAGTATTTGAGAACGAAGAGATGGCTTTCCAAGCCCTGCAAGCCGGCTCCTGGCAAGTGGGCCGGTCCACCCTTTGCCTTTTTAAGTGGACCCCAGACTTTGTCCCGAACAGATCAAAGCCTCTTCGTTACCCGCTTTGGGTAGAGCTTCCCAATTTGCCTTTCTTCATGTATGGATTTCTTCGTGAAATCGTCTCACCGATCGGTCGCCCGATGGCCGCAAGACAGGATGTTGGGGGGTTAATCTACGATGGTGCTCAACATTCTTTCAATGCAAGATGGCATCCACAGATCTACGTTGAAACAGACCTGAACCAGGTCCTTCCCTCGAAGATCTCCATAAACTGTGGAGATGGTAAGACCTGGACACAAGAGGTTACTTACAAGAATTTGCCAAACGCGTGCTTCCGGTGCGGGCATCAAGGTCATAGGATCAAAGACTGCCCCCTGAAGAAAAGTTCCAATAAAAACAAGCTTAAACCAGATGGGACCCTAGACCCTCTCCCCCAAGATGACACTCGGGGTCATCCCCCTCCAATGGAAGAATAAGAGGGAACTCGCGTTGCTGAGACGGATTCAGAAGGATTCACTGAAGTGAGACACAGGAGGAAAGTTAGCCCTCGAAGATCAACAGCAAGGAATACTACGACAGTTGCCCCCTCGAATAACATATACAGTAACCTAGAAAAAGAGATTAATGAGGTCGACTTTCTAGGGGACAACCACTTTGAAGAAGACCCCACTGATAATACCCTTGGGTGCTTTACCAGCAAAGAAGACAACCAAGAAGGTTATACCACGAGTAAAGAGGAAGGCTTCACTACCAGCAATGAAGACAACCCAGACAGCGAAAGCTCCTCTCTAGGTCCTACCCTCCCGGTATGCTTTCCAAGATTACCGCAACAAAAGTCAAAGCTTAAAGGAAAACAACCTTCCGGCATGCCTTGGAAGAGCCCCCTCAAGAGTAGGATCCTTAGTCAAGAAGTAGGGAGGAAAAAAGAAAACCACAAGAAGAAAAAAGATCGGGTCCCTCCCCTCAAAGAGGGCAACCATCATCAATGAAATTCACATCTCTAAACGTCAGGGGTCTGTCTGACCCGTCAAGAGCTTCGATTCTTGGCCAGTGGTTCAAAGACAAGTGCTTCGCCCCGGACTTTATTTGCTTACAAGAGATTAAAATCGACGGAGAGGATCTACAAAAACGGCTTAAATGCATTTCTCCGAACCACCTTTGGTTCTCCACTTCTCACCCTAGAGGGATGGGGGGTGCTTCTATCGGCATTAGTCACTCCTTGTCTGGCAATATGACCTCGACTTTTGAAGGTCGGAATCATCGTTGCATTGCTGCCTCTTTCGGGTTCCCTTTCCAGTTCACTGTGGTCTCAATTTATGCCCCTAATGGTGAAGCAGATAGAATGGATACTTGGGCTTCCCTCGACTCCCTTTCACACAATGTTCTGATTTGTGGGGACTTCAACATGGTTGAGTTTCCTGAGGACAGATGGAATAACAAAGGAAAAATTATTGACGGTCAGGAGAAAGAGATATGGGATAAAATCAAGCTCCATCTCGACCTGGTCGAGGTGAAAGACATGAAGGGGTTCTCCTGGTCAAATCTCCAGTCGGGGGACTCTTTGAGGAAAGCAAGACTTGATAGATGCTACATCGATCAGAACACCATCCGTTAGTGGGGTATTCCTTCGATTTCCCAACACATGGACCTGACTATCTCAGACCACTATCCGATTACTCTGTCTTTCAAACCGATTCCCATGCTCCAAAAAGCTCCTTGGTTTCATGCTTGTCAGACATCGTTTTCCCTCCCCTCTGTCCACCAAGAAATTTCTGAGGTGTGGACGGAAGCCTTTGCTTACTGTAATGAACCGGCTAAGTGTTGGAGAAGCGCAGTAGAAAGGACTCGAAAAATTCTAATCAGGACTCAAAAGGCTATAAGAGAAATCCGAAAAAAAAGAAGAGAAACGGTGTACCGGAGGCTCTCACGGCTTGAAGAAGAGGTGAACAAAGGTAAGCTACATTGCCAACAAGGTCTTTTGAAAATCAGGGGAAGACTAAGGTTAGAGGAGGAGGTTCAAAGGAAAAATCTCCAAATTTTCTTCAAAGATTGGTGGGCAGGGAAGGCCGACAAACCAACGAAAGAGATGTGTAACATCCTCAAAAGGAAACAAGCTAGGGAATCCATCCCCCTAATGGTCGATAACAATGGAACTGAATGTTGCACGGAAGTGGAGAATAGATCTATCATCGTCGAACACTTTAACAATCTTCTCGGGGTCTCGACTCCTCTTTCCCCCCACAGGTGCGAATCCATGGCAACCATCTCAAGGGTTGCTCAAACCAGAATCCCACAGAACTTGATTGCTCTACTGGATGCTAACATCTCCGAGAATGAAATTATCGAGGTTATTGATGCCCTTCCTAATGGGAAAAGTCCGGGTCCGGATGGCCTTACCAATGAGTTTTTCAAGTCCTTCAAACATCAGGTGGCAACCCCGCTGCGCCTCGTGTGGCAAGAGGCTCTCTCTTTCGGTGCCCTCCCTGAGTGCCTGAATAATGGCGTCATCAAGTTAATCCACAAACGGGGAGATAAGAACAAAATTGAAAACTGGCGTCCGATTACCATGCTCCAAACTGGATACAAGATAATTGCAAAAGTTATCGCCAACAAAATCTCTTGTCATTTAAAGTCATGGCTGTGCGAGGACCAGAAAGGTTTTATCAAAGGTAGATCTATACTTGAAGCAATTATCGATATTTGGGAAGGCCTTGCTTTTGCTGAGGAGTCTGCTCAAAATCTGGTATTCATTAAGATCGACTTCGACAAAGCGTATGACAGATTGGAATGGGACTTTATTCTTCAATCATTGAAAGACCTTGGATGCAGCCAAAAGTTCGCGAAGAGGGTTTCCACTCTTCTTGGAAATGCTTCAACTAGAATAAACATCAACGGTAAGCTCTCTGAGCCCATTCGTTTAAAAAGATCAATTAGGCAAGGCTGCCCTCTGGCTCCATTACTATTCGCTATCACCTCGAATGGACTCAACTGCCTATTAAAGCATCACATGGACGCTGGCAATCTCAAGGGTCTTTCCTTACCTCTAAATCATAGCCAAATGATTGTGAGACTTTTTGCTGATGACATGAATGCCTTTGTGCATAACGATATAAACATGATTGAGGTGTTTTGGTGGTGCCTCCACACCTTTTGTGTGGCATCAGGCTCAAAAATCAACCATGCTAAAACTGCTTTTAGAGCAATCAGCGGACATACTCCCCAATTGTTGGTGGATCAGGGGTGTCGAGTTATCCCTAGCGGTCAAGTCTTCCGTCTCCTTGGCATTCCGATGGGTTTCGATATCTCAATGGACCAACGCTGGAACTGGGTGCTATCCAAGCTGGATAGGAAGCTGAATCAGTGGAAAGGTATGCAAGTCAACTTGGCAGGGCGTGCTATGGTTGTTAACACATTTATGCTGTCTACAATTATTTACTTTATCTCGTGTTGGAGACCTAAGGAGAAAGACTTGGCCAAAGTGGAAAGAATCTGCAGAAACTTCCTTTGGACTGGGGACCCCAATAGAAGGCGGATTCCCAAAATCAAATGGGAAACTTGCATTAGCCCTAAAGACTCAGGGGGCTTGGGAATTTTGGATATTGTTGGGTTGGCTGACAAGTTGGCTGCAAAGTGGCTTATCAAGGCTTGGAGCAATAGGGAGTCCTCTTGGGCCAAATTGATCTTCAGAAACACGGAAGACCTTACCTTTGTTGGCCACCCTGGTTGGAAGGACTTAGGGATTCTCACGCTTTTGTTCTCCCCCCACCCGGTCTTCCCTAAAGGCTCTAGCATCGTGTGTTCCTTATGGAAGAATTGGAACAAGGCCAAACAGTTCATCAAAATCAGTGATGAGTGGAAGTGGGCGGCTGGCATAAGACAAAATGATTCTATTTGGTTCCCGATCAGTGGCATTCGGGGGGTGGAGTCTTGGAACCTCCAAACTACAAGGCGGTTATGGAACAAGGGGTTCAAACAGTGGAAACAACTCTGGAAACAAGAGATCAGCCAGTGGATTAGGTTCGAAGAATTGGATCTGAGACTTAGAGTTACCTTTGAGGAATGGACTCTTCTTCTAAGCAGGTGTTTAGCCTGGGACCGCTCAGCTACCCACCTTCTCTGCGGTCAGGATCTTCCTTGCTTGGAGGGCCTCAAATGGAGTAATGGTAAGAAGCTATCCAGAATCCCCAACTTCAAAGAGGATTTGGATGTTCACCACACCCTTAACAAGAGATGGTGCCTTTCTTGGACCAAACTTCGGTAGGAGCTAAAATTCATGTCTATTTGGCACCCCCTAATTGAGGTCAAAAAGTCTGTTCTCATGTCGCAGATCTTGCATAAAGGTATCTGGACCAATGCAAGGGCTAACAAAATCTGTGGTGTGCCGCCATGGTGCAAGCGTTGCCATCGGTGCATCGAAGATTTAGCTCACCTGTTCTTCGACTGCCTCAAGTCCCGCGTTATCTGGCATCACGTGACCCGAGTTTTGAGACTCACGAGTCAAATCAACAGGCAACAAGTGATGTTGGGTGAGGCGATCGGCTGCTCATCCAGGCTGTGGAATGCCATCAGAGGTGAGGCTCTCTGGAAGATTTGGAGGGAGCGTTGTGCTGTCAATTTGACCAAACCCCTAAGGAATGGTCGATTGAGAAATCCTTGTTTCTCCTTGGTAAAAGAATCTCCCGAGTCAAGAGATCGCCACCGTTTAGACATCACTGTATTTATCTCCTCGAAAACAACAAGTTGAAACCCAAATGTGTCCCACATGAGGGTGATGATAATTTTATCCGCCTCATTTGTAATGCCGTGTAGCTTGCCATACTCCTCCCCTCCATTGTGGGATTTGGGGGGTCCCATGGGCACTAGTCCCATTCACTTGTAACTTTTTCTCTTTATTATAATTAAAGTCCGGGAGATTAGGCTAAGGCCGAACTTCCTTTATTTAAAAAAAAAGAGAACATCTATGTCAAAGCATCTTACCTCAGTTGGTTGAATTTATTGCTTCTGAAGATTGTAGGGATGATTCAACCATTATAAGATAATTATGGACACCCATGAACATTTAGATGGTGAGATGTTAAAACCAACCTCTTCAAGGTTACTTTTGGGCTACCCGATTCAAAGCACTTATTTTCATTAGTCTTTAGGGGCAATATCCCTTTCAAATCTCTACGTCGGTGGGCCTTGTGACTTTGTATCTTACTAGTTGCTACTTGTCTAAAACGTGCTTTGTGAATTTTAGTATGTTTGCGTTTCGTTGTAGTTTCAAATTCATTTGAGCTAAATCCGGAGGAGTAAATGTCAATGAGTGATGAACTTGTACTCCGAGGTATAGTTGGCCCTGTAGATCGTGATTATTATTCCTCATACAACTGTGCTACACAAGGATAGCATAATACACTGCTCAGCATAATACAAGGATTAGCATTCACATGCCAAACACAAATGTTATTCATCCCAGTGACAATCGCTTGTGCAATTATATGAAAAAAATTCCAGAGAGACAGCAACTCGTCGTCTCCGAGGTGAAATTTATGCAACAATGGTCTTCCTCAGTCATACACGGAGAGAGCTTGGCTGCACATTGCACAAGGTAGTGATGTCAGGCCTCACAAGCCAAAGTTGTCGCCCACGCGGTAGGGCCCTCAAGGCAAAAAGTTAACCCCGTGCATGACAAACAAAAAGTTAATCGTCTCAGAACACTCCGAGCGAACTTCTTACATCAGTAAAAAAAAGCTTGGAAACGAATCTCCGACAATAGAGCAACAACTCTGTACCATTGTTCAGACCCGGAATTGTTTCAAAACTCAGATTACACCAAAGGTTTTCATGCGCTAAAGATTGTTTCTCTTCGCAAAATGTAGAAATACGTTGACTACGAGATTATATGGAAAAATTATATTCATTCAGAATCGCGACACATTCTACAGCTAATCTTTCTTTCGTCCGCCTATTCCAGATCGTATTTGAGATTTACGTTAATTCACTAAGACAAGAGTTCAAAGGAGAAATACAGAAACCCAAATTACAATTTATCATGAAGTATGCAAGTTTCAGAGATGCCGACCGTGTACTCGTACATGTTCGCCGCTTTTTTGCTGCAAAAAATATATGGATTCAGAATCGCAGCACATTCTACAACTAATCTTCCTTTCGTCCGCCTATTAGAGATCAAATTTGAAATTTACATTAATTTACTGACACAAGAAGTTGAAAAGAGAAATACAGAAACCCAAATCACAACTTATCATGAAGTGTGCAAGTTTCGGAGATGCCAACCGTGTACTCGTACACGTTCGCAGCTCTTTTGCTGCAAAAATTATATGGATTCAGAATCGCGGCGCATTCTACGGCTAATCTTTCTGTTGTGCGCCTATTCGAGATCGTAGTTGAAATTTACATTAATTTACTAAGAAAAGAGCTCGAAAGAGAAATACAGAAACCCAAATTACAATTTATCATGAAGTGAGCAAGTTTCCGAGATGCCGACCGTGTACTCGTACATGTTCGCCGCTCTCTTGCTGCAAAAACTATATGGAATTCAGAATCGCGGCCCATTCTACAACTAATCTTTCTTTCATCCGCCTATTAGAGATCGTATTTGAAATTTTACATTAATTTACTAAGACAGGAGTTCAAAAGAGAAACAGAAACCAAAAGTACAATTTATCATGCAGGTTTCGGAGATGCCGACCGTGTACTCGTCCATGTTCTGTTTAGAATCTAGATAAGAGCTAACTCGGTCTACTCTCTTAACTCTGATTCTCGTAGCGACAAAACCTACCGCTTTCTAGCTTGAATGTTTCTAACATACAGAGAATTTCAGTCCATGAAATGGAATATCCTACTTTCCTCTAACTATGGAGGAATCAGCAGACTTGCAGTCCCAACATGTCCCTGTAAAAGTCTTATTATCATTTATAAAGTGCAAGTATCTTGAGCAGGAAAATGCAGAAAGGGACAAGATTTCTCAGTTCCCAATCACGTGATTCTGTCTCCAATCGGATATCCAGAAGCTTGACAATGCTAAATAGAAACTTGATCTTTGATGTTATAAAACAGCCGAAGTGAAAAGCTGAGTGTTGTAATCGTAACTTTGTCTTTCATATTCCAACAGTACACAACTGTTTGTCATCTTTCACTTGTTTTCTTAATTCGGCTTTTGAGTTACTCCAGCTCTCTCTCTCTCTCTCTCTCTCTCTCTCTCTCTCTCTATATATATATATATATATATATATATATATATATATATATATATATATATATATATATATATATATATATATATATATATGCGCACACACACACAGACACACAGAGAGAGAGACAGAGAGAGAGAGTTTCACCATGTCCCGTAATCTACCCTTCAAGAGTTTTCCTAAACAGAATAGGTTCATTGCCATCTTAAAAATATTATAGTAAAAGTGCGTGTGGTTGTTCGTCCACAGGGGTTACAATGTTATGTCACAGATTTGAATGCACTATTATCTCTTTGATTGGGTAAAGTATAAATATAAGGTGTAGCTCTGCTTTAAAAAGAATGGAGGAAATGGAGGGAACATTTATGGTTTAATACTATGATGATACACATTGCTGTAATTCGATCCTTATTATTTCAAAATTGAAAAAAGTTGATAGTTAGGGCACACTATGATGATGTGCACGATTGTACTTGTGGGAAGTTGACTGAATCTCCACATAATTTTTTATCTCTACATGATCAGGTAGTTTTAAAAGGATGAAACTTTAAAAGGTTTTCAAGGTTGAGAGTTTTCCCGTGAATACTATATGGACTTGAGAGAATTGTTTTTCATACAAGGCTGGGAACGGATATGCAAAAGAAAATAAAGGGGAAGAATATAGTTCAGAGATTTTTTCTATAAGGGTTTCCAATATCCCCCTAACTGTAAGCCTGCATAGAAAGCATAGTTTCCTAATTTCTAAGGTTTTCTTTGCTTCTTCATGGGATGCCAATTTTCTGAAATTATCCTAGCGGAACAAGAATTAGCAATCGTTTTATGTTTTGAGGATCCTTATAAAGGAACTCTTGGAATCTTAATGAAAATATTGCTCTCCTATGATGGTTTGACTAGTTCCAATTGTCTTAATTATAGGAGAATTTTATCCGTCTTATATATATCATTATAGGTGGATGATTTTCGTTTTTACTATCCAATAAGATTTATTCAACGTGTCATGCAAACGAGAAATCTATACATAGCAAATGTTTTTTGCTAAAACTTTGGTTATTATATAGGTGAGTAAGATTCAAAATCGTAGCAACAATAACTCATAGTACAGGAGTATTTGAGGCTTGTTTTGGAATACTCTCTATGCTCAGTATAACGCAATCTAATCAATGGTAGTGACAAGTGGATAGGCCTTCAAAATTTTTGCTACTGAGATGAATCTAGTGCTAAAAAAATTTCTTTCCTTAGAAAATATACTCGGGGGATGCATCACTATGTACTCATCATAATTCCTCTTATAATGAGGACTAGAAAACAATATTGGTGGTGCACATTTAAAGTAAAATGACGCTAGCTACTGAATGACTGAATGTATATGTAGTTTTGTCTTTCCTTTACTCTCTGTAGCTTTTCTTGTGCCCTTGCCCTTGCCCCCTACCAAGATAATTGTCCTCATCAAGATCAGAGAAAGCATCTGGACAAAAATGAACTTATATGAAACAAGTAAAGAAGATGAACAATTCAAGCGATTAGGATCATCAAGAAATCTTGGATCGACTTAATTGCTTGAATCAGTCATAACTAAGAATAATTATAAAAAATACCATCACCTACTATCATTTATAAGTTATGTGACATAAAACCCTTAAATAAATTGCAAATGAAGATAATCACGCATCAATAGAGAAAGTTAAATCGGAAATAGAGAAATCCAAGAGACGACCGACTCAAGCGAATAGGCTCATCCAAAAGTCCCGATGGGCCTAATCGCCTGAATTGGTCATGTCTTCTAAATTATAGAAAATAGATGTTATTTGGCTTTTTTACATAAGGGATAGCTAGAAAAGCCATAAAAAGGAACAAACCTAGACACGAACAATTCAAGAAAATAGGCTCATAAAAAATTCTTCAATAAGTGTAATTGCTTGAATCGGTTCTCTCTTCTAAATGATAGGCAATAGATGCTATTTGTCTTTGTTACATAAGAGAAAGCTAGAAAACCCATAAAAAGGAACAAATCTAGACACGAACCATTCAAGCGAATAGGCTCATTACAAATTCTTTGATGGACCTAATCGTTTGAATCGGCCATCTCACAGAATTTGCTTGTCTGTATGTACCTTGACATCATCTTCCTCCTCGATCACTTCTTTCTCATCAATCCTTACTGTTTCTTTGTCCTCACCTACCTCCACAAATGAATATCCTTGTCCAAATGAGTAAGTTCCCAAATACTTTTGCCGCTGGTCAAATTCCTCGTCTGCAAGGGTTGGATTCTGTGAGAGCACTTTTTGATAGCATGTTGAGAGAGCTTTGGACGAGTCTTTGAACTATTTATTTGACAAGCATAAGTCCAGCTTCAGAAATTCCTCTTTAATTTCATCCGTCTCATTTAGAAACCTCCTTGTAGCTTCTTCTTATTTAGCTATAGCACCAAGGCAGTAGTCTTAACTTATGTTGAAGAGCTCTTGAATGCAATAGAGAGGAACAAAATACTTCCTAGAGATAAAGTATTTTGGGAAATTCGGAAGAAGCAGTGATTTCTTTGAGATTTTCACGTCCTCTTGTGGCTCTCGGATGGTAGTCTCTTCTGTGAAAGAAGTGACATCAAAGTTCCTTACCTCTTCTTCTTGCGCTTCAAGGTTAATCTCTTCAACAATCTCTTTGACTTAACTTTCTAAATATTTCTCGAGAGAAACTTCTAGGGATTCCTTTTTTTCTTCATCATCTTCGTTTTCTTCAACTTCCCCAATTGAGATGTGATCAAGCCAGATCAGAAAACCTATGTTCAAGGGCACTAAACAAAAATTGTTTTGGTGTTCTGGGAAAATTTCTATCATAGTAGGCAAGGGGGAAATCTTCTTGCATTTTCTAATGATTCTAGCCCTATCCAAAGGATCCTTCCCAAAAATCATTGGGTGGATATACGTTTTCCCAGATATGATAACTTCTTGACCATCTACTATCCTAATGAAATTCTCCCTTTCATCCGAAAGAAATTCCTTGGTTTTCTCCACAAGTGCTTCAGAATCAAAGGTAGGATTAAAGATCTTCACTGCATCTCGAAAATTATTAACCCTCAATCCCTCTTGAACCATAAAATCTCGCAATTTTTCAGATGGAGAAACACTAATAATTACAACCTTCTCTTCCATCTCAAAGGGCGATTGATACAAGTGAACAGGTGCAATCAAAGAGAGTCAAACAGGCGTGGTAACTTGAATCAGTCACCTATAGAAGTTTAGCTTGGAGTGTTTGGCTATGAAGATAGAAATTAGACAAAGGTTGAAAATCTAAAATGAGTGAGGCAACTAGTATTTATAGGCGAGGAGAGAAAGAAACCGTCGCATTAGGGAAAAAATTGAACCCTACATGGGTCTTGTAAGGATTTCTAATTATTAGGGATTATGCTTAATCTTGTTCTTTGTTAAGTGGATAAAGTTCATTTAATAGAGCACTTTTTAGTAGGTTGAAGTAGGCTTTTTTTTGGGCTGAGCTAGGATCATCTCCCTCTTTTCCACAAACAAAGAGAGAAAAGCCACTTTCCACCTCATCAAATCCATCCATGTATATGAATACAAAATGAATTTTATGAAGAAGTCTCATTTTCAGCTATTCTTTATTCAAAATAGCCCATAATTTTATGCATATGTCAAAAGTTACTTTTTTTAGTCTAGTTTTTATAAAAAACACTTAAAAAAACATACTTTGCAAAATCACTCCGAACGTTAAGTGCGACATCATCAAACTCGTAACTTTGGTTTCCCCAAAACATGTATTTATGAGAAAAAACCTTTTTTTTTTCAGTCTTAAACACTAGAAAAAGTCATTTTGACCTATCCACATACCAAAACACACTTTTTTCTTGCAATACAAGTGTTGTACATGCCGTTCTAGCAATCTCTATGCTTCTTGCTATTCCGTGCTCAAGTTTTGGAATATCAGGGTGCTCACATGTATTAACATGACACCAACACCAACGCATGCTCCTCATTCAACGAGTGTACATGTTTGTGTTCCTATAGAATTTGCACCAACAACTAGAGGTAGCAATGATAAAGATTCTCAAAATGAATGACGTGCAACTTGAGAGGAGAATATTGATCTTCGGGTCAATGGTGCATTGTATCCCTTAGATCGAATTTCTAATTTTCATCCTAGATTCCATAGTATCTCCACATTTCTACCATTCCTTGGTAGTAGTGAAGCTAGACTGTTAGGTTATTGCAAGCGATTTGTATCCATTTGTAAAGAGAGATGGTAGATGCAATTTGAAGATGAGTTGGTCCTACTACAAGTAGCTTCACACTAGCCAACTGAGAGTTTAGAGGTGATTAGTAGACCCTTTGAGCTTCCTAAATCCACAAAAGATCACCCAAGTGTTTTGGAACAAGTATCTCAAAAGTTTGAGTGAAGACAAACCAATTGCAAAATGCTAGCTCCAGAAACTTGCTACTTTTGTCCATACACCTCTTGGGAAAAATGAAAAGTTCTCTCAACCTAGTAGGAATTAGAAAAATTCCTTTTGGACATAGCAAATAATAGACTTAGATAGCTTGCCAATCCAAGTTAAAAAGCTTCAATTGATCAACTGAGTACTAAGAACAAGATTTAGAAGCCTTGAACACTCCTGCCATTTTTGGGGCTCTGTAGAGATTCGACCAACGAGCAGAAAAACATAGATTTCTCACAGATAATAAATTCAATGACCATGAAATTTTGTGATCATAACAAAGACTTAGATATCAATTCAATGCACTTTGAAATTCTAAACCAGATTACATATAGCCCGAGAGATATGTGCTTCTAAAGTTTCTGTTCTAAGTGCATATAGCACAAAATAAAACAGAGAAGGAAATGATGAATGTATAGATTCACATATAATTACAACCACATTGGCAATGAATACTTGCACAATGGGAGTATGATGATAGAGCTATGGAGTAAGCTCTTCAATCTCTACAAATGAACATGAAGTGGGCACAAATCAAGCTCTCTAATGGCGACTTCCTTCTTGCTCCTTTTATAGCTACTTTTGGAGGTAGTTTTGAATTTGAAATCAAATAAATTCACCTAAAAGTGATGATAAGAATTACGAGATATTATCTCAGTTGATGGATTCATGGTTTTAGGTAGTTGGAGCCATGAATCTCCTTTTTACATCGTGGATGACTTAAGCCATTCTTTCTTTCACAATTACAAGAGATAAAATATACTCTTTTACAAGAGGGGTTCATATGTCTACACATATGACTACAAATGAACATAAATCAAATCATATCAAGCATGTAGGCTTGGCTAAAATTCACCAATAGCTCCCCCTCAAGCCTAGCATGCTTGACCTCCAAACAAGTCTTCAATTGTCCTTGATTTCCTATAAGCCAATCATCAACTTGAATCTACTCAATTTTGTACCATCAAGAGCTTTAGTCAACATGTTTGTACATTGCATATCTGTAGAGACATAGGATAGTTGAATATCCTTCCTCAGTAGCTTCTCCCTTACATAATGGTAGTGGACTTCAATATGCTTGGTTCTAGCATGGTATACCGGACTCGCTGCAAGATGTAGTGAGCTTGTGTTGTCACAAAAAATGTGACGTGTTGAAGAATCAAATCCAAGATCTGTATACAAAGATTTTAACCACATGATTTCTTGAGTTGAATTAGCCAAACCTCTATATTCGACTTTAGTAGAAGATAATGCCACTATTGGTTGCTTCTTGGATGAGCAAGAAATGATTTTGGAACCTGCAAATGATACATACCCGGATGTGCTTCTTCTATCATCTCTAGATCCAGCCCAATCCGCATCTGAGTAGGCCTTTAGCTCAATATTTGAAGTAAATGGATTAAAAAAACCTTCCTGCATGGTCCCCTTTAGGTACTTGAGGACTCTCTTGGCTGCTTCATATGTGGTCTTCTCAGCTTATGCATGAATTGACTCAATATGCTAACACTATAGCATATATCCACCCTTTTGAGTGTTGCATAGTTCAAACTTCCAACCAAGCTGTGGTAGCTTGTGATTTCTTCAATTGGCTCTCCTTCATAAGCACTAAGATTATGATTTTGCTCCATAGGTGTACCTGCAGACTTGGTGTTTTCCATCTTGAACTTGATGAGCATGTCATGCACATACTTCCTTTGTGTGATGTATATACCTGAACTTATGTAGGTTAAATCCAATCCAAGAAAATAAGTGAGTGGTCCAAGATCACTCATTTTGAACTCCTCCTTCATTTGATTCTTTACCTATTTGATTCCTTCAAGGTCATTCCCTGTGATAATAATATCATCAACATACACACATAGATAGATCACTTCATATCCATTCCTCTTTATGAACAAAGAGGTATCCACCTTGCTAGCTTTGAATCCTTGGTCCCGCAAATAAGTCACCAATCTGAAATTCCAAGATCTTGGAGCTTGCTTCAATTGATACAAGGCTTTCTTTAATTTGCATACATAGTTAGGATGATGTGCATCCTCATATCTAGGAGGTTGTTCCATATACACTTCCTCAAAAGTCCATCCATTTAAGAAAGCACTCTTTACATCAACTTGATAGAGCTTCCAATTGCAGCAAGACTAATGACAACCCTAATTGTAGGCATTTTTGCAAAAGGAGAGAAATTCTCCTAATAATCAATACCATGGGTTTGAGCAAACCCTTTAGCAACTATCCTTGCTTAATGTTTATTTATACTTCCATCTGGATTGCTCTTGATTTTGTATATCCATCTAGATCGAATTACCTTCATAGATGGCTTGTTAGGTAGAATCTCCCAAGTGTCAATCTCCTTCAAGGCTTCCATTTCTTCATCCATTGCATCTCTCCAAGATTTCTTGCTTTGTGCTTCTTCAAATGTGGTAGTTTCTTCATTGGTTGAATCCTTTGCAATGTAGATTGAGGGCTTGGTGACCAAAGAAGTATCATAACCATACCTCTTTGGTTTCTTCTTCTCCCTTGAAGACCTTCTAAGTGGAGATGTGAGCTCTCACGTCCATATATAGCATCATGCATCTTTGCTTTACCTTTGATCTTCCATAGCTTTAGTCTTTCCAAGTCTTCTAGGTCAATCTCTGAATCACTTTCTTCAATTTTCTTTGGCTCCTTTGGTTGAAGTGATGGAAAATCTTCGTCCAAGTTGTAAGGAAACTTCACTTTCCTATCATCATCAAACCATGATTTGTTCTCATCAAAAATTACATCTCTACTCACAAAAAAAATTCCTTTATTAGTTGGATTGTACAATCTATATCTTTTTTGTTTTTGGTCATAACCAATAAATATGCACTTCTTTACATTGGGATCCAATTTCCCTCTTACTTGAGAAGGAATGCAATCATAGGCTAAGCATCCAAAGATTTTAGAATGCTCAAGAATAGGTCTTCTTCCATTCCGCACATCATATGGAGTGGTTCCATCTAGTGACTTAGATGGTAGTCTATTTATGAGATATGTGGTTGTAGACATAACCTCTCCCATAGGTATTTTGGCAATCCCTTTTCATTGAGCATGGACCTTACAGCTTCAACAATAGCTCTGTTTCTCCTCTATGCTACACCATTGAGTTTGGGTGTATACCTTGTAGTGACTTCCCTTTTTATGCCTCTTTCATGCAAGTAGGCATCAAGTTCAGAAGAGAAGTATTCTCCTCCACCATCTGATGTGAGTCTTTAAAAGTCCAATGTGAGCAAGCCGTTTGTGCCATATCTCCAACTCTATGAGATTTTGAGATCCATAGCTAAATAAAGCTATGTTATTTGTATTTTTAACTTCAAAAGTAAACAACATTCCTATTCTCTTTTCCTTTGGAAACCCTTCTAAAGCCTTGCCTTGGGTCTTCAACATATGCGCCAAATTGTTTGAATCTAACCTACAATTATTTTTCAACAATCTGCCCAACGCTTATTAAAGTTTTGGTAATTGTAGGGACATATAAGACTTTGCTGAAGAGGTTCATATTGCCATATGATGTATCATCTTCTCCACCGAGTGCTTTGTATCCTCTCTAGTTTGCACTTCATGTTTGTTGTGAGGATCTTCCAAATCAGAAAGTAAAGCCACATTTCCTGCTACATGATTTGAGCGTCCCAAATCAATGTAAAAGAGGTGATCATCATCATTACCCTTCTTCACTGATAGATTCAAAATCAATAATGAATCTTCTTGACTTTGGTCCTCTGCATAGTTATTGTAACCTCTTCTTCCTCAATGGCCACTTTGATAGTTGTTGTTGTTGTAATTGTTGTTGTAGTTGTTGTTGTAGCCTCCATTGTATCTACCTCTATTTGATCCATAGCCACCTCTATTTAATCCTCTTCCTCTTGAGTTCCACGGGTTCCTGAAAAACTCTTCAGTAGTATGATTAGATAAGCCACATATATTGCAAGGTTGAGATGATTGGAATCTCCCCCTACTTGCTTTCCACCTCTACCTCTTGCTCTTCCTCTACCTGCAAAGTTTGCTTGGAAAGAGCTACGTTCATCTTCATTCTTCTTATTATTTGAATTGTACTTGACCTTAGCTTTATCAAAATATAAGGTAGAAGTTTGATTACCTCTTGAGCACTCATCACCTTTGCTAATCTTTGCTTCATGAGTCAACAGTTGGCCCATGAGTGTGTTGAGGTCCGGTACATGCATATCCATGTACAAATCCATGAATGTTGTGAAGGAATCCTACTTCTCATCTGCTTTGATTCCATTTATGACATTAGGGAAAAAATGAACACTGCATGGGCCTTGTAAGGATCCCTAATTTTCAGGGATTAAGCTTAATTCTGTTCTTGTTTAAGGGGACAAAGTGCATTTAATAGGGCACTTTTTAGTAGGCTGGAGTAGGCTTTTTTTTAGGCTTCAATAGGCCTCTCTCTTTCTTATTCTAGAGAGAGAGAAAGAGAATCTACTTTCCACATCATCAAACTCGTACATGTATTTGAATAAAAAAATGATTTTTTTTTTAAAGTCTCAATTTCAGTGTATATTAACTCAAAAGAGCCTATTTTTTAATATATATGTCAGAAGTCACTTTTTTGGGCCCATTTTCTGAAGTTTCTTTTAGAAAAAGTATAATTTTCAAACTCCCTCCAAAAGTAAGTGCCACATCATCAAATCCGTGACTATGCTTCCCCCAAAAAATGACTTTTTTCAAATTTCATCATTTTCAGCCATACTCAGTGGAAAAATACACTTTAACCCATACACATACAAGAAAACACATTTTTTGAGCAAAACCTATGCTTTAGACTCCCTTCCAACCGGTTTTTCATCTTTGTTTTTGATATTGTTGGTCATTAGCAAAGATAGTGTTGACATGTATCACAAACTTCACAGTAGAATGTCCTCATGCTCCTGCATCAACAAGTATCCATGTTCGTGTGCCTAGACAGTTTGCTCCAAATACACGATGCAACAATGATGCCAATTCTCAAAATGAACGTCGTGCAGCTGGAGAAAAATATATTGATCTTTGGGCTCATGGTTCACTCTATCCTCTTGATCCAATATCTTCTTACCATCCAACGTTCCATAACCTCTCAACTTTACTTCAGTTCATTGGTGCGGGTGAAGCTGGACTATTGGGTTACTGCAAGAGATTATCTACACATTCACTTGCTACTGCTAAGTATTGGTTCCAACAATATCACATCCATCATATGAGGGTGGTCACTTTAGAAAGCACAATCATATCTTTACAAAAACAACTTGCAGATTTGGAACAGGATATTGAAGCAAAACAAAGCACAATTTCAAAGTTAACTGCCAATCTCCAGCAGCTGAAAGAGACTCCACTTGGTATGAGACATAGGAAAAGATCATTGTCATCCTTTGAAGCTCTTTCAAAAGGTGGTGGAGCACGCAAAGGACGTATATATGCAACAAGGTGAGTGTTTGTTTTACTTTTATATGTTTTAATGAAGATTTGTAATGGAATATTTCATTGTGTAGGTCGTTTATTGAAGACATAACTGCTTCATCAACAACACAAGACCAATTCAAGCTGATGAATAGCTGTATAAACACCAAAGAAATCACTTCTGCTTTAGACTCACGCATAGGAAAGTGTATTAGAGTTGTTGTTGAAGCTGAGTTTTCAAAGAAGTTAAAAAATCTTATCACAGGGGAAGATGTGCAGGCAATATGTGACGAAGCGGGCATCAGTAGAAATGGGTATACTGCAATGTACACCCTTCTCAGGCAAGCCTTACAATCACAAGGTATTTCTCAAAGTATATTTCCATGCCCATATAAATTGTCTATCAATAGAAAACTTCAAATGAGGATGTGACTCGTACTATTGGACAATATTTATTCATAGAAGAAACTATGCCTGCCTCTATTTATCATCCAAATATTCCTAAGAAGCAATCAAAAATCCTATCTACACAAGGATTTACTTACACTAAATTCAACAATATATTTGTGGATCTTCAGAAGCTTCAACAAGAAATGGTTCACTTTTATAGTTCAACAATCAAAGGTACCCCTACTACATTTTATTTGGTGTTGAAGTTCTATTGCATTCAAGTGTCATATTAAGATAATGTTTTCTCTTTTGTGCAGACTGTAATGTTAAGTTAAAGTTCATACTGAAGCTTGATGAGTGTCAAATAATAAAGGGTCGGCGACTAGAAAGGTTGAGTGTGACACTAATGAACGAAATTATGGACCATGCAATGAGTGATGAAACTTTAGGAGCGAGGGACCATTTGACTTACAGTGTGCAATCAGAGAGAGATATCTGGTGGTTAGGTGCTATAGAAGTTCCCAAAGAAACAAATAATGTTATTTCATGGATTTTTAGTAGGACTCCGTGGATTACGGAAGTAATCTCTTCTCAAATACATGGGCAAAAGCTTTTTGTAGATGATATAGGTGATTTTGATGTAGAATGGCATTTGGGTGGAGACCTTAAGAGTATAAAATGCATGTTAGGTTGTAAACAAGGAGCATCTTCTCTCTATCCTTGCCCATATTGTACACAAGGTTACAAAGGATCTAAGAGATAGTCTAAACATGCAAGGGCATTGACGAGAGTTGATGACTCTGAAGAAATTGATGAAATAGACTCATTGAATCACAGGAAATGGGATATATCACTTTTGAGGTGTCCAATGTTACAAGAACCGACTCGTGATAAAATAAGCAATGATTGGAACCCCATTATCCCATTTCCATTAGTCAATGTTCACTTTTGTACTTTGCATGCATTCATGAGGATCTTTGATAGGCTTTTGAAGCTCCATGTTGAATATGCATTTGCAATGAAACCACTAGAGAGGTCTACAATAGCAATCCAGAAAATAGAAGATCTTTTGAATTCTATAGGTTGTCATGGTGGCCACGTATCTTTAGTTGTTAAGAAGTATGGTGAGTCTCAAGAGATTTTACAACAAGTTTCAATGACTGGGAAGAAGGCACGACGTTTCTTTAAAAAAGATGTGAATAGTCAAGATGATGGGAAATGGGAGCTTTGGAAGGACCTCTGTTCAATTACAACTGACAATGATAGTCAAGTTGATCTCATTAACAAGCGAAAGAAGGTTTGGTCATCGTTCGATCAATTGTTACATTTGATGTGTTTGGCTTCCACTAATGCTTCACAACGAGAATTATTCCAAGTGACTTTGAAGGAGTTTACACAGTCATTCATCTTATCTTGGGGAGAAAGCAACATTACACATTACATAGTAAGTTTCGCTTACATTTTTTTATTTGGTCTTAAACACTATGTGTATATCTTATTGACCAGATCATAACATATTCTTTTTGCACATGGAGCATATTTATGAATCGATATGGGTCACTGGACATTTTTAGTACACAAGGAATGGAGAAGTCACATTACAGGGCTAGAGGTGTTTACTTTAAAAACACTCGTCATGGGGGTGGTCTACTCCAATCAAACTATTTAGAAGAAATGTTCAATTGGTTCTTTCGTGCGACATTTGCTAGAAAATATGTAATGGAAAAGGCATGTGAGTCACAACTAGCAAAGATTACACAAAAGCTACAACATGATATTGCAAGAGAGAAGTGGATGTCATCGTCAGGACCCGAACATCATGCCCAATGGCGTGCACAAAGAGTCCGCGAGGGTTCTGCTTTGAAATAATTTCCAAACTCTTAAAAAGCATTATACTTTTCAAGGTTTTTATAACCCCTTTCACTTCAAATAAAATTCTACTATTTTTGTGAATATACTTTTAATGTCTTAAAACTAATTTTTATCCATTTAAATGTGAACAGGACAATTCTTAAGTGAAAGCCTATAAATAGAGGTGTCCTTCCTCATTTTACCACTTTACAACCTAAGAGAATGGCACGCACAAAGCAGACTGCTAGGAAGGATCATGTCGTCTACCCTAGCCATGTGCAAGGTACTGAGCGCCCAACATGGATGACACCCCACAAGAAGCGTCGAACCACAAGCCACTCTTCAAGACGAAACTCGGGTGCAGGGACACAGTCCGATAGCATTGCATCGCGGGGTGATGAAGGTTCACCAGAGAGAGATGTATCCCAAGAAATAAATTATTCCCCTTCCGCATCTGATGATGAGCCCCCAATCAGGACACCAATGAAGGCAAGGCCCAAACAATGAGGACATAGACGAGTTGTGATTGAGACATCAAATTTATTGAGTTCCTCAGATGAAGAAAGTATAAATGAGCCACCATGGAACAATGATGATATCCCCGTGAACCATCGAGTAACACAAGGAGGCAAGACACTCCCCCCAGGAGAAGGACAAAGACCAACCGATGAAGAAAGAGAGCAAGGTCGGGCAAAGGAAGTAAATGACGAGGCAGGACCATCTAGGCGTCCTCCAAGAAGAAAGAAGAACTATCAACCACGTCGTAGACCACAACGACCACAACCCAACATCCCCCCAAATGCAAGAGCACCACAAAGGCGCAGAAAGCAAACCAGAGCCTTTGCGGAGATTCGACACTATCAAAAGTCTGTGGAGCTTCTGATTCCACGAAGGTCATTTGCAAGAGTTGTGAAGGAAGAGATCCAACGCTATTGCGCTGGACTTCGTATCCAAGGGATAGCCATTGAAGCTCTCCAAGAAGCTGCAGAGGCGTATCTTATATCAATGTTGGAGGACTCTAACCTATGTGCCATCCATGCAAAGAGAGTGACAATACAACCTAAAGATTTACAGCTAGCTAGGAGAATTAGAGGGAATAACCATTAACCATAATTTGTACTCCCTTGTTTGGAGAACCTTTTGTATATCCCATACGATGAATATTTTGTAAATCCCAAATGATGAATATAATCTTTGTCTTCTCATATTTGCTCTCCCAAATGTTTATCTCTTAGTGTACATGTTTTGAAGTTTATTTCTCCTATGTTTGTAGGTGTGTTTTTCCAGTACATCTTTGAAGTGTTTTTCATAGTTGTATCATTCTTTTTTCTGTACTTGTTGTAAGTGGTAATTCTATTTAATGCATTTCATGGCCAAGAAATGCCAAAAAAAGGCCTGCCACAGAAACGCGGGGATGGGCCTTGCAAAAGTTTTGCAGGGCCTATCCCTGCGTTTTTGTGGCAGGCCTTTTTTTGGCATTTCCAAGCCATGAAAACCCATGCCATGCACATGGGGCATATGATTGGCCTTGGCTAGAGTGCACTGCATGCTAAACCCCTGACCAATAGCTAAGCAATGTTTATGAACATACATGCACTGATTTACTGCTGCATGCTTATGTGCACCCAGAGGAGTCTTAATTTTCTCTAATTATTGCATATAAGAAGAGTGTTCCACATTTCCCCAAGTGGAGGTGCTAATTGAGAAGATAGACTTGCCATACAGGTAACCTAGTGCATAGGATGGCCTAGGAATGCAAAAAAAAGGCCTGCCACAGAAACGTGGGGATGGGCCCTGCAAAAGTTTTGCAGGGCCCATCCCTGCGTTTCTGTGGCAGGCCTTTTTTTTGCATTCCTTAGCCATTCCATGCATTTTGGGAAACACAAATTACAAGAAACAATGGAAAAAGACTGATTAAACTGTGCAAAAGTTATGAGATTGTCAAACCATAAAGATATAATAGATTGAATGCACATGGAAATTGGAAAAACAAAACATTGGTATTATAAAGTTTTTACAATTGGCTCTTGGCCTTGAGCCTCTCCACTACATTCTTTCTTCTCTGAAAAGATAGAGGAAATTGGTAAGTCAAAACTGATTGGGATATTAATTGAGGGTCTGTCAATCCAAGACCCAAAGCTATTCCTATTTGACCTAATATTTTTCCTCTAAAGTTAACTCCTAGGGTAGTAAGGGCAAGGGACTTCCTAACTAGAAATATACAATTGGTCCCTTGCATTATTGTAGATAGGCACAAAACTTTACTCAAGGCCTTTAACACCAAGTCATGAAGTGTCCTTGAGGGGAAAAGTCCTTGTGGATTATTACAAAATCTTCCTTTGGCAATTTTCCAATGTACTGTGCCAAGGAAGAGCCATGGCCCCGGGAAACACGGTCACCACCACTCCTTGCTACAAATTTATCCACTTCAATTGTTTCCGACACATAGACAATCATAAAATTAAATAGATACATCTTGTATGAATATGAGACAACCATAAATGTCAGTAGAGACTTACATCTTGAAGCCTGTCTTCATCCTCTCCTCTTCCCATTGCATCTAGTGGAATTGATGAATGGGCCATGCCACTTTGCTCCACAACAGGGGATGTTGGAATCTTCTTCTCCAAAATTCTTTCCCTTGCTGTGGCTAGATCTTCTTCACTGGCATCTTGGTTGACATGGCTCAAAATCTCTTCACACACAAATGCAATGGTGTCCACAACTGATTCACCAAGTGGAATTGTTGCCTTTTCGATAATGTTAGAAGTGTTGTCCATGGGAACATCCGAGGTTGAGCTGAAAATACTAAGGCATTTGTCGAGGCGTAGACCGAATGCCTTCTCAATATCGTGCAGGAACAAAAATTCCTCTCCATCAACAAGTACAACTAAAAACATTTCCATCTCTACCTCTGGTAGAGTGGGTTCCACGGGGTCTAAGTTGGAGGGTGGACTCTTTTGTGTACTGGCTTCCTTTAATTTGTCCACTACTCCTTGAGGAAATTCTCTGGAAGTTTTTTGACTCTCTTCTAATAAGTTGAGAGCTTCTGTCTGGGGTTCCTTCTTGTCATCTACAAAACCCCTAGTAACAAGATGGGGTAGGTCCATGGGTGAAGGTTCGGGCTCCTCATTGACAAAAAAGATTGTTGTTGCTATGTAGGAAAGATATTTTCTTCCCATTTTCCTTTTCTTATTTAATTGTTTAATTAAGGGCAGTGTGTCATCTAACAAGTGCACTGAAGCCTCAGCAATCGCCATGAAACGCTTTAAGCGCTTCGCAAATGCCTCATCTCCTTTATGAATGTAAAAAAGCAGGTCATAGGGGACCCATTTACACTCATATGCTGGAATATCTATGGCATATCTTAAAATATAGAGTTCCATAAAATCTGTGATCTCATCGATCACATCGGAATTCATGGCTATTGTCCCTTCAAGATTAGGGACTCTACAGACTAGGTCATACAAATCTGTACGACCATTGTAGTCTGTAGTATCCAAAAACTCCATGAATAAATCTCGAGGAGATTTCATGGGAGTGGAAGTGCTAGCAGCCATTGCTTGTGCGCGAGATTTCTAGAGGCTTGCAGTCTGTGCTTTCTAGCTCTTTGAGAGTGGAAATGTGAGAAATGAGCACATAGAGCCATTTTTATAGCAGTTTCAAGTTTTTAAATTGATTGGGCCCACTTTTAAAAGTATAGAATAAAGAAGTGTAATTTCAAAAAATGAGTTTCGGATGACAAAATAATGCACAAAAAAAAACATGAGCAACCACATTTCAAAGTAGTGAACAAAATTTTTGACATTCCAAAAGTTTTGAAATTATCATTGCAGAGAATAAGGTATATACAATATCTAACATGAATCAATTGTCCTACTTTTTACAAGGTTCTTGAAAGTGCAAAAACCATGAGATACAATGACTAGGGCCCAAGAAGTGACATTATCAGGTTGCAAAAGAACTATGACAATGAGAGCTCTGTTCCATCTTTGCTCCAATCTACAGGGACTTTCATTTTGTATTCCATTCTTCTGCCCACCTGTAATCAATTTGCAACAAATTGAAGTCATTAAAGTAAAATAAACAATAACAAAAAGATTACTTTAACAAAAACATGAAACATTTCTCACCTTATGTCCTTGAATTTTGAAGATGGATTGAGTTAGTCCTTCAAACCCCATAATCATCAAGTGTTCTCTCAGATTAGCCAAGGTCCAATGATTATTCACTAAAATAGTTTCTGTTTCATTGTTGGGCAATCTAAGCTCTATTTCAAATGAATGCAAACATCCCTCTGAACTTTGAAATGGTATCCATTTGCCAAGTTTGCACATCCAACGATCATAGTAGAATCTGATGTATAATGAAGTACGTTGTTTCAAATATCGAAATGCTATACCTGTTCCACCTATTTTACAGAGATATTTATCACCTTTTGCAATTCCTTCCATCAAACCCCAATTTTCACCAAGAAGACTTTCGACTTGCTCATATGTGATATCTATACACATGAACATGGTGGAAGTCTCTTGGAATGAGAATCCTTGGAATAAATATACAAAACAATGAATGGGAAAAGACCAGTGCAAACCTACAGACGTAGACACTTTTGTGAATTTCAAAGAGTTATGTATATCCATTACCATGTTTTGCTTCAAAGATGATACAGACCATATATCAGGTTTTGGCCACTCCAAGCTAAGAAGAGAATGTACTTCAATTCTCTCTAACCTTCCAAAATCATTCATTGTAGAGGGTACAACATATCTATGTGTGTAAAAGAAAAATCTATCATGGTAAAGTTGAGCAGGAGATATATTTGGAAAGACTAGTGCACCAACATCTGCATGCAATGCCTGGAAAGTACCTGTAAGACTATGAAGTGGTTGCTCTTCCACCAAAGTAGAAGGAAATACATCTGAAACAAACAAAAACATATCTAAATAGTTCAGAAATATATCCGACACAAGAAAACATAAAATATTGTAGAGTAATACTTACAGTTCATAGGATATCTCATACTACTAGAGTTTTCAAGTTTCATAGTTGCCATTGTAAAAACATGTTGTACAATAGCAACCATCCCATTGTCTCTATGCTTCTTGAAGCCAAGTAACTTTCCCTTCCAATGAAGATCTAAGTTTCCACGATCTCTAACTCGATGAGGCCCAACTCTAGAGGGTTGCATGTACACCCATGCACCTTTGGAGTACTCATGTGATAGCCACTGTCCATTTGTGGGTTTGATATTGTGACATCTTAATGTGAGGATTTCATCTTTTGGTCGCCTAGAAGCTTTAGATGTTGCCATTGAAGCTAAAGGTCTTCAAGCTACAACAGTAATTCGAGATAGGAGATTCAGGTAGGTTGGAGTGTAGAAACAGGAGCTTCAATGGTGTGCTACAGAGTGAAAGTAGTGGGAAAATATGACTTTTTGGGACCTGGGTATGAAAATGTGAGGTTTAAGAGGGAAATAACTCTTTTTTGAGTATTTTTGAAAAAACTCATTTTTTTCAGCTCAAAACATGCACGGATTTTGAATTTGGGGTCAAAAAGAGTACTTTTGACCCTAAAAAGTAATGGGGGGTCCATTTTCAGGTGTTATGATGAGTTTTTCAACTTTTTCAGAAATTTTGAATTTTTGGGCCCAACTGAGTTACGAGATTCATTCTCTCTCTAGAGGCAGCTCATTAAATAAGGGAGAAATATGTCCCCTCTCCACCCTTCAGCCTAGTATTTTATAGGGCATAGACTGTGGCCACCACCCTCTTCTGATTGGTCCATCACTAATCACTCCTTAATCTAAAAGGCCCATTCAGGGTTCATTTTTTCCCCTAATGATTTGTCTAATGATTTTTTCCTCTTGAATCAGCTCTCCAATGCTTCCAAGTTGATCTAAAATCTCCTTCATCTTTGTGACATAATCAGTCACACTTTGCTTATGGCTTTTCTTCATTGTTGTGAACTCCATCCACAATTGTTTCTTCCTTGCTGGAGTGTTGGAGGAGAAGAAAGAAGCAAGTCCATTCCAAGTCTCTCTTGATGTTTTATATCCCTTGACATGAGGTAAAAGAAAATTTAGAGATTGATTTTAGAATATAGGACTTTGCAAGTGCATCCTTTGAACACCAATTTGAAAGTCTTTCCTCTTCTTCATGTGATGGTTGCCCTTTGTTCCTCATGGTTGGCATAACTTCATCTCTAGATGTGTATCCAAGTAGATTCATCCCTTGAAGATAAGCCTCTATCCTTAGAGACCATGATGGGTATTTTTTTCTATCCAATTTGTCAATTGTTGATGGAAAGCCATCTCCCATGTTGATTGACTATGCTCTGACACCACTGTAAAGAGATGGTGGATGCAATCTAAAGATGAGTTGGTGCTGCTACAACGAGCTTCATACCAGCCAACTAAGACTTAAAATTTGGTTACTAGAGCCTTTGAGCTTCCTAAACCCACAAAAGATCACCCAAGTGTTTTGGAACAAATATCTTAAAAGTTTGAGTGAAGACAGACTAGTTGCAAAATGACTAGCTCCCAAAATTTGCTATTTTTGTATATACACCTACTAGAAAAAATGAACAATGCTCTCAGACTGGTAAGAATAAGAAACATTCCTTTTGGCCATAGAAAATAGACTTAGATAGCTTTCAAATCCAACTTAAAATACTTCAATTGGTTGACTGCGTACTGAGAACAAGATTTAGCAAAATCTGGAACACTCACATCATTTTTGGGGCTCTACAAAGATTCGATGAGTGAGCAGAAAAACATGGGTTTCTCATAAACAATAAATGCAATGACAATGAAATTTTGTGCGTATAAGATAGACTTAAGGAACAATCCAATGCACTTGAAAATTCTAAAAAAGGTTACATATAGCCTGAGATATGTGCTTTTGAAGTTACTGTTTTGAGTGAGTATAGATTGAGAATAAAACAGAGAAGAAGTAAATGATGAATGTATAGATTCACATATAATTACAACCACATTGGCAGTGAATAATTGCGAAATGGGAGTAGAATGATAGAGATATGCATTAAGCTATTCAATCTCTACAAATGAACATGAAGTGGGCACAAATCAAGCTCTCTAATGGCGACTTCCGTCTTGCTCTTTTTATAGCTACTTTTGGAGGTAGTTTTGAATTTGAATTCAAACAACTTGACCTAAAAGTGATGCTAAGAATTAGGAGATATTCTCTTAGCTGATGGATTTGTGGTTCTAGGTAGTTAGCCACGAATTTCCTTTCTACATCATGGATGCCTTAAGCCATTCTTTCTTTCACAATTACAAGAGATAGAATATACTCTTTTACAAGAGGTGTTCATATGTCTACACATATGACTACAAACGAACATAAATCAAATCATATCAAGCATGTCGGCTTTGGTAGAATGCACCGACACCATTTATGATTCTGCTACATCAAAGAAAGAGTTGGAAAATTCTTCTAGGAAGGGATTAATGTACACAAAGTACAACATAGTTGTCAATTTGGAGAGGCTTCAAAAGAACATGGTTAAATTTTACAAATCTACAATTCAAGGTATATATATTTCTATGATAATGAGATTCATAGTATTTTGATGAACATAACATTTGTTATTTGATGCAGATTGTGGTTTCAAACTCAAGTTTATATTGAAGCTAGACAGATGTCAAATCATAAAGGGACGACATTGTAGTCGGGTTCATGGAAAGGAGGGCAATACGTGAAAGGCAAGAATGACTCGATGATACCTTCGAGCTAGTCTAATAATGGTGGGAAGAGATCGGTTCAATTGTTTCCAAACTTGAGCCGACTTCCTCCTTTGCTTTTCTTCTATAATTTGGTTGAGCTTTTTCTAAGTTTCTTGGAAGAGCATCCTTGAGACATTAATACTCTTCATGTCTAATTTCTTCTTTAATTGAGAATGTTTTTGCTAGTTTTTTTTAAGCTCACTTCTTCTAAAGCGCGTAGGAAGACCAATAAAGAGATTTCTGATACATCAAAAGAAACGATGTGAAGCAAAATAGGAAGATTTAATAAAGATGTAAAAAAAAGAAGTCAAAGGTTTTCTTTTTCCAACCTCTTCATAAACAAAAACCAGTTCTTATACTCTCTTCAATCTTTCCAACAACACTTTTAAGGATTGACTGGTGTAATCATCGGTGTTGTAGGTGTCACAATAACATTAATAGACTTGATTGTCTACATACGATAAAGCATGTATCATCTCACATGCAGTTTTCCTTGCAAGTAGTAGGTATTAGTGGAAGTAGCGACTCTGATCCAATGGTCATTATATGAGCTCTGCGCATTGCATCAAGCTTGCTACATATGTTTCATTGAACAGTTCTGTAATATGTTCACACGCTTCCAGTGACTACGAAAGATAAGGACACACAATCAATAGCAGTGAGGGTGCAATTTTAGATATTAGAATACTGACGTCAAAGATGTGTTTTAATAGCTTCACATGACTCTCAGCCTTCAGCTTCGTATTCAACCAAGTGAATAAGAATAAGAAAGAAAAAAAACCCGCTAATGTTTCTTATCAAGCTTTTAAAAGATCATAAAGTCCCGCTGGTCTCCTCTTTCTGGAAGCATTAAGGTTCTCAGCTGCAGTTGATAAACGTATTAGAGTTGCCACTAACCATGGCATCCTAAGAAGGGACTGATAGAATGTCCTTCACGGTCAAAGCCTACAAGGATTCTTATGACTGGAAATTCTAAAGGCTCAGTCCAGGCCACAAAGCTCATCGAATCACCTAAAAGAAACATGGTAGCTCTTCCCTTTTCCGCACTTAAAACATACACCTATCCCATCAAACATTGAATACTAGCATTTATCGATAGCTTAATTTTAACTCACACAAATAAAACAAACAAATAACACATACTGAATCTAGAAACTAGAACTTATAGAGAAACCTTTACATCCATTGAGCACACACTAACAGAAAATTCATTTCCATTTTCCCTTAAATGTCTCTAACTCCCATTCAAAAGTAAATCATCACAAAGTAATATTATTGCTCAGTTTATATATATCCAGTTCTCACGGAGCAAATAGTTTATAACAACAATTAGCAGCCGATGAAATTCTGATATACCACGACAACATATCGAGGGTATACCGAGGCTGCTACCGAGGAAAATGAATGGGCACAATTTTTCTGTGACGTTGGTGTTATGGTCGGTATGCACGTCAGAAAAATAACGCCGGTATGGGTGCCGGTATGCCCGTCGATATGGGTGTCGGTATGAGCGTCGGTATAATCGTCGGTATTACCGACGCTCATATCGACGCCTATACTGACGACTCTGCTGGGTGTACCCATGCCCATACCGACGACTCTACTAGGCATACCGACACCTATACCAATGACCATATCTGCACAAATTTCTTTGGGTAGAGTGTGTTGTCTATTGCTACAGCATGATGTTGTTTAGCAAAAGACAATACACTCTGCCCAACTCTAAACTGAGTACATGTGTTATGTACTCTAATGGCAACCAAAACATGATTTTATATGAGCAAAAATGAACCATGAATCATGTACAAAAAGTTGTATATTCCATAAATGAAAGATGTACAAGAGTGTGACAAAGCACTTCCATATAGGAATTGAATACACAATTATGGTACATCATTGCCACATAGGAGTGTAATAGAAAATTGTGGCAATGTGAAAAAGCACTTCCATATAGGAATCGAATATAAAATTATAGTACATCATTGCCACATAGGAGTGTAATACAAAATTGTGGCAAAGCATATACATAAGGGGATCAAAACATTTACACCTGCAATCCTGCAACAAAGCATGTGTAAAATGAGACAAATTGACATGACATTTATAAACAACAACTAAAAATATGAAACCAAGCTATAATTTTACCTAATCATAGATATTATGAAATGATTGCACCGCATCCCTCTAAGTCTTGCAACAGTGCAACCAATCCATAATGATATCCGTAAGATTCTTCGGTTCATGTCAGAGGACGACCCACTGCGAACTCCTATAATAAATACGCAAAATGTTAGACTAACATACATGATGTGCTGAACACAAAAAAATTCAATAATTAACATGATACTTACAAATTGGTAGTGCATACTGTCATATCTGCCGCTACCTAAATGTGACGTTCCAACCGTATCCAAACGTGTGGCCGCCATATCTCTCTGTTGATGATATCGATCAGGAGTATGTTGCTGCTCATCCTGAATTGATTCCCACTCTTCCAAATCTAACCACACAGGCTTCGGTAAGCCTGCTCTAAAAGCATCACGAGCTTCCGACCGTCGATGAGACATCACCTCGCGTGCCGTATGCTGAATCCATTCCGAACTCACAATAGGATTCCCAGGTGCTAGCCGGTACTCTTCATATATCGATTGTGTGATATTGTTTTTAGAATCCCTATTCTGTTCGCTCCATTTTAGCATTACAGAATGTCCAAACTCTATGGAGCAAAGTTGTCGAATGCGCTGATGCATTGACTTCCCGGCTGCATCCATGACTGGAGCTCCGTTACGTATGTGATATATTTTGGAGTCGTCATGGTCATGCGCTCCCCAAAGTATACGTGGCGATCCATCTCATCTAATGTGTGTATGCATATGTATGTGTGTATGCATATGCATTATTTGTATGCATATGCATTGTGTATGTGTGTATGCATTGTGTATGTGTGTATGCATTGTGTATGTGTGTATGCATTTGCATGTATATGTGTATGCATAGGCACAGTGTATGCATATGCATGTGTGTATGCATATGAATGTGTGTATGTGTGTATCTGTGTATGTGTGTATGTGTGCATGTGTGCATGTGTGTATGCATGTGTATGTATGTATGCATGTGCATGTGTGGATGCATATGCATCGTGTGTATGCATATGCATCTATGTATGCATATGCATCTGTGTATGTATATGCATATGTGTATGCATATGCATATGTGTATGCATATGCATATGTGTATGCATATGCATTTGTGTGTATGCATATGCATTTGTGTGTATACATATGCATGTTTGTATGCATATGCATGTGTGTATGCATATGGATGTGTGTATGCATATGCATTTGTGTGTATGTATATGCATCTGTGTGTATGCATATGCATGTGTGTATGCATATGCATATGCATGTGTATGCATATGCATATGCAAGTGTATGCATATGCATATGCATGTGTATGCATATGCATGTGTGTATGCATATGCATGTTTGTATGCATATGCATGTGTGTATGTGTGTATGTGTGCATATGCATTTGTGTGTATGCATATGCATGTTTGTATTCATATGCATGTGTGTATGCATATGCATGTGTGTATGCATATGCATGTGTGTATCCATATGCATGTGTGTATGCATATGCATATGCATATGCATGTGTATGCATATGCATGTGTATGCATATGCATGTGTATGCATATGCATGTGTATGCATATGCATATGCATGTGTATGCATATGCATATGCATGTGTCTGCATATGCATATGCATGTGCATGCATATGCATATGCATGTGTATGCATATGCATGTGTATGCATATGCATGTGTGTATGCATATGCATACGCATGTGTATGCATATGCATGTGTGTATGCATATGCATTTGTGTATGCATTTGTGTGTATGCATATGCATTTATGTGTGCATATGCATATGTGTATGCATATGCATTTGTGTGTATGCATATAAATGTTTGTATGCATATGCATGTGTGTATGCATATGCATATGTTTATGCATATGCATTTGTGTGTATGCATATGCATTTGTGTGTATGCATATGCATGTGTGTATGCATATGCATGTGCATGTGTATGCATATGCATATGCATGTGTATGCATATGCATGTGTATGCATATGCATATGCATGTGTATGCATATGCATGTGTATGCATATGCATGTGTATGCATATGCATGTGTATGCATATGCATGTGTGAGTGCATATGCATGTTTGTATGCATATGCATGTGTGTATGTGTGTATGTGTGCATATGCATTTGTGTGTATACATATGCATTTGTGTGTATGCATATGCATATTTGTATGCATATGCATGTGTGTATGCATATGCATATGCATGTGTACGCATATGCATATGCATATGCATGTGTATGCATATGCATATGTGTGCATGTGTGCATGCATATGTGTGCATGTGTGTATGTGTGCATGTGTGCATGTGTGTATGTGTGTATGCATATGTGTATGTATGTATGCATATGCATGCGTGTATGCATATGCATTGTCTGTATGCATATGCATTGTCTATAT
Organism: Ceratopteris richardii; assembly: GCA_020310875.1. NCBI lineage: Eukaryota > Viridiplantae > Streptophyta > Polypodiopsida > Polypodiales > Pteridaceae > Ceratopteris > Ceratopteris richardii. The sequence continues at coordinate 116,440,370 of CM035426.1, forward strand.
GCATATGCATTGTGTGTATGCATATGCATTTGTGTATGCATATACATGTGTGTATGCATATGCATGTTTGTATGCAGATGCATTGTGTGTATGCAGATGCATTGTGTGTATGCATATGCATGTTTGTATGCATATGCATGTGTGCATGCACATGCATTCTATGTATGCATATGCATTGTTTGTATGCATATGCATGTGTGTATGCATATGCATGTGTGTATGCATATGCATATTTGTATGCATATGCAAGTGTGTATGCATATGCATTGTGTGTATGCATATGAATGTGTGTTTGTGTGTATGCATATGCATTTGTGTATGCATATGCATTTGTGTATGCATATGCATGTGTGTATGCATATGCATGTGTGTATGCATATGCATATGCATATGCATGTGTATGCATATGCATGTGTGTATGCATATGCATGTGTGTATACATATGCATGTTTGTATGCATATGCATGTGTGTATGTGTGTATGCATGTATGTGTGTATTTGTGCATGTGTGTATGTGTGCATGTGTGCATGTGTGCATGTGTGTATGTATATGTGTATGTATGTATGCATATGCATGTGTGTATGCATATGCATCTGTGTATGCATATCCATGTGTGTCTGCATATGCATGCTTGCATGCATATGCATTGTGTGTATGCATATGCATGTTTGTATGCATATGCATGTGTGCATGCATATGCATTGTGTGTATGCATATGCATTGTTTGTATGCATATGCATGTGTGTATGCATATGCATGTGTGTATGCATATGCATGTTTGTATGCATATGCATGTGTGCATGCATATGCATGTGTGCATGCATATGCACTGTGTGTATGCATATGAATGTGTGTTTGTATGTATGCATATGCATTTGTGTATGCATATGCATATGTGTATGCATATCCATTTGTGTGTATGCATATGCATGTTTGTATGCGTATGCATGTGTGTATGCATATGCATGTGCATGTGTATGCATATGCATGTGTATGCATATGCATGTGTATGCATATGCATATGCATGTGTATGCATATGCATATGCATGTGTATGCATATGCATATGCATGTGTATGCATATGCATATGCATGTGTATGCATATGCATGTGCATGTATATGCATGTGTATGCATATGCATGTGTGTATGCATATGCATGTGTATATGCATATGCATATGCATGTGTATGCATATGCATGTGTGTATGCATATGCATGTTTGTATGCAGATGCATGTGCATGTGTATGCATATGCATGTGTTCATGCATATGCATGTGTGTATGCATAGGCATATGCATGTGTATATGCATATGTGTATGCATATGCATATGCATGTGTCTGTGCATATGCATGTTTGTATGCATATGAATGTGTGTATGCATATGCATTGTGTATGTGTGTATATGAGAGTTGGACATTGAGCTAAGAGCGGGATAACATTTATGATTGTGTGACGAGTTGGGAAAATAGTACAGGGCCTCTGTCTAACAGACCCCTACCACTCCCAAGGACCCACGCGGCTAAGAGGTAATTTACGATTAGGAAGAATTCGAAACAGGCTGAACTTGAAGTACTTTGAGCCTGAAGTCGGAAGTAGCGAGTAACTTTGAGAGGTAGGGGGAGAGAGAGAGAGGGAGGGGGAGAGAGAAAGAGGGAAGGAGAAAGAGAGAGAGGGGAGGAGAGAGAGAGAAAGAGAGAAATAGTGACAAATAGAGATATGTTGTTCGCACGTGCAAAGTCAATAGTGTAAGATCTAAGTTCAAAACGCCCGAAATATCGAATGTTTGCTCTCGAGCCCGGTTAAAAACCGAGCATCCGTATAAGCGTTGGTATGAGCGTCGGTACATTCCAGTAACTTACCAATGCTTATATTGAGGCTCATACGGACGTAATTATTCCGAGGCTAAGCGGCTTTTCCAAATCTTCCGAGGGTCTTACCGACACCTACGCGGACCGTCGGTATGCCGAACATCGGTATACCCTTGGTATGTTGTAGTGTACATGGTCATAATCATTTCTTTCAGACGGGTTTAGCGCAAAGCTTTTCTGATGATGTGGCATTTTAGTCGAAGTATAAAAACATGAAAGATACTTTTTTAATGAAGTAACCACCGCAGTGTATAACCGCTGCTGGACGTGAGATTTCTCTCTCCTCTCTGTCTGTCTCTCTCTCACTAATCTGTGCATACAGTAATTGCCATAGCTGCTCTGTGCACGTACAAGTGGTATTAGAGCTTTAATCACCAAGGTGGAAGCACTAGGGATAACATCAACCATTCAGCTGTCGCAGCACTCCACGTCTGAGCAAGCAGAGAGCTAGCAGGTGCAGGGATTGCATACGGGTTTTATTTGCTGGATCTTGATGTGCCTATCGTAAGGCAGCGTTGATAATCATACGTTAAACAAGGTGGCAGATGTGATGGTCACTGACGGTGAAGAACTGTGTGAAGAACGTAGCAGCCACAGCTAGCTTCATTATAACAACCTTCCAAAACTTCACCCCGAACTGGCCGCCACACTGGCCACCCTGGACGTGAAGAATCTCATGCATTTTGACGGAGCTAAAGGGACACAAGAAACAGACTCTTGAAGGAGAGAAGGATGGACGATAATGGAGGTTTACTCCTCTACGGACTATCGCCCCACATATGATTTGATAAAGCAGCGAGCCTTTTGGGAACTTAGGACTAGTTTTTTGGGTTTGTGAGAGGGTTTCTACTGTGAGGTACATATTTGATTTCCGTTTTTCATTTTAAGTGCATGTGGTAGGCAACGATATGTATTTTCTTGCGAGTCTATGAATAGACACTACTCACACATTGTGAGACGAATGTATGATATTGTGGGTCCTTAATTGAACAACTCACGCACCTTGTGAGATTTTATATTACCCTGCTAAAAACCTTGAATTTAAAGAAAAACTGGGGTATTCTCATGCTTGGAGATACTCTGGTGATACAGGTGGAAGACCAAAGAGAAGACAGTCCAAAGACCTCATGTATCGATCACGGGATGAATGTATATTTTTGAGGCCTCTTGTCAGATTATATTTGCTTAGGTTACGGACTATTATTGATGCTTTTACCCAGAGTTTGGGTTTTTGGAATGGATTAACTATAGTTGACTTGGTTTATATACACTTTGGACAAAGGAGACTCTACTAAAATTTTTTCAGGGAGGTAAAAATTGAGCATATAGGTGCATAGAGACACAGGGAGTGCTTAGAATAAGAGAGAAATCATTGAGATTACTTGTGAAAATCTGTTTTTGGTGCATATATCTAGAAAAATAGTCAAATGTTGCCGAATTTTCTCTAAGCCTCGCCATAAAATTACGATAGCATAGAGAAGTGCTTAAATTGCAAGGATGGGTGATAATATTGCGCAAATAGTTGGTGATAAGATGAATAAAGATAATTATCACATATGATCGTATAGGATGGAAAATTTCTTGATGGGAAAAGATCTTTGGGAACTAGTGAATGGAGAGGACGAGTGTCGTGAGTTTCCAGAGAATCCGAATGCAGAAGAGCAAAAAGAATCTAAAACATGGATAGAAAAATCTAGAAAGGTTCTCCATTGGATTTTGATATGTATATCAGAGAACCTGATTCCACATATTATGAAGGCTAGCACACCAAAAGAAGCATGAGATATAATCCATAAGATATATGGTACATCTACGGAAGCTAGAAAAATTCACTTAAAGCAGAAATTGCATAGCGTATGGCGTGGAAATAGGTCCATAAGAGATTATGTGATCAAAATTAGGAAAATCATTGATGATTTAGCTTCCATAAATTGCAGAGTCGATGATGATGATATGGTATCAGTTATGCTAAATGGTCTAGGTCCGTGGTACAAGAGTTTAGATACTTCTATCTCAGTGAGAGGCAGTATGCCAGATTTTGACGAGCTAGTAGCTCTTTGCATGATAGAAGAAGTTAAACTTGGTTTGAATGCATCTGGAAGTGGCAATTCGAGAGATCATGCATTCTTTCAGCATAGAGGAAGAGGTTCTAGTCGTGGATGATCATCTTCTAGAAATGCAAATACAGCGGATATGCCAAGAGGTAGAGGAAGATCATACTCTAGAGGTAGAGGAAGATTACAGGCACCTAGAAATTGTTACCATTGCGGCAAGTACGGTCATTTTAAGAAAGATTGTTATTATAAGCAGAACAGTCAAAGAGGAAGAGGTAGAAGCCAATATGCGGCACATGAAAATTTCTCTGTAGAAAGTTCATATAGAGAGTATGGCAAAGATAATATGGTTGTGATGGAGTATGTCTTGAATAGTATGTCAAAACCTAGAAATGATATGAACTGGTACATAGACTCTAGTTGCAGGAATCACATGATGAGTATTGGAAATTGGTTTGAGTCAAAAGAAGCTTTGAAGACTAAGGAGTATGTAGCAACTGTTGATGATACCTTACATGTGATTAAAGATGTTGAAAATGTACCACTAGTACAAATAAATGTTGTTCGAAACACATTAAGTGATGTCTTATATGTGCCTAGCATTACAGGGAACCTAGTTTTGGTTAGTCAGCTAGCGGATCAAGACATGGAAGTTATTTTCAACAAACATGGCTGTTTTATACATGATTTCAAGTATGGAAAAAGAGAAAAATTACCTGGTCACAAAAAGAAGATGGATACATTGTTCATGTTTGACATGGGTATACCCCTTTATGAGAACATGTATGCAAAGAATAGTGAATATTCAGATATAGCTGAATGATGGCATAAACGAATTGGTCATATCAATTTGAGAAAATTGAAATCCATGAAAAAACAAATGTTAGTGCGTGGACTGCCAAGATTTGGTCATTTAAACTTTGAAAGAATTTATGAAGTATGCGCATTTGGAAAACATCAACGTGTGAAGTTTCCAAGAAGAGAAATGCACAAGAGGAGACCTCTAGAACTAATCCATAGTGATGTGCTTGGACCTGCTAGGACAAAATCAGTTGGTGGATCACTATATTTTTTGATATTCGTTGATGATTATAGCCGATATACATGGATTTACTTCCTGAAGCATAAGAGTGAAGTCTTTGAGTGCTTTGTGAGATTCAAAAATAGTTGGGAATGTATATAAAATGCCTACGATCATATCAGGGGGAGAATATATCTCAAGAGAATTTGATCAATACCTTAGTGATCATGGAATCAGAAGGCAATTGTCTTGTAGATACACACCACAGAAAAATCGTGTTGCAGAACGCAAAAATCGTGTGATTGAGGAAGTTGCTAGAACCATGTTGAATGAAAAGTACATGCAAGATATGTTTTGGGAAGAAGCTTGTCATAAGGTTGTCCATGTTATAAATAGAGCTCCCATAGGCATGGTTCATGGTCTCACTCCTTGTGAGAGGCTATGGAAGCATAAGACCAATGTTAGCTATTTACGAGTTTTTGGAAGTATTTGTTATGCGCATGTGCCTAGTCAGTTGAGACATAAGTTTGAGCTAAAATCTGAAAAGTGCATATTTGTTGGATACTCAGAAGAGAAGAAAGGATATTGATGTTATAATCCTGTTACAAAAGAATGTATAGTGAGTAGAGATGTTATATTCGATGAAAAACCATCATGGTATGCACCCAAAGACATGGTTGTCATAGATGTAGCTATGGCACGAGCGATCTACAGAGACAATACTCAGAAAACATTCAGACAGTGGTGGTGGTGTGTTTTCTGCTACGCGCACACTACAGCGTGAAAGATATATACATGTCTGATTCAGATATTGAAGATGAGATAGTTACACCTGGCACAATGAAAAATATGAAGGAAAAATATGTTCCCCCACACGCAAGGAAAGCAACACATGAAGAAACACCTTTGAGACGATCTACGAGAGTAAGACATCCTATGGATAGATTGAATCTATACAATAAGTCTATGAAGCTTCATTATGCATACATGACAGAAAGAATTAAGCATGAGGAACCAAAGAATTTTCATGATGAATCACAAAGTGAACATTGGTGCAAAGCAATGGATGATAAGATGAATGCATTGAAGAAGAATGATACATGGGAATTAGTGAAATTGCCACCGAATAAGAAAGCTATTGGATGTAAACTGGTATACAAAGTGAAGTGCAAAAGTGATGTTTCATTGGAAAGATTTAAAGCGCGCTTAGTTGCAAAAGGATATGCACAAGTATATGGATTGAATTATGATAAAACGTTTAGTCTAGTGGTGAAAATGACAACGGTAAGAAGCGTGATTGCATGGGCTACTATGAACAATTGGAAATTGTATCAAATGGATATTAAGAATGCATTCTTAAATTGCAAATTGCATGAAGAAGTCTATATGCAGCAACCAGAAGGTTATGTGCACCCAAAGTATCGTGACTATGTATGCAAATTAAAGAAATTGCTTTATGGTTTGAAACAAGCTCCAAGAGCATGGTGTGAACCATTCACTAAGAAGTTGTTGGATCTAAAATTTATGCAATCAAAAGCAGATTATTTGCCGTTTGTATGGAATCAAGGAAGTCAAACGATTCTATCAGTGATCTATATCGATGATTTGATCATTACTAGCAATGATGTGAAGAGGATTGATGATTTGAAAAGGCAACTAAAATCTGAATTTTTGATGTCGGATTTGGGCGAGCTAAAATACTTTTTGGGAATCAAAGTATTTCAATGAAAGAGCGAATTAGGATGATACAACACAATTATATGCTGGAAATGCTTGAGAGATTTGGTATGAGTGCATGCAAACCTGTTGATATGCCACTTGATGCTAATGTTAAGCTTATGGATGATGGAAAGTACTTGCATGACGCCAATATGTATAGGACGATGGTTGGAAGTTTGATTTATATAACAAAGTCAAGACTGGATCTGAGTTTTGCAGTTGGTTTGGTGAGTCAGTTTATGCATAAACCATGTAGAGTGCACTTGGATGCAGTGTGACACATATTGCGATATGTGAAAGGAATATGTAATTTTGGCTTGTTTTATGAAAAAAAAATTCAGCCATGTATGTATGCATACACGGATGCGGATTGGGCAGGAAATGTCATGGATCGAAGGTCAACAAGTGGATTTTCATTTTCGCTTGGAAGTGCAATCATTTCTTGGAGTAGCAAAAAGCAACCAACTGTCGCTTTGTCAAGTACCGAAACTGAATATAGAGGCATTACACAAGTCGTTTGTGAAGCAACATGGATTAAGTACCTACTTGAAGACATGGGAGTCTACATCCACCGAAAGGTGGTCATCTATTGTGATAATGTGAGCAGCATTATGCTATCAAAGTATCCAGCTTATCATGCGAGATCGAAGCACATCGAAGTTCATTATCACTTTGTTCATGAGAAGGTCATCGAAGGAGAAGTGGAGTTGATCCACATCAGCAGTGGAGAACAAGTGGCAGATATCTTCACTAAAGCTCTTTCCAAAGAAAAGTTCATCTACTTCAGAGAAGCTTTAGGAGTTAGAAAGCTTTAGTTTGTATCTAGATTTCATTTCATGTTATTTCATCTTATATGGACATATGTATTTCTTTCATTTTGTATTCAAGCTTATTCTAAGCTTGAGGGAGAGATTTGATGATGTGGCATTTTAGTCGAAGTGTAAAAACACAAAAGATACTTTTTTAATGAAGTAACCACCGCGGTGTGTGACCACTGGTGGACGCGGGATTTCTCTCTCCTCTCAGTCTCTCTCTCTCTCACTAATCTGTGTACATAGTAATTGCCATAGCTGCACTGTGCACGTACATTTTCTTTCCATGACAGTAAATTGGCATCGTAGAACCAAAAACTATAAAGCATAATCCATGCACACGCATGTATAAACATTTACTAATGTACTGCATAGCTGCATGCTCATCAGAAGATAAAATTTTTTCTTTAAAATCAATGATGCAGTTCCACCTTTGGGGTTTATCTCTGAAGGGATATGTCATAAACTCAGAAGGGATACGTCATTCATTCGATTTCATCTATTCATCCATGCAATGTTCTTGGACATAAAAAAAAGATGACTACGCAATAACGTTTCCTTTCCTCCAATTGATTCGAGCACAGCAACTCTCACATCGATTCTCCATTAGCACAGTTGAAACTCTTTGAATCCTTTTCTGTCGCTCTTATCTATCCTTAAGGATGCTCTTTCCTGGAAAAACATCACTCCCTTTCCTCTGCTTATGCATTTCTGAACCTTAATTAGGAGCTTAGCAATTTAGCAGATAATCGACTCCCTTTATCATGTTCGATGTTTAATGCCCTTCAAGTTGCTACTCATACAAACGATAACATGGCAATAAAAAATCGTTGACGGCAAGGTGAACCCACCTTCCTTCTCTTGCGTGCTGTTGTTGTGTCCTCCCTCTCTCGCCTATTGTCAGCATCGCCCTCCAATCTTGCCCATCATGTTTCTCCAAATACTAGAGCTTTGCTTCAAGGCCATGACCATCGCTTCTCTGAGTTCCGATTCTCTCCCACCTCAGCGATTAGCTACCCCCTAATATGGAGTTTTGCCTTCCACCTTATACACGAGCTGCTTCCCTTTTTCGGACCTTCACACACGTCCCATAACGGAATGTCCTGACCTCCGAGAAAAAAACTTCCATTCCCTTTTTGAGTACTATCTATTTCTAATCAACCCCGTACATGCATCCTATTTAGTTTCTTTTAATTTATTCAGATCTATCATCTCACAAGCGCTCACCAAATCATATGAAAACACATGTTTATATTCATGTGGTACATATCGATGCCCACACATGTACATTATATCCACATAAACACACATTTATACATTCATATGCGCATTTCATTTTAATGCACAAACATATACATTACATGTAGTCATATTCCAAAACAACAATGCACACATTGTTCATCTAGTGGCACACATTCATACACATCTCATTCACAAACACACACATACGTATGTTTGTGCACTAACACATCTCCAAATATTTGCATCTATAGTTTCATTTTCCCTAATTGCTTTGCAGACACATATGAAGTGATGTGAATCATACACCAACAAGTAGATTGAGCAACAATCAATTATCAATGGAATCACCCCATCACTTTACATACAATGTTCAATCTGAGAAAGATATATGGTGGTTAGGCGCTATTGAGATACCTAAAGAATCCAATGATGTTCTTTTGTGGATTTTAATAGGACCCCATGGATCACATAGGTGATAACTTCTCAAATTCATGGTGTAAAAATCAATCTTGAAGGCATAGGTGATTTTGAGGTAGAGTGGCACTTGGTTGGAGACTTAAAGACTATCAAATGCATGTTAGGGTGTAAACAAGGTGCATTTGCTCTCTACCCTTGTTCATATTTCATACGAGGTTATAAACAAACAAAGAGAAAACAAAATACCATAGAGGATTTAAGTGATGACACAGATGGATCTCCATTTAGTGAATGGGATATACCTTTAGTTAGGTGTCCCATCTTAGGTACACCTAATCGTGACATATCGGATAAGGATTGGAATCCCATTATTCCTTTTCCTTTAGTTAATGCTCACTTTTGAACATCGCATGCCTTCATGAAACGTTTTGATCGACTATTGAGGCTCCATATAGAATATGCATTTTCAATGAAGCTGTTGCAGAGCCAAAGAGCGCACAAGGCAGAAAAAAAAGATGGACCCCAAAATTTTTTCGATTTGGACCACTTATTTTTGTAACATATTCATTTTTGTAATATATTTCCCTTTGTAAAGGCACTAGAGGAGTCCTCTAGATGCATTCCCACAGAAGAATAGAAGCTTACCCATGTAAAATAGTAGGAAATTAGCTCTTAGTGAATAAAGTGCCGGTCACTTGTGTGAAAGGACCATTTTTTAGGGCACTAGTATATAAGTCAAATGTGACTCTTTGTAAAGGACTTTTTGCCATTGTGAGAAGAGAGAGCACAGAAATTCGAATTTGTGTCTTCTTCCCTCTTCATCTTCTTCTTCGTGAGCTTGTATGCATGTGTAGTGCTTGGGAAGAGTGCTTGTGAGTGTGATCTATCCTTGAGAGTGTTTCTTTGCTGTAGGAGAGGTGTGTGCGAAGTGTAGGAAGTGCTGAAGTGTAGGAAAGTATTCCCGCGACTCAGTATTTCTGTCATAACTTGAAGTAGGAGCGTCGGAATTGAGTGAAACCACTGCCATTGGATGCGTCTTCTCGAGAGCTTCGAAACGCATATGCTATTCGCTATGTTTGGAGCTCGGAGCTAGGAGAAAAGTCCAAAATACTGACGGCTGCTGCACCAAGTATCGTTTCGCCTTGACCAACAGTTGAAGCTTGTTAGGATAAGTGTTTTCCTCATTTTCACTCTTGAGTAATTCATTTGCATTGACCATTACCCGATTGCATGTCTTCATACACTCGGCTAGGTTAGTATACTCTTCGGATTGATAAATTAAAAGCGTGTATCCCCACTATATGCACTTGTGAGGGGATTGAAGTACAGTCTCTTTCTCCGCAAGTCCCTAAGTTGAAGCTTAGGTCAACACACTTTTTGGCGCCGTTGCCGGGGAGTGACGAATCAAACCGAGGCATTCGTGTGATGGTAAGTAGCTTTTTGCTTTGAAGAACTTGGAGGAGCGGAAATCTTCTCTTCTTTGGTAAGTCAATTTCAGCCGCACTTGCTACTTCTCATTCTTGGAGTGTGTGTAGTGAGTTGATAGATTAGGGAAGTGAGTAGAAGAGGTAGAATAGGAGTGAGTGGAGAGTAGAGTAGGCTTTAGGGTTGTTCAAGAATTTTCCTTTTTCTGTAAGCTAGGAATTCCCAAGTATAAAAGCCAAAAAAATTTCATTTTTCAATTTACTTGTTGAACAAGTATCGTGGAGAGCAGTGTCGAGTGTCGTGTGAGTTCCAGCGATCGTGGGCGAGTTTTTAGGCGACCTGGAGCATTACAAGGCAAGGGAAAGGAAGCAAGGTGTTGAAAAAGCATCAGAGGTGAGCCTAGCAAGTCCCAATCAAGTTATATCATTCAAAAAAATCAATTTCAGTGTGAAAAACGACCTGCGCTGAGTGTCATTTGGGCCTTCAGGGGGTTAAAAGTCTTTGGTTGATTGATACAGTGGGTGAGGGTAAGAGAGAAGACCTAGGTGAGAAAGGGGGAAACATCAAATCTCAAAACACATTACAAAAATTTGAAAAAAGGGTCAAGTATCGCTTTGCTCCTGCGGTCGAGTATCGTTTTACTCCCGCGGTTGAGTATCGCGATATTTCCCAGCGGTCGTCGATCGTTTTGTTAGAGATCGTTTCAGATAGAGGTCGTAGATCGTTTCGTTAGAGATCGTTTTGATCAGAGGTCGTCGATCGCGTGTCGTTTGCCAAGTATCGTTATCCAGAGATCGCGATACTTGTCAAAGGTCGTGTATCGTTTGTCACGAGTGTCGTCGGTCGTCGATCGTTTGGCGGAGATCGCGACACTTGTTACAGATCGGTATCGTTTCAGTTAAGTATCGCCGATCGTTTCCTGGTGAAGATCGTAGATCGTTTCTATTCGAGTATCGTGTATCGTCTAGTGAGAGATCGTGTGTCGTTTCAGCCCAAGTATCGCCGATCGTTTCTACTAGAGATCGTCGGTCGTGTATCGTTTTCTGCCAGAGATCGGTTTGCGAGAGATCGTTTGGTCAAAGATCGATTTCCAGCGATCGTTTTGATCAAGTATCGTTTAGTCCCAAGTGTCGTTTTCTAGCGATCGTTTCGGTCAAAGGTCGTAGATCGTTTCATTGAGAGGTCGGATATCGTTCCCAGTCAGAGATCGTTTGGGAGAAAGATCGTTTTCCAGCGATCGTTTCATCCAAGTATCGTCTGTCAGCGATCGTTTTCTCAGAGATCGTGAGAGTCAAGTATCGTGATTTGAAAATTTCTTTCAGTCACATTCCAGCCTAAGTTTTCCCTAGACTTCTGAGCCATAACTTAGAACTCTAGAGACTAAAGGTGAACAAGAATTGATCAGAGCTCTTAAGTGAATGAACCTGAGATCAGGAAGAACCCTAGGAAGCCGAAGAAGTGTAATTTCTTCCGTAGGGAGTGTAGCTGAACCAAGCAACCGTTCACACTATTCTGAGACCTCTAGTGAGTCAGAAGGAGAAATCCCCATGGCTTCCGAGGATATGCAAAACACTGTGCCCATGATTGGCCAGATGTCCATCATTGAGGGCGAATACAGAACTTCCTTAGAATATGTGAGCACTAACCTCAATGAGATCCCTATCTATTTGGATGGTCTAAACAGATCAGTGGCCAGACTGAGGAAGGCTTCAGAAGCCTACATAGTGCCAAGACGGGCAGTTAAGTACATAAGAGGATCGTACATGGATAAACAAGACATTCAATACGTGGTGACAGAACACCCTGAAATCATTAATGATCGTGGCGAGGAAAATACTACTTCAAGTTTAAATGGACATGGAACTGAAGAACAAGTAACAACTCCTACAGGGAGATCGACAATTACTAAACTTTGGAGAGGAGACTTAGTTCCCCAGGATGACACTCTAATAGATGTGTATTTGATCAACGGGATGGAGCACTTGCTCAGAGCCCATTCATCTATTTGGGAAGCTGCTCCTAATCCAGTTACCATCTATGAGTTACAAGATCCCGAATTCTCCACCATCATCACATATTTGGACAAAAACCACAGAAGGTATTGGCCAGTCACTGAATTAGAGAGAGCAGAGCTGAAATATCAGAACATTCCAGTGTTCCCCCCAAGGGACCAAGCCACTACATCACGGAACCCACATGGAACTTCTCAAAATGATTCAAGTCAACATTCGGGACAAACACAACAAACTCAACAAACCCAGATCCCCATCAGACCACATGTACAATTCACAATGCCTGCCACTAATCCTAATTACCGGCCACAACCAGCTTTGACCCAAGACAAGGAGTTCATACTCCAGTCAGACCACAGGTAGTACGAGGACCAGGCATACCAATAGGAAGACCAAATTACCCTGTAATGCCGAGACAACCTGAAGCAGGAAGGAGACTAAGACCGATCCAAGTGGCCAAGTGCATGAGAAATCATTATGATGGCTCGAGTGAACCCTATAATCACATAGCAGAATTTAAACAAGTAGTCAGAGCCGAGCAGGTAGATGACTTCATGATTCAATATGAGTCCTTTGGCCTTACTTTGTCAGACACAGCCCTGGCCTGGTTTCAGCCATTGGATCCAAATACCTTCCAGAACATGGATCAAGTGTATCAAGAAATGATTGAAGAATTTACTAAGTCTGGAATTAAAAACAATTCTTCATCATTAATCCACAGCTTCAAACAAGTCCCTACCGAGTCTGTCAGATTGGCTGCCAGGAGATTCAAGCAGTATGTGGATAGATGCCCCGTGGAGGAGAGACCAACACAAAACAAGATGGTATCATTGTTCTTAGAAGGACTGTTGAACGGAACCTTGAGGTCGTTAGTGTACGTGAAGAGAGTTCAAACTCTGCAAGAGTGTATGAAGGAATGTATAGACCTAGAGGATAACCTTGCAGGAGACTTGAAAATACCCCAAGGAAGTGTGAAAAGTGAAGAGTCATCAAATAGCACATCAAACCCTAAAAACAACATAGAGGAAATTGTCGACTTGCTAGCAAAAAAACTGAATATGCAAGGACAGAGGAATTATCCCACCAATCCTATGAGAATGCCTATGCTTAGAAGATGTATGCAGTGCGGAGGGGATCATCCTTCTCATTTGTGTACTAGGGGAATAGTCCCACCACCTGCCTATGCTCCTCAGAGATCCTCTGTCCCCGGATCACTGCAATATTGCAGTATAGAGCAGAGATACACAAACCATAGCACTGAGAACTGTCCTTACAATAGGCAAATCAGACCCACACAGCCTTATGTGAGACCATATGGATATCCGCAGAACCAGCAGGGAGGAGAAACCTTTAGATATCCCTCATATCAGCCGCAGGCACCAATACCACGACCATACACATACCAGGGATATACGCAGCCTCAACCAGTGCTAGGACAACAACCGCCCCACCCTCAGAACGTTGTCCCAGTTAAGATAGCGCAACCAGAGGAAAACTTAGAAAGGGCCATAGTGCCAGCTACACCTTTGACTAGCAGTGAGCCATATGACTCATTTTACGAACCTAGTCAAGGAACATTCCCAGGTTATGAGAACTCAACAATGGAATATGGGCAACAATACGACCCATATGCTTATGGCATGGAGACACCAGAGAGTTCATACAACTACGAGCAAGATTATGTACCATTAATGTATACAGCTCCTAGAGCAACCATGCCACCTCGACCAATGAATAGACCGTCTGTACCTAGAGGACCATGCTACAGATGTGGAGGTGACCACTATATCAGAGAATGTACATCGCCAAATCCACCACCACCAAAACGAATTTGGGAAGGTTACTGTAGCGATTGTGGAAAGGAACATCTTTTCAGAGATTGTCCTAAGAATCCCAATAAGGTCACATCTAACGTACAGATTAACGTGATAGAGGTAATTGAATCGTCAGGGAGTGACAAAGAGTACACTATACCTTTAAAAGCCATAACAAGAGCAAAGGCTAGAGAAAACCCTGATAAAACCGAAGAAAATAATCAAAGTGACAAAGAGGGAAATACACCCATCCCTCACAGAGTAGAAGACTCCGAAGAACCAGAAAAAAGTGTCGCCAGTAGAAGATCCCAAAGATGGAAGCAAAGGAGAGACAGGATAAAAGACAAAAAGTTATTGCAAAAGAAGGAAAATGAAAAGAGAAAACCAAAATCAACAGAAGAAGCACAAGTGGAAGAAGGAAATAAAAAGGAGGATAAAAGGGAGGAGGTAGGATCGGTATTAGCAGACCCAATGCCTGAAGAATTAGCTATGTGGATTCAGGCATACAAGGCGAGATTAAAAGCAGGACCCACTATAGAACAACATGAGAGAGAGTATCCGAGAGGTGACTTAGAGAAAGAAAGATTGGAAATCTGCAAAAAATTGATAGAAGTTGCCCAACAAACATTAGAAAAACCCGCATCACCTTTACCAAACAACCGAATTTGCGAAGAAAAATTCCAAGAGTGTCTAAACAATCAGGAAAAGCCTAATGTAAATAGACCTCTGGATGATGAAATTGGTATTGAGAGAAAGGAAGGATCCATAGTCCCTGAAACAGAAGGAGATTGGACTAAGGATTTATGGGCGCGAGTTCAAGAGGACAAGTGGAAAAAGGTAGAGGGATTAGAACCGCCCTTTGAAGAATTGAAAGCAGAAAACGAAATAGAGGATTCAATACCCGAACTTAATTCAGAAGAAATTTTTCCAATGGATGCAAGTGACAAAGAAGTGGAAGACGATGTAAAGGAACTACCCAATTACACCGGGGAATACGAGCACAACTCAGAATTGTATCGCATTCCATCAATACAGAGACGAGAAACGAATCCATCAGTTCAAACATCGGAAATCATACAACGCCTTAGGGAAGTGAAAATCCCATGTACCTTAACGTTCGAGGAACTGTTAAAGGTAAAACCACATCTAAAAGAAAAATTGATCAATCAGTGGGAAGTCAAGGAAGAAAAGAAGGAGGTAGATGACGAAGTGAAAACGGTGAGAATTCCAGTGGATAAAGTAGGAGACTTTAGTGAAGGGGATGAAGGAAATACATGTCTACCAATCACCTATAGGGGTTACACTACCAAAGCCATACTAGATTCAGGAGCTGGCGTTGGCATTGCTACCAAAGAAATTTGGGAGAAATGGGGAAAACCAGCATTGAGACCAACTCGTATGAAAATCCAAATGGCAGATGGACATACGGAAAGACCCTTAGGATTGTTGGAACGAGTAGTTTTCACTACGTGCGGAGTGGAATTCGAACATACTTTAGCAATATGTCACTTTGAAAGGCCAAGCAACTATGAAATGATCTTGGGAAGGCCATTCATGAGACAGCTAAAGGTCGTACAAGATTGGGGAAAAGATGCAGTGTACCTACAACACGCAGGAGTCACCACTAGGATCAACCTACATACGTACACATATCAAGATGTACCACCTCTGCAATGGAATCAAGTCCATAAAGAGGAAGACGATCAATCGATTCATAGTGCAGGTTCTAGTGACCAATCCTGGATGAACGAGGACACTCATCTATGGATATGCCAAGCTGCAAAAAAGGAAGAAGAGAGAAGAAAAAGTTGGCAGCAGAAACAAGGTGTAGTGAGATCGGTACAAGATCCAGCTTATATACCACAAATATTTCCAGACGAAGAATTCGAACCTCACGGTTGGATGGAAATCTTAGCCACCCTCGATGTTTGTGTAAACGAAGAAGTGGTAACTATGAACGAATGTATTGATGAGGAGGGTTATGACATTAGTCTGTATATGGTAGTCCTTCAGGAGGCAAAAGGAGGAGAAGTAATTGAGAAAGACTGGAAGGAGGACTACGAGAGCATTGAAATGGAACCAGAACCTATGGATCTAGGGATTAGTACCACCAACATAGATATCACTGCCAATGAACAACATAAGGATCTCACACAAAAGAGAGAATTAGAAGTTGAAAGGGAGTTAGAGGATGAAGATAATAAGCTTCAAGACCAATTTGAGGTACCAGCTCATTTCAAAAAATATGAAATAGAAGAGAGGAAGATTGCTATTCAAATGCCTAAAAGAGAGGCACAACCGGGAATAGCATATGATAATAAAGAGCAAACCAAGAAAATAGTTGTGACCATGGAAGGAGGAGAGGAACGATGTACTTTCATAGGACAGGATGTCTCAGCGGAAGAAGAACAAGAGTTAATTCGACTCATAAGAGAATACCGGGATGTCTTCGCTTGGACTTATAAGGATTTAAAAGGAGTAGATCCCTCTATATGTGCGCATAGAATCCCCATGACATCCGAGGCCAAACCTTCCAAACAGAGACCTTATACTTATAATGAGGTGTACTCAGCCAAGATAAAAGAAGAGATAGATAAGTTGTTGGATGCCGGATTTATATACGAGATAGAACACACAGAATGGGTATCGCCATTAGTAGTAGTGCCCAAGAAAAATGGAAAACTGAGAGTGTGCATAAATCTGAAGAAGGTGAATGCAGCCACTATACGTGATAGCTACCCATTACCGATTACGGATCATCTATTGGAGAGGGTAGCAGGTAAAGAGGTCTATAGCTTCCTTGATGGTTTCTCTGGATACAATCAGGTGGCTATTGCGACTGAGGACCAATGCATTTGCCACTGAATGGGGTGTGTATGCATTCAGAGTGATGCCCTTTGGACTCAAATGCACCGGCCACCTTCCAACGATTAATGTGTCACGTTTTCAAGGAATTTTTTAAAAAAAGCATGGAAGTGTATGTAGATGATCTTTGCACGTATTCCAATCAAAGACCCGATCACATACCGGAATTAAGGAAGATCTTCAACAAATGTAGACAGTATAGAGTCTGCCTAAACCCAGAAAAATGCGTCTTCATGGTAAGACAAGGAAAAATACTAGGACACATAGTCTCAAGAAATGGGATATCTACGGATGAAGATAAGATCAAAGTCATATTGGACTTACCAAGACCCAAAAATGTAAAGGAAGTACAAGCCTTTATGGGACATTGTGGATACTACCGTAGGTTTATTCACATGTATGCCATAATAGCTAAGCCCTTATACGGTCTATTGACTCAGTTCACTTGGACAGACGAGTGTGAGAAGGCCTTCAACGAGCTTAAAAAGAGGCTAAGTACAGCCCCAATTCTAAAATCACCCAATTGGAATAAGACTTTTCATATTCATGTCGATGCTTCGAACTATGCAATTGGATGTATCCTAGCTCAACCGACTGATGAAGGAAAGCTTGACCATCCAATCGCTTATGCGAGTAGACAATTAAACCAAGCCGAAAGAAATTACACGACTACAGAAAGAGAGGGCTTAGGAATGGTTTATGCAGTCAAGAAGTTTAGACATTACCTCCTAGCCAACAAGTTCAAATTCTTCATAGACCATCAAGCTTTGTTGTATTTAGTCAATAAACCTTGTAGCACGGGAAGGTTGGTGAGATGGTTCTTGTTACTGATGGAGTTTGACTTTGAGGTAATAGTCAAAAAAGGAAACACACATGTGAGAGCAGACCATCTTTCTAGGTTAAAACACGGAGAGCCACCTAGCGGAGTTCCTGATGATCTGCCAGATACCTATCTTTTTAACCTGGAAGTATGTCCTCAATGGGCCGAAAAAATGATCCCAATACTCACACATGGACCTAAAGATGGGATCACGCCAAACCAAAAGCAAGATCTTTGGAGGACTAAAAACCTTCACATCATTGCTGGAAGTTTATACCACCAGGATTCAAGCGGACTACTGATGAGATGCGTGGAAGAAGATGAACAAAAAATGTGGCTTCAGAAAGCACACATAAATCAATGGAACACTCACTTGAACGCAATGAGAACATGGCAAACGCTCAAGAGATTTGGCATATATTGGCCAACAATGCAACGAGATGCACACCATTATGTGTCAACCTGTCCAACTTGTCAAGAACAAATCCCAGATGAGAACTCTACGTTATGCTATTCTACAATAGCACCAAGGTGGAGCATGCCTTTAGTAAAGTTCTTGAAAACTCGAGAGTACCCTGACGGAGCTACCCTAGCAAGAAAACGTGCTCTTGAAGAACAAAGCAAGGATTATGTCATCCTAGGAAAACAACTCTTTAAACGCGGGAAGGATAACCAGCTAAGATTGTGCATTCATGAAAATGAATATCTCTCTGTATTAGAAATGGCACATGCAGGAGCTGCGGGAGGACATTTCTCAGTAGACAGAACGGTCAAGATGATTCTCTTTGCAGGCTTGTGGTGGCCAACTCTACATATGGACGCGGAGACATATGTGAGAAGCTGTGAAACATGTCAGAGAGCAAAATATCCCATTAGAAGAGATGACATGCCTTTAAGACCCATGGTTTGTGCGAGAGCATTTACCAAGTGGGGTATTGATTTCATAGGACCTATCAATCCACCTGCGAAAGGATCACATGCGGAGTACATCATAGTAGCCACCGACTACTTAACTAAGTGGGTAGAAGCAAAAGCCACTAGAAAGAACGATGCTCAAACCACAGCAAAATTTCTTTTTGAGCACATATTCACACGCTTTGGACTACCGATCGAGATAGTAAGTGATCGAGGAACGCATTTCTTAAAGGAAGTCATTGAATCACTAATGAATGACTTCCTTGTGATTCATAAAAAATCAGCCCCATACCACCCTCAAGCTAATGGGCAAGCTGAAAGTTCCAACAAGGTACTATGTACTGTATTGACAAAGATTGTCAATAATGGAAGGTCAGATTGGGACAAACAATTGCATCACGCAATTTGGGCCTTCCGAGTGGCATATAAAACGGCCATTGGAACTACACCTTTCAACCTAGTGTATGGGCAAAATGCAATTTTGCCAATTGACTTCTTAGTACCAACATTGAAAGTGGCCCAGCAATATGAGTGGAACGGTCATGAATTATCTCAGCAATTAGATCAGATTGAAAAGCTGCACGAGACGAGATTGCAAGCGGTGGCAGGCATTTATGCAGCCAAACGGAGACAAAAGGCTTATTATGATGCACATATAAAGGACAAGGGACTGAAAGAAGGCGATTTAGTCCTAGTATACACCCTAAAACAGCATGCAAAGAAACTACAGAAACGTGGATATGGACCCCTGATCATAAATCGAATCTCCACTAGTGGTGCAGTCAATCTCGCCACACTAGACGGAGATATTCTTCCCAATTACATCAGTGGATGCAGAGTGAAAAGATTCATGGAGCCATTGACTGATCAAATGCTAGCACGACTATTAGGAGCTCAGAGTAGGAAAAAGGAAGAAGAACGCATACGAGAAGAAGCTAGACAGGAAGCCCTAGAACGTATCAGAAAACGGAAAGAGTGGATGAGAGAAAGAGACGAGAGATATCGAGTAGGAGAAGAACTCATCCCCATGGCTAATTTTAGAACCACTGAGAACTCCGGACAACAAAGAAGACAGCCTTATTTGAATCTGGGGGCAGGACGGAAAGAGTACCACTTAGTGGATGCTCTCATAGACACAGGAGCAGCAATAAGCTGTATTAGATTTTCTTTGTCTCAGAGACTTAAAGAGGAGATACGCCCATCGAAGGCACAGCTAATTGGAATAGGAGGCAAAGTCACTCAATGCATAGGTGAGATCACCTTACCTTTACATATGGGCAATAACACTATGGAGCAGAAACTCTTAGTGTGTCAGGACCAGGATCTGCTGGAAGATGTGGTGCTAGGACAAGATTGGATCTATGAATATGAGGTAACCATTCAATTGGCTTTAGGATACATCTCGGCCAGAATAGGACCTCGTGAAGTATTTAGTTTGCTAGACGAACGACCACACAAGGCCACTATTATAGAGCCAGAAGTTCATCCTAATGAACAAAGTCATGATGGTATGTTCACTAGCACTATAGAGACCCCATCGTCAAGTACTTCATGTGAAAATACCGTGAGCCCCGTGTGCACTCCATCTTTGAGTACAGAGAATCACGTGAGTGCACAAGAACATGAAATCAAGCCCACTGAACCACAAGGCACAAGAGAGAATATTCCTCTGCAAGAATTGAAGTCTACACCTGTGAAAGTGTACCCCATTCCACTTTCTACACTAGCTTGGATAAGAAAGGATCAAAAGAAGGCATATCTCCAGCAACAGAAACGTCATCGACAGCAGCATGAGCACTTGTATAAGAAGACAAAGAATTTCGAACACTTAAGTCAACCACGACTCAATAGCATATGGATCCCAAAAAAGCTGATAACTGCACAACCTGATCGAACAAAAATTTGGATCCCAAAGTCATGTACCCAAAGGACGACCATCCCAAACGAGGAACATCCTCAGAAGAACTATCATATTCAACAGGGTCAACAGACACATCAGATGAGAAAGAGGACATATTGGAGGAAGAAGGAATCCACAAATGCAATACAAACCAACCTGAGATTTCCAAAACAGAATCAGCAGACATACTACCGAAGAAGAGCCGCATTCATAAAAAAGGTGGAGAATACAGTACATCCCACCCAAGTGAAGCAAGTTTGGATGCCGAAAGACAAGACAAGTTGCATACATCAAGCAACTACTTCCAATTGCACACATGAGGAGTTGTCAAGATCCAGAGTATGCATGATAGGGCCACATTACAAGGCCAAGCATTCGGCACGTCTTTCTTCTACTTTCGGATAGTCACGCACAATTTTCCTTTGGAAATAGGAGAGCACTTGTACATACCAAGAATATTACTCCAAAAAATTCACTAATCGCTTCGGCTATGGACTAACTTTTATGTTTTCTTTTCAGCAAAAAATATAAAAATACATGGAAAAATTCAGGTATTACCTTTCTCACACCCACGGGAAAGGGACGGCACCATGCACTCGGAGCAACATCGACTTATTAATCAACATATGGAGGAGGATTTATGAAAAACATATGGATACTAATTCATCCTCTATATTGAGTGCAGATGACATCTTCTGACTCAGAAGCTACACAGCAGGAAGAGGAACTACTTCTTCCATTGGGGTCAATAACCAAGGTCAGAGGACATTGGTTTCGAGATGACCAACCTATCTCGGAACTTCTCTTCATGGCAACCATCAAGATTATGGACAGGGATCACTATTTCCCTATTATGTCACAAGATTTCAAGACCATAATACAAGGGTTACCACATATCGAAGAAGTATGGACTCAAGCTGGAATTGAAGCATTTTTGAAAATACCTATATGCGTGCCAGACTTCCAAAGATGTACGCAAGTAATGAATACCATGCAGCCGGCCGCTACAAAGATCTCGGTTCCAGAAGCAAAGGTTTTGGACAAGGTGGGCACATGGAAGACAATTCAATTCACTCATGAATTGATCAATAAGGCCTTTGGATGGAATCAAGAAGGCATCACTAATGTCAAAGAGGAATGCCATGACCCCAAGAAAAGATCATTCCTGGAGATTAACAGAGTAGATATTGAGGATGCAGTACGTTTGGCACATCAACACTTTTGTTTTCCTGGCATGAACAGATACACCGCACCACAAAAGATTGTAGTACAACTCCTATCGCATGCCATGAGACAGATAGAAAACAAAGTGAATCTCACAGGTTACGTACAAGAACGATTGTTTGAAGCTCAGAAGAAATGGGGGCAAAAGAAGTTCCTGAACGGTGGTTCAGCTTTGACTTTATTGATATATGAAGCCCTAGACATGAAACACTGCTTACGAGAGATGCCGACATCAGAAGGGCTAGCAAGGTATGCAAAATCCGCTTCGGTCCCTAAGAAGAAGAAAGCAGTAGTTGTGGTGGAAGAGGCTGGCACCAGCACACAGAAACCCATGAGGGGTACGAAACGCTTGCGAGAAGAGGAAGCCCAAGCAACACCTCAGTCTAAGAGAACGCATCTTTTGCCTAAGATCACGACGGCTCAAATGCCGATTTCAAAAAGAGATTTGTCTGCTGCCCTCGAGCAAACACACCAGTATATGCAAGGGCAGGTAAATCTAAATGTCCAAGGACATCATTATAGACAAGCAAGTCAAGTTCAGCAAAAACAGAGTACAGAAAAGACTCCAAGACAACCTGGAAGATACAAAGAATTGGGCATTGATGACTCAAGTACGAATACGGAATCCAGTCCTGAGAAAGACACGCTAGATACCGATATCAGAACAGAAACATATGAAGAAGAAGGACAAGAAATTGATCAAGTGGAAGTGACACCGGACACCCAAAAGGAAAAAGAAAAGAAGGTGGATGATGCTAAGGAACAGGAGCACGTCATTCAATTGAATGACACTACAAAAATAAGCATCAAGGAAGACACAACTGCTGAGGTTACACATATCAAAGCACCTATTAAAGAGGAAGAACAAACCCCAGTGAATACGGAAGCGGGAGAGCCCCAACAAAAAGAACAAACCATAATCGAGGTGCCTGATGACACACCTCAAGGACAGGATGAAGACATGGGGGCTGAGCCAAGGATCCAACTTCAGATCAGGCAGCCCCATGATACCACCTTACACATTGCTCAAGGCAAAGATGTGACTACTGGCGAAGAACCAACAATACCTAAAACATGGCTCAATGTGGATGTGACTCAACTGAAGCCTGTGGTAAAGCAAATGATCCAGACAGCCATGGATACGCAACAACAAATGATGGAAATAGATGTAGACTACGACAAAGCCATGAAGGAAAAGAATCAGTTTCAAGTTATGAGTGAACACTTGTCTGCACAATTAATTCAGGTGCAAAAAGAGATAGCCACAAAAAGCACTGAGCTGTTACAAACACAAACGCAATATGAATCATTAAGCACTCAGCATCAACAACTGCGAGACCAGCTCAAGGACCTACAGAAATTATATGATGCTACTGCAGCAGAAAAAGAAAGAATGAAGACCAGAAGTACTCTACTAGAGACACAGCTGAAGTTATATCTGGATGAGAATGATACTTTACGCAACAGAAATAAAGAGTTGATGAAATCACTGTTATATGACCAACCAATAAAGCAACAGGAATCAACTGAAGGTAAAGAAGATGAATTAAGAGATCAACTCGCACAATATGAAGCTTTGCTAAGACAAGAGCGCGCAGTAAGAGAAGAAGCAGAACATAAGCACAATCAGGAAATAAGTGAGCTCAAAAGGCAGCTGAATTCAGCACAGGCAAAACTGGTACAGAGCTACAGTGAAAACATGGATCACGTAGCTGACATAGGTAAGGAGCTCCTAGCCACCAAAGAAAAACTCGGTGAAGCCCTACAAAAGATAAAAGAAAAAGAAGAATGCATTGAAGAGCTAAAGACTCAGCAGAAAGGCAAAGAACCGATCGGGACATCAGTAGTGCCAGAAAAAGAACATCCTACTGACGAGGTAGAGGTAAGCCCTCTATCTCAACCGATCTATCATTCTCCAATACATGAGCAGATGGCGGATATGCATGATGATCATCCAATGCCATACACTGCAGAAATAATTCAGAAGGAACGGGCACTAGTGGTGTCCCGATTAACGGAAAATTTTGAGAATGAAGTCATCAAGGTCATGAAGGAAGCAAAAATCAAAGGTAAAGACTTGGAAAAGATCATAAAGCCTTTCAACATTCCATATGGATTGCTGAAAGAGAAAGCACGGCAATATATAAAGAAGGTTACACACAAAAGTCCAGATGAGCAGCTAAATTTCAAAAACGACACATTCACGTACACTCAAGCAGAGTTTGAAGCTGCACAGCCGGTGTGGAGGCGAAAATTTTTGGAGAAACATCCCACACTACGGGTGCACTGGCAAGCCGCACCTTATTTATTACAGGTAAACCCTTCGTTTTGTCCAATACCACGCAGAAGGGATACACAGAAATTTTTGGACTTACAACGCAGCGGCAATATTAATAAACAGTGGCTAAACTATCCGATGTTACCTAGCCCGCCACATAACTATTTGCCAACCGAGGATTATATGATCAAAACAATAGAATTTTGGCTACAAAACTATGCGACAGTCCCAGACTTAGCGGTTAAGATGACAAATAAAATCCTTAGTATGTTACTTACAGTTTTGAAGGTCTTCAAACATGCGGCATATACATTTCTGAACTTCATCGGCATTAATCAAGGCACAGATATACTTATTTTCGATCTATCAGTAATGCCAAGCCGCCCCACAATAATGGCATACTATTCCAGACTCATGTTTTTGCCAAGCCCGTATATGCAAATATTTGAAGAAGCATTTTTTACAGGATTTTTTGAAATAGATTCAGAGATATTTTTGAAGATGTCATCTAATCTGAATGCCAGACTTGTGGCATACGAATTAAGCTTCTTCGCAGATCACCGACAACCGCCTAACGATGGAGTAAAAGCTGAACAATGGAAACAGATCATGATACGTGAAGCCAATCTGCTAAATGATACAGAGCAACAAGTATACAGAACATATGCCCGGCGCTTATCAAAGCCTGTCGGGGACGACAGAGTTCAGGAGGGGGGCAGTGCCCAGGGCGAGACAAGTAAAAAGAAGAAAAAAAGAAAACAACGAAAGAAACAGCTTCACTAAAAGGCAAATTTGAAGATAGACAAATTTGAAGATACATCTCTGCAGGAAGCCCCGCAGGGGCGCAACACCCATCTCTGCACAGAGCCCCGCAGGGGCGCACACACCAAGGAAAAGCACGCAGCCGGAAGAAGGAATCAGGGCAAACATGTATCACCTATGTGGATGCTCCAACCTCTTGAGTGACAGAGGTTTCAGATCAAGGCTTACGAGCTACATCCGCATATGTGCACTAATGGCGTGCGTGGCAAACCGAATCGCACACATCAAGGAAAGGACGCAACCCACATGGGTGCTTCAACCTCTTGATCTCTGGAAGGTCCAGATCGAAGACTGAAGCACCACATCCTCAGACCTTCCACTGGTGGTGTGCGTGGCAACCCAGAATTAAGGAACCTATAGGTGAATTAGACTGTGGAATATCAGGTAGTCAGTCTAACTCCAAGGGTTGCGGGCGAGCAAGACAAATACATCAGGCCCAGAGAATGTAAAACAGGAAGTAAGAAGAGGCCGTCAAAACTGAACACCTGTTTTATAAACAGGTAACAATGAGCAAAGGTTGCGTGCAGTGAAAAGAAGTGAATAAGGCAACCAGGCCCAATGTGTGCAACCAGGACAAATCAGAGCGCCTCTAAAACGTAATGCAAGATCAAGAATCAGACAACACTGACCACAGAGCGCGTGCGCGAAGCAAAGTCTGTCAAGGGCGCGTGCGTGAAGCAAAGTCTGTCAAGGGACGACAGAGGCGAAGAGGGGGAGAGTGTTGCAGAGCCAAAGAGCGCACAAGGCAGAAAAAAAAGATGGACCCCAAAATTTTTCCGATTTGGACCACTTATTTTTGTAACATATTCATTTTTGTAATATATTTCCCTTTGTAAAGGCACTAGAGGAGTCCTCTAGATGCATTCCCACAGAAGAATAGAAGCTTACCCATGTAAAATAGTAGGAAATTAGCTCTTAGTGAATAAAGTGCCGGTCACTTGTGTGAAAGGACCATTTTTTAGGGCACTAGTATATAAGTCAAATGTGACTCTTTGTAAAGGACTTTTTGCCATTGTGAGAAGAGAGAGCACAGAAATTCGAATTTGTGTCTTCTTCCCTCTTCATCTTCTTCTTCGTGAGCTTGTATGCATGTGTAGTGCTTGGGAAGAGTGCTTGTGAGTGTGATCTATCCTTGAGAGTGTTTCTTTGCTGTAGGAGAGGTGTGTGCGAAGTGTAGGAAGTGCTGAAGTGTAGGAAAGTATTCCCGCGACTCAGTATTTCTGTCATAACTTGAAGTAGGAGCGTCGGAATTGAGTGAAACCACTGCCATTGGATGCGTCTTCTCGAGAGCTTCGAAACGCATATGCTATTCGCTATGTTTGGAGCTCGGAGCTAGGAGAAAAGTCCAAAATACTGACGGCTGCTGCACCAAGTATCGTTTCGCCTTGACCAACAGTTGAAGCTTGTTAGGATAAGTGTTTTCCTCATTTTCACTCTTGAGTAATTCATTTGCATTGACCATTACCCGATTGCATGTCTTCATACACTCGGCTAGGTTAGTATACTCTTCGGATTGATAAATTAAAAGCGTGTATCCTCACTATATGCACTTGTGAGGGGATTGAAGTACAGTCTCTTTCTCCGCAAGTCCCTAAGTTGAAGCTTAGGTCAACACAGAAGCCAATTGATAAATTTGTACAAGCTATAAAAAAATTGGAGGAACTGCTTAATTCAATTGGTTTTCATGATGGAAACATAACCCTAGTTGATAAAGAAGTTGGGGAATCTCAAGACAGTTTACAACAAGTGTCAATGATAGGGAATAAAGAAAGACATTTTTTTAGAAGAGGTACTAGCACTCAAAATAATTGAAATTATGAGGTAGACCTATGCATGATCACAACAGACAATGATTCTCAAGTTGATCATTGTAATAAGAGAAAGAAGGTTTGGTCATACTTAGATAAGTTGGTAGGCCTAATGGGTCTTACTAGCTCTAGTGATATGCAACACCAATTGTTTCAAGAGACATTAATGGAGGTCAAGAAGTGTTTCATTCAATCTTGGGGAGAGAGCAATATAACACACTACATTGTAACTCTATTTGATCTTTAAAATTGTTCATTGCACTTACTTTTTTCCAATGTACTTAACAATTTTTAGCATATTTTATTTGCACATGGAGCATTTTTCATGCATCTATATGGGTCATTGGAGATTTTCAGAAGGAATGGAGAAGTCACACTACAAAGCGAGAGGTGTGTACTTCAAAAACACACTACATGGTGGTGATACAATGCAATCAAACTATATGGAGGAGATTTTTAATAGTTTTTATCACACTACACTCTCAAAAGATTTTTTTGTGGAATGAGTTAGGGAGTCACATTTGGCAAAAGTTGTGAGACGGATGCAACACAACAATCGTAGTGAGAAATGGAAGTCATCATTAGGACCTCTCCATCATGCTCACTGGCATGCTAAAAGAAAACAAGAAGGCTTGGCTTGGAAGTAAAGTGAATTCAATATATCCAATTATGTGGTAAATCATAGGATTAATATAATATTGGTATCAACGTGTTACTATTTGTATGATTATATTATGTATGTCTCTAAACTAGTTTTGTCAATTCTAGTGTGAACATATAGTTTTAAAAGAAACTCTATAAATAGAGAGAACTCACTCCATCTCACACTTTTGCAACTCAAGAGAATGGCACGCACCAAGCAAACCACAAGGGAAGACTGCGTGGTCTATCATAGCCATGTTCAAGGAACTCAATGCCCACCATGGTTGCAACCCCCCCATCCAAGAGACCCCAAAGTGGTTCCCACACCACTTCTAGGCACCTCTCACATGATGGCACACTTTTAGGGAGTAATCCATCGCAAGAATATGAAGTTTCTAATAGACAAAAGGATTGGTCTCAAGGACAGTCAGATTCAGATTTTGATGATGAGACACCAAAGAGGACACCCATCAATGCAAGATGCAATCAAGTGGCGAGGAGGACGGTTATATTGGAGAGTGCTTTTGATGGAGAACCATTGAATAATAAGGAAAGCAGCACTCAACCACCATGGAATCAAGTGCACATTCCAACAAGCTATAGAATAACGCATGGAGGCAAAACACTTCCATAAGGACAAGGCCAAATACCAATATAGGAGAAAAGGGAGCAAAGTCAATACTCATGTCAACAAGAGAATGTGGTAGATGACGTTGGACCTCACATCAAGCACATAAGAGGAAAAAGAATTATCAACCATGATGTGGACCTCAATGACAACCTAACATACCTCCCAATGCAAGAGCTCCACAAAGACAATGGAGACACTACAGAGCATTTGTAGAGATACGACACTATAAGAAATCAGTTGAGCTTCTAATACCACAAATACCATTTGCAAGAGTGGTAAAGAAAGAACTGCAAAGCTATTGTGCAGGTTTACAAATACAAGGGATAACACTTGAGGCACTTCAAGAGGTAGTAGAGGCCTACCTCATCTCCATGCTTGAATATTCTAACCTATGTGCTATCCATGCCAAGAGAGTAACCATACACCCCAAAGATATTCAGCTAGCAAGAAGAATTAGAGGAAATAACCCATAACTTCTATATCTTGTAGCTTCTACGAAGCATATTTTGCAATGTACTTCAATGATTAATGAAATGTTATGTCTTTAGTTATTGTCTATTTTCTTATCTCTTTCTCTCCCCATCTCTCTACCCTAAGTGTTTGAGGATTATTAATTTTGGCTTCACTAGTTTATTATGGATTCTCTATGGTTTAATTAGATACTTCTTTGCCTCATTAGCTCTTGTTCTTGACTCTAAATGTATTTACCTAGCAAAGTCCTGAAATAGGCTAAAAAATGAAAAAAAAATCCTGCCATAGAAACACGGGATTCAGGCCTCTAAAAATGTTGCAGGCCCGAATCCCACATTTCTGTGGATGGGGTTGTTTTTGCATTATTTTTAGTTGTTGACTTGGTCGTGGTAAACAGGGCACATATGTAAGCAAACACATCATATGGAGTGCCTAGGTTTTTATTGGGTACTTGCTATCCTCATTACCCCCTATAGTTTGCCTCCTATTGAATATATATACCATAAATAGCCTTCAAATAGTCTTAAAAATGGCAAAAGGGCCCTAGCCATAGAAATGTGGGATTGAGGCCTATAAACGTTTTGCAGGCCTGAATCTTGCGTTTTTGTGGTTGGGGCTTTTTTGCCATTTTTGAGACTATTTGAGCACACATAAGCCATTACATGCACATAAAGAAGATAAAGAAGCTTTTGATTAAATACAAAGTGTGTTTAAAATTTCATAACTTACAATAGAAAGTTAATGACATGGCCATGGTAAAGTGGGCATATATGTAAGCAAACTCATTATATGTACTGCCTACGTTTTCAGTGGGTACTTGTTGTCCTCATTACTTTCTCTTAATGAGTGTGGTTACCATAAACATCCTCCAATTATTCTTAAAAGTGGCAGAAAAGCCCCAGCCATAGAAACGAGGGATTCACGCCTACAAAATTTTTGTAGGCTTGATTCCTGCATTTCTGTGGCTAGGGCTTTTTTGCCATTTTTAAGACTATTTAAGCACACATATGCCATTATATGCACATAGAGAAGATAAAAAAGCTCTTCATTAAATACAAAGTGTGGATAACATTTCATAACTTACAATGGAAAATACAAGATATGGAAAATTAAAATTTTTATTTATCCAAAATATTATATCAGTTTACAATTGCGTTGAATTTATCAACAATTTTCTTTCTCCTTTGGAGAGATTGTGGAAACAGGTAGGTTAATACAGATCAAGAAATTACATTGGGGTCTTGCATTCCAAGACCCATGGCAATACCTATTTGTCCTAGTACCTTTCCTCTAAAGTTAACTCCTAGAGTAGTTACAACTAAAGATTTTCTAACCAAAATGACACAATTAGTGCCTTGGGTAATTGTACTCAAACAAAAAACTTTGCTTAGGGCCTTCAAGCACCATGTCATGAAGTGCCCATCAGGACTATAATCTTTATGAACAATTATGAGATCATCATTTGGAAAATTTCCAATG
The DNA here is from genome assembly GCA_020310875.1 of Ceratopteris richardii. Classification (NCBI taxonomy): domain Eukaryota; kingdom Viridiplantae; phylum Streptophyta; class Polypodiopsida; order Polypodiales; family Pteridaceae; genus Ceratopteris; species Ceratopteris richardii. The sequence goes on from CM035426.1 coordinate 116,470,612, forward strand.
TAGTTTGCCAAGGATGAGCCACTTCGGCGATTAGATCGATCCCCACTGGACCTTGCCGTGAACTTTTCCACTTCAATGGCTTTGCCTTAAGAAAGAAAATAACTATTCAAGCTCCAATCTTATTAAATTAAATTATTCAATTCTTTACTAAGCACTTACATCATGAAGCTTGTCTTCTTCCTCCCCTCTTCTAGGGGCTCAAGACCTATGCTAGAATGGGCCATCCCACTTTGCTCTCCTACTGGGGATGTAGGTACTTTGTTCTTCATAATTCTCTCTCATGCTACACTTAACTCTTGTTTCATTGTAGAATTGTTATCATTTGTCAAAATATCCTCTCACACCATCGCTATGGTGTCTGCCAGAAAATGAGCGAGTGGGATAGCTTTCTTTTCAAGTATATGAGATGTATTATCAAGTAGAACATCTGACGTAGTGGAGAAAAGACTTAGGCTCATCTAGATGGAGCCCGAATTCCTCTCAATTGACAATGTTGATGGAGAGATATTCAATTTCCACCTCTAGTAATGTGGGCTTAAAGGGGTTGAGATTGAAAGGTTGGGGCTCTTCCATGGTTCATTTCTCACACAGTTTGTCATCTAGACCACCAGGGAACTCTCTATGGCTTATGCTACTCTCTCTCGCTAAGTCTATGACCTCTGGTTAGGGCTCCTTTTTTTCATGAACAAATCCCCTCGTGACATGGTTGGGGAGATCGATGGGTGCAGGCTCTAGTTCCTCATCGATGATAAGTTCTGTTGTGGAGATGTAAGAAAGGTACCTAGTACCCATCCTCTTCTTTTCGTTAAGTTTTTTTTATCAAAGGCACTATTTCATCCAGCAAATGCCTTGCATGGCCAGCGATTGCCATGAAGCGCTTAAGGTGCTTCATGCAAGCTTCATCACCTTTATGAATGTAGAGCAAAAGGTCACATTAGACCCACTTATCCTCGTAAGGTGGGATATCTATGGAAAAGCACAAGATGTAGTACTCAAGGAAATCTATGATTTCCTTGAGCACATCAAAGTAGAGTTGAATTTTCTTGTCTAGATCAAGGACTCTAGAGACAAGGTCATACAATTGTGTTTGAACTTTGTACTGAGTTGATTCTAAGAACTCATCGAAGAGTTCTTGAGGACGTTTGGACAAGGGGTAGTAGAGGTTGAGGCAGCCATTGTGCAGAACGGTAGTGTGATTGCTATGGGGTGCATGCTCTTGGAGTGATTCTAGCTCTTCTTGGTTACAAAAGTGACAAATGAGAGAATGAGACTTGCTTTTATAGTACTTTGAATATTTTCAAGTGAATGGGACCCATTTGAAGGTAAAATTAATACCTAAAAGTAAAAGATTCATGCACAAAACTCTCAAAAAGAAATTGGATCATAAAAAAGATTGAGGAGATAATCATTTAAAATAATAAGACATACCACATCTACAATGTAGAAAAAATAAAATTCTTGGAATTCTAAAATTGTAATATATATTTCCATGGCAAAAAGCAAAGATTTGACAATTTTTACATCATATTGAGATTAAAAATTCTTTATATCTTTCATTTTTGGCATGTGCATTACATTGTAGAAGAGGAGGGAATATGAATGGAAAATGGATTATGTGCAAAATCCAATATCAAATAGTTCTAGAGATATGACAACGAAAGTTGAGTTCCATCTGCACTACATTCAGGAAGGACTTTAATTTTATCCTCCAACCTCTCGCCAATCCGTAGACGAATAAAAAAAATTATAATATCATATTTGAATATAATAATTTGTATAAACAAAAGAAAAAGTACCATAAATTGTTTACCTTATGCCCTTGTATTTTGAACTCTGATTGATCCAGATCCTCAAATCCCATTATTACCAGATGTTCTCTCACGTTGCCACGCATCCAATGATGATTCATTGAAATAACTTCCATTTGGTTGTTGGGAAGATTTATCTTATGTTCAAATGAAATTGAAAAACCCACAGAACTTTGGAATGGTATCCATTCTCCACGTTTACACACCCATCGATCATCGTATAATATTATGTACAATGAAGTATGATGTTTCAAATATCAAAATCCTATGCCTGTTGCACCAATTTTACAAATATATCTATCCCATTTGGTGCATCCTTCTACAAGTCCTCAATTTTCACCTAGTAAACCCTCCACTTGCTCATAGGTGACATCTTTTGACCTGATCATTGTTGAAGTCTCTAGAATTGTGAATATCTGAAATATATGTACAAAACAATGAACAAGGACACACCAATGCAATCCTATAGATCTAGATAGTCTTGTGAATTTCAAAGACTTATGTATGTCCATCACCATCTTATGCTTCAAAGATGTAAAGTTACATATATCAGGTTGTGGCCACTCAAGCTTCAAAAGAGAATCTACCTTAATCATCTCTAACCTGCCAAAATCATTTGATGAAGAGGGTAAAACATATGTATGTGTGTAAAAGAAAACTCTCTCACATAAAAGCTGAGCAATGCTTGGAAAGTACCTGTAATACTATGAGGTGGTCGCTCCTTTAGCAAGGCAGAAGGAAATATATCTGCAACAAAAAAATACACATCTGAATATGGTATATTAAGAAATTAGAATAGGAATCAATGAGTGATGCTTACAATTGATATGATATCTCATTTTTTTTGAGTTTTTCCATTTCATGCTTGACATTGTAAAAACATGTTGTACAATAGCAACTATTTCACCATTTTTGAGCTTTTTGAAGCCCAATAGCTTCCTTTTCCAATGAAGATCCAAGTTTCCATGATTTCTTACGTGATGAGGGCCAACACTAGAGGGTTGCATGTACACTCATGCACCTTTGTAAAACTCATGTCCTAACTAATGTCCTTCTACAACCTTGATATTGTGACATTTTATCTTTTGGATGCCTATAAGATTTAGGTGAGTCTCCATTAGAGTTCAAGCTATGGAAGTGACAGTAGGAATTCAAAGAGGAAGATGAATAGAGAAAACATGCAGACACAAGAGCTTCAATGGTGTGCTAGAGAGAGAAAGTAGTGGAAAGAGATGACTTTTTTGGACTTGAATATGGAAGTGTGAGGTTTTGGAGGGAGAAAGTTGTATTTTGAGTTATTTTTGAAAAAGTCACTTTTTTTAGGTTAGTTTAGGCATGGGTTTTGATTTAGAAGTAAAAAATAGCACTTTTGATCCTGAAAAGTGGTTGGGGTGTCATTGAATGGTGTTATGATAAGTTTTGGAACTTTTTAAATTTTTTGAATTTTTGGGCCCAAGCAAGTTACAAGATTCCTTTCTTTCTCTATAGGCAAAACCTGAACATAGGGGAATCATGTCCCTTCCTCCCCCCTCAGCCTAGTAATTTATAGGCTATAGACTATGTCCATGATGCTCTTGTGATTGGTCCATCGCTAATCACTACTTAATCTAAAAGGCCCATGCAGGGTTCATTTTTTCCCTAATGATATGAGATGGACCAATGAAAGTGTGCCACATGGAGAATTTGAATTTGAAAGTTCAACAGTCAAATGATGTAGACCACTTAAATGTTGACACGTGGAAATTTATGTTGGGATTCCCAATGGCTAGATCACTTGGACCAATCAGACGTTGCCATGTCGCATGTATGGTCAACTCAACATGAGACCTATTTAACCTCCTTCCTTCATTATTTTCCATTTGGTTTGTGACATACCTGCTCTCCCAACTTCCACTAGTTTTCATGCTCCAATCCTCTTCTTCAAATATCACTAAGTCCTCTTCTCCTTGAGCTTGCTTGGTGTGCAAGGTATTATCCATGAGCTTGCTATCTTTTAGAGACAACCAATTCAAGCAAATAGTGAGATCAGAGATGTTCAGATTGACCTATTCGCTTAAATCAGTCCTGTATGGTCAAAATTCATGATTTGTGGAAGACAATCGATTCAAGCGATTAGTGGCATCAGAGATTACTGGAATTTCCCAATGGCTTGAATTGGTTGTCACTAGTTCAAATGGTTTTTGAGATTATTTATTCTTTAAGGGGATTTCATTTTTTTACTTGCTATTGCGATGATCGATTCAAGCGATTAGGGGAATGGGAGATTTTTGGATTGACCTGTTTGCTTTAATCAGTCTTGTTTAGTCATTTTTATTTTAATGTAGGAACACCTATAAAGACTTCATCGAATACATGAAAAGAAAGCAAAGACCTTGATTTGTTTGATACGACTGATTCAAGTGACTAGAGGAATCAAAGACTTTTGGATGACCCTAGTCACTTGAATTGGTCCTCTAACGGTTTTTTGTTTTTTCCATGTGTTTGATCCCCATAAATTCTTTTTTACAAATCATGGATAGGGTAAAGAAGACAGCTAGGAAGTTGTACCTTTAGAAGCAAGAGCATGGGGAACCTATTCCAGAAGGGTAGGGACCTACTCCACAGACCAAAGATAGCCAAGACAAGGTTGATCCACTGAAAACATATGCCAAAAAGAGAGTGAAATATCATGTCAAATAACTGAGGGAAATCAGAAGGGCTCAGAAAACGGTGGGACTTCTCAACCCAAGGCTTCCTTTTATGAGATTAGTTAAGGAGATCTCTACAAATCTTTGCTCTTTGATGAAGAATACTTCATTTGTGAATGTTAAATGGCAGAACCAGGCTCTTCTATGCTTGCAAGAAGCAGCAAAAGATTTTGCTGTTGATTTCATTAATGATGCTTATCTTTGTGCAACACATTGTCTTAGGGTGACACTTATGGCCAAGGACTATGTTGTTGTGTCCAAGCTACAATACAAGTTTGATTAAGTCATTGTAACTCTTGATAAGCATGATGAGAAAATTTTTGATATTCTTAATATACCTCCAGCAAGAAAGCCTAAGCCATCCACAATCAAAATTGAAGAGATCCCTTCTCATGACCATTCAACAAGAAATGCAACAGTGATTGAGGAGGAGAAGAGAACGATGAATCTTATGATAGAAGAATCTATTATACTTGAGGACATTCAAAGGCTAAAGAAGGCTAATTCATATGCTTTTAAAGAAAGGAGAAGGACAGGTAATTGTCAATGTTTTGATGCCATGGGAGGATGACTTTGTGCTTGACATTAGGCCTAAAGACAAGAAAATGTTGAGAGACTTCAATGTTAAAATCTTTGACAACATTGTTAATATAGCTCTCTCGTATTTTTCAGTCCATAATAGTTCTCAGGTATTTTATCAATACTTGATCTTCTTGATGCATTTGCTGATGATTTTAAACTATAGGGTCTTACTCCAGTAATGTGAGGAGCCAATCTCGAGGAAGGTCTTTATTTTGAATCCCCTTGTGACTTATTTTATATTATTCAAGCATGGAGAAATCAATCACTTTGTCAAGAATTTTAGTGAGGAGATACTATATATAGTTTATCCATATATTGAAAAGTACGTTTTCATTTCTATTTTTCTTATAAATTCATTCATTTATTGGTGGTCTGATTAATGAGCATATGTCACTTTTTAAGGGGTCATTGGAGTCTTGTAATTATTGATTTTGTTGAGTACCAAGCCTTATTCATGAACTCTCTCCAAGAACAACATGGTAACTGTAAACTATAAGTTCACAGTTCTATTGCCATGCATTTCTATTGCCATGCATTTTGATATTTATTTAGCAAAGTGAATGCATTGTGATATTTATTTATTGCCATACATTCTGATATGCAGTGCTGCCAAACTTTTGAAAATGCACATTGATCAGAAATATCCAAGCAAGGTGAATGAAGAAAAAAAGGTTTGGTTATATGCAAATTCATGTGCCACTATAGAAAGACACTACATCATGTGGATGGGCAATAATTGTGAATGCAGTAAGGTTCTTGGAGTGCAAGTTCTATAGTCCTACTCTAAATTTATCTGACTATCTAGATGCATGAATCCTTTTGGTAGGAGAGAGAGCAATCTATGCCATCTTAAAAGATGTTATCTCTCCTTATGATCCATACTCTCCTCCATCGCCTCCACCATCAAGACCTAAGCATACTAAAGATAAGAAGAAAAGACCTCCTCTTCGCTGTCCATTGAAGCATGTCGCAAACAATAAGCAAAGAAGTGAGAGTTCCAAAAAGAACAATAATAGTAAAGGTGAAAGCTCCAAAAATGTATAGAGTTTTGTATCTATCTTGATATTTAGCCCATTACTTCCAACATATGTTTAAAGATATTTATATGCTCTTTGTTGTAAATGCAATTTTATACAAAAAAAAAACCTTCAGAGCCATTCTACCTTTATTTGGAAGATAGTTATTGTAAATCATGTTTTTACAAAGAAATGGTATTAGTGATGGTACTAGTTTTTGCTAAATGTGGTCTGCCCTTTTTTCATGAATAATAATTTGTTAAACATCATGCTATAACATGATTTGATGATATGGAATTGAAAAATTGGCCTTGTGAAGGAAAATGGAGAAGATTGGAGGACATGAAGACTTCAAGCCATTAGGGCACTCTGAAATCCTCCATTGCCCCTAGTCACTTGAATCGTGCATATCCTCCAATCTTCTCCATATTGTAATCCTTGATGGTCTTTACTATATTCTTTCACCCACACAAAAGCCACGTAACATGATTTGATGATATAGAATTGAGAAATTGGGTGTGTGAAGGAAAATGGAGAAGGTTGGAGGACACGACGAGTTCAAGCAATTAGGGAACTCCAAAATCCTCCATTGCCCCTAGTCGCTTGAATCACTCGTATCCTCCAATCTTCTCCATGTTGGAATCCTTGATGCTCTTAACTATGTTTTTCACCCACACAAAAGGCACAAACGATTCAAGCGAGAAGAGCAATCTGGGAACTTCAATCGGCCCTTATTGCTTGAATCCGTCTCACAACACCCATTAACATAGAAAAAGAAAGATGAGCAATTCAAGTGATAAGCGCCTTCAGAGAACCTTCACGTCCTCTTATCACTTGAATCGGTCCTGTGCTCCAAGCTTCCCTCGTTTGAAATATTGCTACCTTATTGCTCTATCTTACTAAGAAGTAGCATGGAGAAGTTTTTATCCTTCCCTTGACCATTAGAATTTGCTTGGACGTGACATGGAGAACTTCTTATCCTTATCTTGAGCAATAGAAACCTTGCACAACAAAAGTCTTTAGATAATAGAAAATTTTAAAAGGTGATGATATGAACCAAAACAATACCAATATCAATATCATGATTTACATAAAAAAGAGATGTAATTTTGCACAATGGTTGCATGTTTGAGAAAATGATAAAAGCTTTTAGTCAATATAGATATTCTTTCATCTATAAAAATCTTTGCACAATATTAACCTTAAAAGAGTGATGACACAAACCAAAAGAATGCCAATATGAATATGGTGATTCTAATAAAAGAAGATGTATTCAATAGAAGAAAAAGTGCAGGGTTGGTTAAATTATTAAGGGATGAAACTTGATCACCTTCAGTGGTAGACAAGTTATGCAGGATAGTGTTTTCTTTGATCTAATGTTTACCATTGCACCATCAATTTGGAACTCTCCTATTCAACCACATTGTTTTTATTTTCTATAGTAACATGTTTTTAGAACATGCTACAAAAACGTGAAGAGGAAGAAACCATTGAATCTTTATCCTTCAAGAAATTTAGCTTCCTAAACCTGTCCTTTGGACATCATCTTTCATTTTGCAAAAAAAAACTTGAAACTATGGAATGATTAGGAGCATCCCAATCTAATGAAGACATGCAAGGAGCAGGAAAATGTACAAGATTTCCATAAGCACTCTTCCTTGATGGCACTTGATAATGTGCAAAGTAGACAAATAATTGAATGCTATTGAAAAATTGAACAGATTTGTTTGTGTACAAAAGTTCTACATAATCCTTATGAAGGAATTTGAATGTTCCTATCACACATTCAACAAGTTTTCACTCAAGAACATTGAAAGCAAAAAGATCTGCAATACAAAAACATATATCTTGTAAAAAAAAACAGTTGAATTTGATAAAAGAGCATTGTTAAACTTCACTTACACTACAATGGGAATTGCATATGATTTTCTTGCATGACATCCTTAGCACTGTATACATGTTTGTTGGAGAAACAATCACTAATGGGAGATACATTTGAAGATCAAAACTTTAGAATAAAACTACATGCCTATGTGAAGGGACAAATTCACAAGTGTATTATATTTGTAAAGTTAGTTCACTTTAGTTCTAGAAATTTTTTAAAATCACAAGAATGAGAAAATCTATATAAGTTAGTTTGTATCAACTGACGCGATGAGAGAAGAAGTGGAAGAGAGTGATAGAATGTGAGAAGGAGTTCATTTTGTATGACTGAGTATAGTCGGGCTTCTCTAAGTGAGAAAGCATCTGTAAAACTTCTGAGTTTCTCATAGTTATGAGAAGAAATAGTTAAAGTTCTGTGTATGAGACTCTCTCCATCATCTCCATGCTTGTCTTCTGTGAAATGATTTCAAAAGTTGAAGTTTTCTAAGCAAGTCGATGCTTGGCATCGAGTTTGTGCTGATAAGTCTGTGTTTTATTTCTGAGTTCTAACTCTTGCTAAATCTTCTTGAAAAGATGATGTTTCTGGAGCAACTCGATGCCTGGCATCGAGTTTCAGCATAAAGTCGATGCTTGGCATCGACTTCCCACATAAAAGTGGTCTTGTTCATGTGTGTGTTCAAGGGGGTAATTCTGGCACTGAAAAAGTGGCTAAAAAAGCTAAAAGTCGATGCCAGGCATCGACGTTTCGTTGCAAGTCGATGCTAGTCTTGCATCTTAGTCCAAGGGAAAAATGCACACTTACGCTATTGGTTTGCCCAAATTACTTGCAATCGACCTATCTATCTTCTTCTAAATTCTCAATAAGGTATGAAAGACACTCACTTCTTGCTTGCACTTTTCGTCTCTTGCTCCTCTATTGCTAACCCCTTTCTCTTGCTCGCTCTCTCATACACGCATACTCCCACACACTCTCACTCACATATACTTCGATTTACCGTGCCACATACACTGGTTTTCCCTCTCTTTCCCTCATTATCACACGCCACGTATACACACACCTTCTGCCCCTCTCACTCACTCTCTTGCACTTTCCCTTTTTTTTTCTCTCTCTCTCTCACATATGCTCATACATACTCTTCCACACACACATTCAATCTTTCACACACTCACATATTTTTTTTCACTCCCTTACTCTCTCTCCCAAAATCCACCCACCCACAATGTCCCTCTAGCACTCACTCTCCCTCTACCTTCTGGTCTTTCTACCTCCCTCTTCCTCACACTCTTAGCAACCTTTTACTCACTCCTCTCTCGCTTTCTACCTCTCTCTCTAACTCTCTCTCTTCCTCTACCTTTCTCTCATAAGTTCAGACCCACCAAAATTACCTCGATATAACTTCTTTTATTGTATTCATATAAGCATGAAAAGTTGACATATTCCGCATGAAACAAAATCCAATTTAGTTCTGCCTACACATCCACGTGAACTGAACACGTTCATCTTTTGAGTCAGTTACAATCTCTTCAGTTCCCAGGTGTAGGTGTTATCTAAATAAAAGCTCAGTTCATACATGCACATATAATCTTCTGACAAGTCAGGCCTTAAGACAAGCAATCATGCAAAAACTAAGAGGAAAGACTCATTATGCACGGCATATCTCTAGCATGGATATAACCAAAAATACCTTGTCCTTTTGTTCAACACTTCAAGAGCAGTAGCCAATCACCATTCACTAGAGTCCAGCAGCTGGTTCAGCTCTGAGTGTGTCTCTTGATGCACATTTGCTTATCTAGATACTCCACTTGCTCCGCTTCAGAGCAGCAACAGGTACTCCTTCAGTTTGATGTGTAGTGCCCTTGAAACATACCCCTCAGACCTTCGACTTCAGCCACCTTCCTGAACCACCAACCATGCGGCATTCCTCTTAGCCCCAGGAGCCAACGGAGCTAACCCTTATTATTGCCCAATGCACAGATGATCAACCTGAATGAGGAGTGATCTCTTCAGACTTATGATCAGCAGATACCCATCCTCACGCGTGCAAATGATGTCGCTTGTCTGATGTTATGCAAAATACAAGATATGATGCAGACTTGTATCTATACATTCAAGGATGTTGCAAAATATGCTGCTTTACACAGGTTTGACCATCCAATTGCAGGGCTTGCATTTAGATTTTCATCTGCCCTTTCTGAAGAGTAGTTGTATGGCTATTTTGCACAGCTGCAGTACCTTGTCCATCAGTCTACAGAATTCGGAGAGAGCCCTCTGCGATATATATTAAACTTCTCATTCGGCAGATATGAGTCTCCCCTTATTCTCCAGCCAGCACACTTCCTCCCACCTAATATCTCCTCCTAGGTATGTGCCAGTTGATCTCAAGTCCTCAGGCAGATTCATACTTCGGTGGAACATGCCCTCCTCTTGCGGCCACTACACTCTCTCATCTGGCTCTATCTTCCATCCTTTTCTCCCAATTGGAAGCATCCACGAGGTTCTTTCTCTATCGTCCTCCAGAAAATGATAGCGGCACCCCTCTCCAGAGCTGATTCCAATTCCAAGTATATATGCTCAAATGCTTCTTCCGAGTTTCCACAGGTCTTCCAAGTTTCCACAGGTCTTCCAAGTTTCCACAGGTTAAAATCTCCATGTCAACACCTGAACCCCATGGTGTGTTGGAAATCGAATGCATGCAGTATGTCCCATCCAGAATGAGATCCTGCATAAGGTCATCCACGCATAGAGGGGGACCACCAATTCTTCTTGTTTCCCCTTGCCTCTGTTCCTTTGATTACAACTCATCCACTGCAAGCTCACGAAGGCAACTTCTCTTTCCCTGCATACATGGGCAGAACAAGCCAGAAAGGAGAAAAAAAAAATGCCCTCATGCATATAGCAGCCATAGACCTGTGCAAAATGCCCTTTCTATGATAGATAAGAAAGCATTCTCTAATATGTGCCGATTCACAGTGTCCATTGAGTAGGGCGGGGCTACCCTCCTATTTCCAAGATTGCACCTCCATTCATTCTCTCCTCCAGAATCCCCCTTAATCCCAAAGATCATTCCTTATCTCCATCAGCCCCACACAACAGCATCTGAAGGACCCCCAGAGAAACGAACTCGATCAAGAGTAGAGCTGTAGTATCAACCCTTTCTCCTTTCCTTCAGCCTTCTTATTGTTGAGTTCTCTGTGTCACCACCTAATGATTAACAAAATTTCTCCTCTACTCGACCGGTACTCTATGAGTACCCTGAATTCTTAACGAATCCGGTTCACTCCCTTCACTCTGGTGCATCCAAAAAAACCGTAGAAGAAACTTTGTTGAGCGACTGAAGATAGCTACAGAGAATGGTCTTCAAACAAAAAAAACCTACTACTTCCATCTCCTCGATCCATTACATCCGAAGCTGCCGGATTTGCTTCCCGAAAATCTCCTTTTTTCCATAGGAGGTCGCTTTCGATTAGCTCTGGGCTTCAATCTTTTAGACATAGCTCTAGCATGATACATTTACACTCTTAATAGTAGCAAGATGCTTTTCTGACGCAGCTCAACTAAAAAATTTCCTCAGTGCTTCTGGTTGCACGACTCCATGGCCCACCTACTCTCCCCCGAACGATCAAGCCCTCGGTCTGCAGAACGAGATCCCTCACCTATTCTTCTCAGTTCATTTGACATCACCTAAAACCCCCCTTTTACTATTGTCGAGGAGCGATAGAACCCCCTTCGTAGCATCGTGGCTGCTGAACAACAAACCCAAAAGAACCTCCCTCTTATCAGCTACGTAGAACACGGGCTGACTGTAAGCAAGAAGAAGGATAGCCCAAGAAATCCCTTCACAACCCGCAGAAACCTCAGCAGCCTCCCCTCTTCTCTACTCTTTTTTTGTGAACTCTCCCTCCAGCCACTTATCCTTCCCCCAAAGCTGAGCTCTTCTCGAGGACACCCCGATTGGAAGATCCACACCCTTATTAATGAGAACAATCCCTCTCTTCCCCGAGAAGTTGGATAGACGAATGGGTGTGCATGCTTCCCTTGATCCCTATGCTCCTTTAGAATCCGCTTGGATGCCGTCCATGTTCTTCTCTATACTTGCACCGACTCAAGCATGCAGAGGAAAAGAAAAACTACCCTTTGACTGCAGATGTCCTCTCTCTTGTTCCTCCTCCGACGACACGCAAAGGCACCCCTTTGCTGCAGCCAAAATGTCTACAATAAGTAATTCCTGTGCAAGAGATTTCAGAGCCTTCCCTCCTTCATATATTGTCACATGTGTAGCCCCTTCAGCTCCCCTCGATGCACGCTGGAGCACCTGATTTTATCCTCAGTTTTTCTTCTTCCCTTCCCACCTGTACGCACAGAAAACCAAAAAGACGGGCGAGAGATTCGAGAGAAAGCCCCCAATCCCTTTTTTGCTGCCGCCCTCCAGACTGACAAAAAAACATAAAAAAATGGAGAGAGAGAGTGTCCTGACAGAATAACCTCCCCCCTTTTCTGTTTCTTCCGTCAGAACAACGGAAAAAACAAACCCCCCAATCAATCCATTGAAAGACACACAATATTTTGTTTGCTGGCGATAAAACGTCCATTCATACAAATCCATACAACAGGTGGCCCTTTGTCTGCTGTTTGTCTTTGCTTTGCAAGTGGATCCTCATCTTCAGCCTCTGTCCATCTCAGCATGCCCTACTGTAGAGTACCTTTTAATGGATTACACACATACTAGGATAGACATATAGGGTAAGATAGCATTTTATCAATGAACAAATGAATAATCCATGGACACTGGATTCACTCAAGAGAATAACTTCAATGAAAAATACATCACGTATTTGTTAGCCAATCATTCCATGCCATTTGGAGTACTCATTCCTTCCATCGGTGTCTTCTGTGAATCCCCTCTTTGGAACGCACCATTGGCTTGTGAAGAAGGTCTCTCAAGTCTTCAGCGGCCCACCTTGGGCATATGTCTTTTCCATGTGACTACTACTGATTTGGGGACTTGGGCAAGGCACACAGTGTGTCACTGTGTTGGGTGTTCACCATCTCATGTGAAAAGCCATTCATTGTGCCAATATAGGTGAAGGATGTCACTTCAAGGACAATCCCTTCTTGTGGTGTCTTAAAATTCCAGAGGAGTTGTTGGTTGGTTTTGACTTTCTAAGCCCCAATGATTCTTCTTTGGTGGTCTCCAACCGCGGCTACACAAATGGTTGGTCTCTTGTGTTCACGGTTCCTGAAAGCTCTTTGGGATGAACTGATGCTTTTGCATGCACTAAGAACATTGATGAAGGTAACTGGGTTTGGTATTAAGTTTTTGCTAGAACATTTTGTGAAACAAATCAATGACTTTGTCATAATCTCCAAGTTGACAATGCCCTCTCTTGATCCACACATCTTCATTTAATTGGGTTTTCTCACTACCAACCATCAATTCTCCTTGCAAAACACCTACATTCAAATGAAAAATCTCCGAAAAAGAACATGTTAGTGCATAATCATTAACAATTTTCCAGCTAACATACTCCCCTCTTCTGCTCGCGAAGTCGTCCTCGACGAGCCCTTCTTGCTGCAATATAATCCAACAACCATGAGAATGTCAGTGTAAAACTAGTTTGCATACCTTTCCATCGAGCCATCACTCCAACGGAACCTGCACTCATTGAAGCTATTAGTGCTGAAAAAAATCACTCATGAATACATACAAATCATTCACTTCAAAATGATCCAATACACATATATGCAACTCCAATTCCAACATGCATCAAATTGCTCATACATTCCATTATGAAAAATGTTCTCAACCGAAAAAATATATGCACACGTTTCCATGAATTGCACATGCACTGTCATCGTGAAAAACAGAAATGGAAATACTGAAATGAACAACAGCAAGTGAAATAAATTCAATCGGAGATGGAACATACCCAACATGCATACTCCATTATTGCACCTACTATTCGCTATTTACACATACTTCTATGACCATACACTCCTTAAGAATCCCCATCGTCGTCCTACCAAAGCGATCGAGATTCGAGTACAAGTCGAGATCGATAAAAAAAAAAACCCTGGAGTGTCCAACATATTGGAAAACCCTCAGATAGAGCACACAAGTTATAAAGCAAACCGTTGCATTACCTCGCTAAGGTCTCATCCATAAGTACATATACAGTCTCCGTGCCTTCAAGAATGTCGATTCAAAGTGAGCTGATCTGTCACAAGCCATCATATACCAATCACACAAGCAAATAATGTTCCCTTCTAGGCGATCATCGCCCTCTCCTCTCTCTCTCTCCCCCTCAGGAGTGGGGAATAATTTCATAGGTAAATTTTATTTTAATCACACGTTGGCCTATGTTGACATTGGCTGCGATTCGTGGACCTGACCACCCGATCAGGTTGATTCCACCCATCTACCAATGCAATGCAGCGCACAACACACAAACACACAATGATAACACATAACATATATTAGCTAGCCCATAACAAAGCTGGATACGGCTCGTGGTCGTGACTACCCAACCACGATGGCTCCACCTACCTACCAACCCGTTATGGCGCGTAGCTAAGACATAAACATATACATCCCAAGCCTATGGCGAAACTAGCTGCGGCTCGTGGTCCTAACCACCCGGCTAGGATAAATCCACCCACCTACTAGCCCACCATAGCGCATGGGTACGATCACAACAACACAAATTTTCTTTTCTTTCCTTTTTTTTTTTTTGTTTTTTTTCATAGTTAATTAATTTGGCCAGTCCTGAGAATTAGGGAGAGGAAGAAAGGGATTTTTCCCACTTTCCCACACATGCATGCAAACATATACACTCTAGCCTTTGACAGATCAACCACCTCTTCACTCCATTCTTTCAATTACAGACACTACATATGTATTCATCGATTTGACTTTTCACTAGGTAACTACAACCAGCTATGCCTTAGTCCCTCCTGTACCTATCCTTAGACGATCTAGAATGTGGGTCTCCGGGATGTCTCATGTAGCCTCACATCGTACTCGCATCCCAACGACTACCCTAGGGCGAGTCAGGCTCAACTTCAAGAGCTCCGTCATCACTTCCTATCGTTAGCACATCTGCCCAAGCCCACATGATATCGTTTTCCTCGTTAGGCATTTCCCTAGAAGGATCAAAATAGTAATATCGATCTCCCGCCCATCCTACATGTCGGGTCAGGTATTCCTCAAAACACTCAATATAAAACGCAACATCCAAATTCTGGTTTATAAAGCATACCAACCAATGCGCTTCCTCAACATCATATTCCGTCTCAAAGTCATCGACATCTATGTCCATGCGGGCGAATGTTTGGTCCGAGAAATATATCCTTAGCTCGTACAAGTAGAGTTGTGTTATTTGATCTGCCATTTTGTTACTTAGCTCCTAACAGTCTCTGCATAACACAAAAATATTAGAAGTCCAAAATTCTTGAGCTAGCACAGGATAATATTTATGACAACCAAAATCATAACTAACATATGCGCATATAATATATATAACTATACATCTATGTACAAGGAGTCTACTTCGTCCTTCTGCTTGGATCGTCTCGCTTTTCCCGTCCTAATGTCACTTGAAATATGGTTTAATTCGAAGCGCGTTAACCTTCACGGGAGCACATTCTTCTCCTAAATCTTGAATTTGCATGGAACCATTAGAGTTGAGTTCCACCACCTTAAACGGTCCTGCCCATCTTGTCTGTAACTTCCCCGGGAATTTATAATATTTACTATCATAAACTAGCACCAAATCCCCTTCTTGAATCGCATAGGTCCTGAGATTCTTGTCATGCCTCTCTTTACGTCTTCTCTGAATAGCTTCCAGACTTTGCTGTGCAATAAGCCTCTTTTCTTCTAGCTTGACCAATTGTATGTACCTTTCCTTCAATGACTCTTCCTCTCCCAGCCTAGCCTCGATGGCCACTCTTAAGGTCGGAACTTCTTTTTCGATGGGAAAGATGGCTTCCTCGCCATATACTAGGGAGAATGGAGTGCTCTTAGTCGTCACTCGGTAGGATGTTCGATATGCCCACAAGGCTTCCAAAAGTCTCTCATCCCAGTCTCTCCTATGCACAGCTACTTTCTTTCTTAGAATCTGTTCAAGAACTTTGTTGGTGACCTCCACTTGTCCATTCGCTCTCGGGTAATATGGAGTGCTTTTTCTATGTTTGATTTTATATAATTCCATTAATTCTTCGATCAGTTTGTTGACAAAGTGCGTTCCTCTATCACTCACTATTTCCAACGGGCATCCGAATCGAGTGATAATTTGTTCGTACAAAAATTTAGCTACATCAACAGCTCGGTCAGTCTTCAGAGCTTTGGCTTCTACCCACTTGGTAACATAGTCTGTGCAGACCAAAATATACCTATTAGACCGACGTCTTGAGGGAGGATCAATAGACCCCACAAAATCAATTCCCCATTTCTCAAAGGGCTTAAGAGCCAGCACCGGCGTGAGAGGAGCAGCATGTGCTAACGTTGGTTTGCCCATTCTTTGGCATTTGTCGCATTTCTTACAGTATGTGTGAGAGTCTTTGAACAGCGTTGGCCACCAATACCCAGCCAATAAAATCTTTCTTGCCGTCAATTCACCAGCAAAGTGCCCACCGCAAGGTTTGTCATTCAATGCCCTCAAAACTAGGGCTGCTTCTTCTTCCTTGAGACATCTCCGATAAAGGCTTTCATGTACAAAATACCGATAGAGCTGCCCACCAATGATGCTATGGTGCTTTGCCAATGCTAATAGTTTTTGCTTCTCTCTCTTGCTTGCTCCTGGCGGATATTTAGTGATGCATAAGGAATTCACCAAGTCAGCATACCAAGGTACTTTAGCATCAACCTGGAATAGATGCCCATCAGGAGCATCGTCGGGCACACCAGAGATTGGCTTCTCATTAACAATTCGAGATAAATGGTCAGCCAATATATGCGCTTTTCCTGGTTTGGTTACCACTGTGAACTGAAATTCTTGGAGGAGTAGCATCCACCTCATCAATCGCCCTGATAGCTCGGGTTTATTAATGATATACTTTAGGGCTTCATGATCCACATAAAATGTGAAATGCTTTCCCATTAGGTAATGTCGATACTTGTTTATCACAAAGATCATCGAGAGGCATTCCTTCTCCGTAGTCGTGTAGTTCCTCTCAGTGCTATTCAAGTTGCGACTTGCGTAATAAATAGGGTGGTCCAACTTCTTTTCATCGGCTTGGCATAGCACTGCTCCAACCGCAGTATGAGAAGCATCTGTGTGCACATGAAATTCTTTCGTCCAATCAGGTGCTACTAAAATTGGCGCATTTATCAATTTATTTTTGATCAATTCGAATGCAACTTGACACTCTCCAGTCCATTGGTATTGTTGGTCTTTCCTCAAAAGATTCGTCAGTGGTGCTGCTATTGATGCAAAATTTAATATAAATCGTCGATAATAATTAGCATGCCCCAAGAATCCTCTGAGTTGCCGCAAGTTTTGAGGAGGTGGAAGTTGTCCAATTTTTTCCACTTTATCCTCGTCGATCGCGATCCCTTTTTCGGAAATAACATGTCCCAAAAGCAATCCTCTTCGCACTCCAAATGTACACTTTTCAGGATTTAATGCGATGCCTTTTTCGGTGCTTCTTCTTAAAATAGCTTCGATCCTCTCCATCATGTTTTCATCATTGCCTCTGATTGCGAAATCATTGAGGAATATCTCCATCCAATCCTGCAAATAGTCTTGATATGCAGCTATCATTGCCCTCTGGAATGTGGCTAGTGCATTGCATAATCCAAATGGCATCACACGATATGCATACGTACCCCATTCTGTGGTGAAAGTATTTTTTGATTGATCCTCTTCATGGATTTGGATCTGGTTGTACCCACTGAAACCATCCAAAAATGAGTACAATTTATGGCCAGCCACTCTGTCCAAGATTTGATCAGTAAACGGCAAGGGAAAGTGATCCTTTTTTGTGTGCTCGTTCAACTTTCGATAATCTATGCAAATACGGATTTTCTTATTTTTCTTCGGAACAACTACAATTGGTGATACCCACTCGCTGGATGCGATGGGATATATGAATCTTGCTTCCAATAACTTAGTCAATTCCAGCTTGATCAATTCCGAGTAGACTGGATTTGTCCGCCTAAGTCGTTGACATATTGGTCGGGTGCCTTCTTCCAAATCTATATAATGTTGGCAGATTCGGGGATCAATTCCTCTCAGATCACTGTATGACCATGCAAAGGCCTTGCTGAAATTTTTGAGTGCCAACTTAATACAATCTCGTACTCCATCTGGTAGCTCTGACCCCACGCTCAAGAACTTTTCTAGAAAAACTTCCCATTTTTCCACCTGAGCTTCTCGCGAATATTCCTTATCCCTTGATGACACTGTGATTGGGACGTGCTCTCCAATCACGCGTGCATGGTTGGCCAGTAAATCATTGTTTTGTTCTTTTTCAACCGCACCCAATTTCTTAAGTTCAGCTTTTGCAATGGCATCCTGCACTTTAGTTTTACTTTCCGCTTCTCTATCTGATTGTCGACTTCTCCTTAGAAGCTCTTCTTCTAGCATTCTAACCCTTTCTCTCAACTGTTGCACTTCCATTGTCGGAGCTAGCTCCAGTTTCAACTCATCTTTTGAAGTCCCCTTCTCCAGATCCCAGCAACTCCTGGTCTGAATCATCCTTGTTACATAGAGGATCTATGTACTCACCCACTTTCGCATGTTGGAGGTTGGCCAATTGCAGATTAAATCCATCCTGTAAAAGGTCCTTGGAAGTCTCCGTGCGCAGGGTAAATCTTATGCGCACCATTTCTTGTCTAACTTTTTCCTTTGCTTTCTGCTCCCTTTCCTCAGCTGTTGTCGATCTCTTCCCGATCAAGTTTGGAGACACTTGAAAGTGTATTCGATTAGCCTTTGGTCCAATTGTGATAAATCCTGTGCGCCAATCGTGCGCACATTCAGCTTGCACCAGCCATGGCTGTCCAAGTAAGATCGAGAAGGTCGCCTCTGAGGTCCTTGGTCTTACTATCAGATAATCAACTTTAAATTCTAGACCGCCCACAACTGTGCTTACATTCTTCAAAAGACCTGCAGGCTTTACTTGTGTTTGATCTGCCATTCTCAAGGACATCGGAGTTTCTTCCATGTGGTTGAGGCCCAAAGCTTTCATCATGAACTCAGTCATTAAGTTGACTGCGGCTCCACTATCTAACTGAGCACCAGGGACTCCATACCCTTTAATCTCGACCGTCACAACTGGGGCATTCGAATCAATTTGCATCGTAATACTTTGAATGATCCCTTGGACATCTTTATCTTGTCTCTTTTTATCTCGAGCTTTTCTCGGTTTCTTAATATATTCATTGTAGAATTGTTTCCTATAGGCAGGTGAACATTTCAGCAATGTGCCAATGTCCAACGTGACTTCCGTGTCCGCAAGCAACTTTACAATGTCCACTTCCTCCAAACTCTGTTTTTCCTTCCTATACTTTCGAGCTCTTAATCTTTCAGGGAATGGTGCTATGCCTGGCACAAACTCCTTGGTCACTGGTGGAAGGATCTGAATTTCTTCCCCATCCTCAAACTCTTGCTGCTCATCAAATCCTCCAACTTGGTTTTCTACCGTTCCATGATTAGCTATCTTCTCTTGACTCCCTTCTTTGCTTCCGCCTTCTCGATGTTTCTTTGAATACTCTTGGGTCCTTGTGACTACTGCCACAATTGGATCTTTATGTGGTTTCTTGGCCTGGTAAGCATCTACAAAGTGCATTGACGAGCTAGAGCCTTCTTGAGGGTTTGGTGTCTTGAACACTACTCCGATCGTAGGAACGTGCTCTTGAGCTCTCGTTGTGGAATGCATCTGAGTATCAACATAATTCGAGGACCCTACTGGTCCTTTTTCCTTGCCGGCGGCAGCTCTTCGTTTTGGACAATCTTCATCAAAGTGGCCCTCTCCACTACAATACCTACATAGTGGGGTATAATCAATTGGTTTCTTTTCGTTTGGACATCTAGATTGAGTATGGCCAAAGCCATGGCATCTCCAGCACTGGATTGGACCATCTCTTCTTTGATCGCGTGCGGCTCCTCTTGGATAGTCTCCTCCTTGACCCTGAGCACCATATCCATAAGTCGGTCTGTTTTCCCAACGAGATGTAGGTGGGACACTTTGAGTGGGCAATCCCGTGTAAGGTCTTTCTCTTGTATCTCCTGATTTCATGGTCCTTTCTTCATAGGCTCTCTTGTTATAACATCGGTCCTCTGTGTGATTTGTTCTTCCACAAAAAGTACAATGCATCCTAGGTGGTGATCTATCTGTGAATACTCTCGAGACTGTAGGGCATTCTGAAGCCAAATGGCCGTAACCATGGCACTTTCCACACCATGTATTTGATCGAAACACTTGATTGGGGTTTGTAGTTACCTCTGGTTTTACTGTGTATGTTTCCTGGGTCATTGTGGCAGCTTTTATAGCTTGCGTGACCAACTCCAATATTCGTTCTTCAGTTAGCGTAGGCTTTACCTCGCCTGGCGTGCTAGTGGCAACTACAAAAGCTGGAGTCATCAATGTGGGACTTCCTTGGCCCGGATCTTTCATTGGTATGTTTCCTGGGCCTCCCATTGGCTCGTATAAGAGCTCCATCTTCCTTTGTTGGCATAATTGTACTTCCTCCCAAAGCCTTGCTTGTTCCTTAGCATCCGTTAAAGTTGCAGGTCTTGTCAGGCTGATATGCTGCTGTGCCGTAGGATCTCTCAATCCCGAAATGAATCTTCGTTTCAATGTCTCATCGTTCGGGGCATTCGCGCCCATCTTTCTTACCAACGTTTCCATTCTCTGAATGTAGTTATCGATGCTCTCATCGACTCCTTGTCGCAAGTAATCCATCTGTTGGGCCAATCTATCTTGGAAGCCTTGTCGTCGAAACTTTGCCAAGAAGGCTTCCTTGAGCAACTGATAAGTTCCACACTCTTGGGGTGTCAAATTCCCATACCAGTTGGCTGCCTCATCACGAAGAGTAGCCGGAAAGATCCTCAACCTTTGAGCCTGGTCTACTACCTCATTGGTCGCACACGTAACCTCAAACAATTGGATAAAACTATCAGGGTCCTCGTCCCAAGCACCTGAGAACTTGGTGAAGTCCCCCAAGTGAACCGAAATCCGCTGAGCCATTTCGAACAGAGGTGTGATGTCAATATCACTTCGATCCCAGAAATTTAGTGCACGTGGCCTCAGGATCCCTCCTTCAAACTTCCACACTTGATTCACGACTCTCCTACAAGAGTACACGTTTTTGGCTGATTTCTTCAAGCCAATCGAGGTCCACTCACCTGGCGGTTCCCACCTTCTCCTTTCTCTTTCAAGGGCTCTTCTCTGAGCGCGTTCCTCTCTTTGCGTTTGTGTTGCTCTTGAGGATGAGCTCCCCTCGCTCATGTACTAGATCTTGGGTCCGCCAGCTCGGCCAACATGTGGCGCTAGGCGAACCTATGGCACTCTCTTATAGAGACGTGCCAAGCTAAATTCCCGGCAGACGCACCAAAATGTTGCCTCTTAGTCCAAGGGAAAAATGCACACTTAGGCTATTGGTTTGCCCAAATGACTTGCAATCGACCTATCTATCTTCTCCTAAATTCTCAATAAGGTATGAAAGACACTCACTTATTGCTTGCACTTTTCGTCTCTTGGTCCTCTATTGCTAACCCCTTTCTCTTGCTCGCTCTCTCATACACGCATACTCCCACACACTCTCACTCACATATACTTCGATTTACCGTGCCACATACACTGGTTTTCCCTCTCTTTCCCTCATTATCACACGCCACGTACACACACACCTTCTGCCCCTCTCACTCACTCTCTTGCACTTTCCCTTTTTTCTTCTCTCTCTCTCTCACATATGCTCATACATACTCTTCCACACACACATTCAATCTTTCACACACTCACATATTTTTTTTTCACTCCCTTACTCTCTCTCCCAAAATCCACCCACCCACAATGTCCCTCTAGCACTCACTCTCCCTCTACCTTCGGGTCTTTCTACCTCCCTCTTCCTCACACTCTTAGCAACCTTTTACTCACTCCTCTCTCGCTTTCTACCTCTCTCTCTAACTCTCTCTCTTCCTCTACCTTTCTCTCATAAGTTCAGACCCACCAAAATTACCTCGATATAACTTCTTTTATTGTATTCATATAAGCATGAAAAGTTGACATATTCCGCATGAAACAAAATCCAATTCAGTTCTGCGTACACATCCACATGAACTGATGATGTTCATCTTTTGAGTCAGTTACAATCTCTTCAGTTCCCAGGTGTAGGTGTTATCTAAATAAAAGCTCCGTTCATACATGCACATATAATCTTCTGACAAGTCAGACCTTAAGACAAGCGATCATGCAAAAACTAAGAGGAAAGACTCATTATGCAGGGCATATCTCTAGCATGGATATAACCAAAAATACCTTGTCCTTTTGTTTAACACTTCAAGAGCAGTAGCCAGTCACCATTCTCTAGAGTCCAACAGCTGGTTTAGCTCTGAGTGTGTCTCCTGATGCACATTTGCTTATCTAGATACTCCACTTGCTCCTTTTCAGAGCAGCAATAGGTACTCCTTCAGTTTGATGTGTAGTGCCCTTGAAACATACCCCTCAAACCTTCGACTTCAGCCACCTTCCTGAACCACCAGCCATGAGGCATTCCTCTTAGCCCCAGGAGCCGACGGAGCTAACCATTATTATTGCCCAATGCACAGATGATCAACCTGAATGAGGAGTGATCTCTTCAGACTTATGATCAATAGATACCCATCTTCACGGGTGCAAATGATGTCGCTTGTCTGATGTTATGCAAAATACAAGATATGATGCAGACATGTATCTATACATTCAAGGATGTTGCAAAATATGCTGCTTTACACAGGTTTGACCATCCAATTGCTGGGCTTGCATTTAGATTTTCATCTGCCCTTTCTGAAGAGTAGTTGTATGGCTATTTTGCACAGCTGCAGTACCTTGTCCATCAGTCTACAGAATTCGGAGAGAGCCCTCTGCGATATATATTAAACTTCTCATTCGGCAGATATGAGTCTCCCCTTATTCTCCAGCCAGCACACTTCCTCCCACCTAATATCTCCTCCTAGGTATGTGCCAGTTGATCTCAAGTCCTCAGGCACATTCATACTTCGGTGGAACATGCCCTCCTCTTGCGGCCACTACACTCTCTCATCTGGCTCTGTCTTCCATCCTTTTCTCCCAATTGGAAGCATCCACGAGGTTCTTTCTCTATCGTCCTCCAGAAAATGATAGCGGCACCCCTCTCCTGAGCTGATTCTAATTCCAAGTATATATGCTCAAATGCTTCTTCCGAGTTTCCACAGGTCTTCCAAGCTTCCACAGGTTAAAATCTCCATGTCAACACCTGAACCCCATGGTGTGTTGGAAATCGAATGCATGCAGTATGTCCCATCCAGAATGAGATCCTGCATAAGGTCATCCACGCATAGAGGGGGACCACCAGTTCTTCTTGTTTCCCCTTGCCTCTGTTCCTTTGATTACAACTCATCCACTGCAAGCTCACGAAGGCAACTTCTCTTTCCCTGCATACATGGGCAGAACAAGCCAGAAAGGAGAAAAACAAAATGCCCTCATGCATATAGCAGCCATAGACCTATGCAAAATGCCCTTTCTATGATAGATAAGAAAGCATTCTCTAATATGTGCCGGTTCACAGTGTCCATTGAGTAGGGCGGGGCTACCCTTCTATTTCCAATATTGCACCTCCATTCATTCTCTCCTCCAAAATCCCCCTTAATCCTGAAGATCATTCCTTATCTCCATCAGCCCCACACAACAGCATCTGAAGGACCCCCAGAGAAACGAACTCGATCAAGAGTAGAGCTGTAGTATCAACCCTTTCTCCTTTCCTTTGGCCTTCTTATTGTTGAGTTCTCTGTGTCAGCACCTAATGATTAACAAAATTTCTCCTCTACTCGACCGGTACCCTATGAGTACCCTCAATTCTTAACGAATCCGGTTCACTCCCTTCACTCTGGTGCATCCAACAAAACCGTAGAAGAAACTTTGTTGAGCGACTGAAGATAGCTACAGAGAATGGTCTTCAAACAAAGAAAACCTACTACTTCCATCTCCTCGATCCATTACATCCGAAGCTCCCGGATTTGCTTCCCGAAAATCTCCTTTTTTCCATAGGAGGTCGCTTTCGATTAGCTCTGGGCTTCAATCTTTTAGACATAGCTCTAGCATGATACATTTACACTCTTAATAGTAGCAAGATGCTTTTTTGACGCAGCTCAAATAAAAAATTTCCTCAGTGCTTCTGGTTGCACGACTCCATGGCCCACCTGCTCTCCCCCGAACGATCAAGCCCTCGGTCTGCAAAACGAGATCCCTCACCTATTCTTCTCAGTTCATTTGACATCACCTAAACCCCCCCTTTTACTATTGTCGAGGAGCGATAGAACCCCCTTCGTAGCATCATGGCTGCTGAACAACAAACCCAAAAGAACCTCCCTCTTATCAGCTACATAGAAGACGGGCTGACTGTAAGCAAGAAGAAGGGTAGCCCAAGAAATCCCTTCACAACCCGCAGAAACCTCAGCAGCCTCCCCTCTTCTCTACTCTTTTTTTGTGAACTCTCCCTCCAGCCACTTATCCTTCCCCCAAAGCTGAGCTCTTCTCGAGCACACCCCAATTGGAAGATCCACACCCTTATTAATGAGAACAATCCCTCTCTTCCCCGAGAAGTTGGATAGACGAATGGGTGTGCATGCTATCCTCGATCCCTATGCTCCTTTAGAATCCGCTTGGATGCCCTCCATGTTCTTCTCTATACTTGCACCGACTCAAGAATGCAGAGGAAAATAAAAACTACCCTTCGACTGCAGATGTCCTCTCTCTTGTTCCTCCTCCGACCACACGCAAAGGCACCCCTTTGCTCCAGCCAAAATGCCTACAATAAGTAATTCATGTGCAAGAGATTTCAGAGCCTCCCCTCCTTCATATATTGTCACATGTGCAGCCCCTTCAGCTCCTCTCGATGCGCGCTGGAGCACCTGATTGTATCCTCAGTTTTTCTTCTTCCCTCCCCACCTGTACGCACAGAAAACCAAAAAGACGGGCGAGAGATTCGAGAGAGAGCCCCGAACCCCTTTTTTGCTGCTGCCCTCCAGACTGACAGAAAAACAGAAAAAAATGGAGAGAGAGAGTGTCCTGACAGAATAACCTCCCCCCTTTTCTGTTTCTTCCGTCAGAACAACGGAAAAAACAAACCCCCCAATCAATCCATTGAAAGACACACAATATTTTGTTTGCTGGCGATAACACGTCCATTTATACAAATCCATACAACAGGTTGCCCTTTGTCTGCTGTTTTTCTTTGCTTTGCAAGTGGATCCTCATCTTCAGCCTCTGTCCATCTCAGCATGCCCTACTATAGAGTACCTTTTAATGGATTACACACATACCAGGATAGACATATAGGGTAAGATGGTATTTTATCAATGAACAAATGAATAATCCATGGACACTGGATTCACTCAAGAGAATAACTTCAATGAAAAATACATCACGTATTTGTTAGCCAATCATTCCATGCCATTTGGAGTACTCATTCCTTCCATTGGTGTCTTCTGTGAATCCCCTCTTTGGAACGCACCATTGGCTTGTGAAGAAGGTCTCTCAAGTCTTCAGCGGCCCACCTTGGGCATATGTCTTTTGCATGTGACTACTACAGATTTGGGGACTTGGGCAAGGCACACAGTGTGTCACTGTGTTGGGTGTTCACCATCTCATGTGAAAAGCCATTGATTGTGCCAATATAGGTGAAGGATGTCACTTCAAGGACAATCCCTTCTTGTGGTGTCTTAAAATTCCAGAGGAGTTGTTGGTTGGTTTTGACTTTCTAAGCCCCAATGATTCTGCTTTGGTGGTCTCCAGCCGTGGCTGCACAAATGGTTGGTCTCTTGTGTTCACAGTTCTTGAAAGCTCTTTGGGATGAACTGATGCTTTTGCATGCACTAAGAACATTGATGAAGGTAACTGGGTCTGGTATTAAGTTTTTGCTGGAACATTTTGTGAAACAAATCAATGACTTTGTCATAATCTCCAAGTTGACAATGCCCTCTCTTGATCCACACATCTTCATTTAATTGGGTTTTCTCACTACCAACCATCAATTCTCCTTGCAAAACACCTACATTCAAATCAAAAATCTCCGAAAAAGAACATGTTAGTGCATAATCATTAACAATTTTCCAGCTAACAGCTAGGCATCGAATTTTCATTTTTAGACACTCAAAATTACTAAAGGAGGCAAAATTTCCTGTTTTGGAAAGTCATACAGGGTCATCTTGTGAAGGTCATAACTTGAGTTCTAGAGATCTATTTCAAGCATATAATAGCTTTTTGGAAAGCTCTACTCTTCTAGTTTTGTCCACTAAAAGATATGGGAGAAGTAATATTTGAGCTAAGAGAAATTAGCAAAATACTAAAGGTATGTCATTTCAGTGACTAGGAATTTCTGTAGAAGCAAAATTCTTCATTTGGGTTATCATTTATCAAAGTTTTGAGTGGAAATGAGTTAATGGTGACCATAGAGGTGTTCTAGTGTCACATTAATTCATTTCTTGTGGTGTTTTACACATCAACAAGTGGTATCAGAGCAGAAAGGTCCTAAAGAGCAGAAGGCGGCAAAGGTACGAGAAGTTTTGAAAAGTTTTTCATTAAAGGTTTAAAAGTGAAGCATTTGAAGACACAAGGCATTAAAGGGTTACTTCAAAAGTATCCTCATACGCAAAGAACTCCAAAAGGTATTATTCTTTATCCTTTAAGCTCACAGGTTGCACCAAAAGGAAAGGAGTATAGCAGATCATATCTCCATTGGCAAACTGGATAGAGATAATTACCCCACATGGGTAATGAGAATGGAAGCCTTACTTATGAGTAAGGATCTCATGATATATGTTATAGGTGAAGAAGAGAAACCAGTATTTGAAGATGAAAGCCGACCAAAGAAAGAAGAACTTGATGCTTTAAAGCATTGGCAGAAGAAGGATGCAAGTGCAAAAGCTTACATCTACAATACCATCTCAGATCATTTGCTACCACACATCAGAGGATTGGAATCATCTGAAGATATATGGAATGCATTGGAGTATCATTTCCAAAGCACTACTAAAGCACGGAAAGCAAGTCTATGGTCAGAGTTTACAACATTCAAGAAGAAGCCAAGTCAAAGTATTAATTATTATGTCACTAAGATGAAGGATCTAGCAGATAGTCTTGGATCCATAGATGAAGATATTGAGGATCACAAGTTGATTGCTCAATTACTTACAGGTTTGAGAGGAGATGAAAGGTGGAAACCTTTTGTCTTATCAACAGAAATTTCATTAAATCATTATGTTCCAGATTTGAACCAGTTGCTTGGTTTGAGCTCACATTTGAGCAAAACTTGAAGGGAGATGGAGATAAAGGTAAAGCAAAGGATGAAGAAGAGTCAACTTCTCAAGTTTATTATGCAAGAGGAAAAGGCACTGGCAGAGGAAGACCAAGAGCCTTTGGAAGAGGTAGAGGTAATCAGAATAACAACAAGAAGGCTTGTTGGATCTGTGGATTGAGTAATCATTTGGCTCATGACTGTTGGCACAACCAACAAGGATCAAACCAGAATCAAAACAACAATAGCAGAGGTCGAGGTGGAAGATATCAAAGTAATTTTCAAAGAGATAGACAAACTCAAAGAGGAGGCTATGGTAGAGGTGGAGGAAGAAGTTGGGGACAGAATCAATCCTACAACACCACCTACTACAATTATGCAAATGACACATAGAATGAAAGTCATTCATCATTGATGATGAATTCAATCAGCACATCAGATAAAGAATATCTAAAGGTATTTTACATTGACTCTGGATGTTCTAATCATTGTCAGGAAACATAGAATTGATGTCAAAATTGGAAAAAGGCATTTCTAGTCATACAGTTCAAACAGGTGATAATACAAGACATAGTGTACATTCAATTGGAAAAGTGAAATGCAAGAGTGGAGCAGATTTGCTAACCAATGTTTTGTATGTTCCCACAATACCTAAAAACTTGATTAGTGTGCGATAGATAGTTGAAAAAGGTTTTCAAGTCAGGTTTACAAATGAAGGAGTATTTGTTGAAGATCCAGAGAATGGATATAATCAGATTGTCTCTGGTAAGAAAGAAGGTAGACTCTTTACTTTAAGAGTGCAAGGGAACATTGGTCAAGCTTTTCTCACACATGGTGAAGGAGTGATTACAGAACTTGATCTCTGGCATAAGAGATTAGGTCATTTCAATGAAAGAGGAATTAAAGCTATGGTTGAAAATCAGTCTGTACTAGGATTACCAAATGTGCAGAGTCAACATATGGTTTATAAATGTGAAGCATGTCAAATGGGTAAAGCACACAGGTTACCATTTCAGAGGAAAGGATTCAAACGTGATGGAGTACTTGAGCTCATTCATAGAGATGTATGGGGACCAACAAAAGAAGGATCTATCAATGGCTCAAGGTATTATGTTCTTTTCATTGATGATGCTACAAGATGGATAACATTATATGTTTTGAAGGAAAGATCAGAAGTGTTCGGAGCCTTCAAGCATTTTCATGCATATGCAGAGAGAGTCACAGGTCAAAAGCTTAAAAGACTAAGGTCTGATGGAGGGGGAGAGTACTTCTCCCAAGAGTTCAATGATTATCTTTGGAATGCAAGTATTAAGAGAGAAATAACATGTATGTATACACCACAACAAAATGGTGTAGCAGAAAGAAGGAACAGGACTTGGGTTGAGTTTGCTAGAGCTATGCTGAAGGAGAAGAATTGTCCAAATTATCTATGGGCTAAGGCTATAAATACAGCTACATATCTTGTGAATAGATTACCATGTGCAGCTCTCAATGGAATGACTCCATATGAATCTTGGTGGGGTAAGAAACCAACACTAGATCATTGTAAAGTGTTTGGATCAATTGCATATGCTTATGTGCTATCACAACTTAGACATAAACTTGAACCAAAGGTAGAAAAATATGTGTTTATTGGTTATGATGAAAAGCAGATGGGTTACAGGCTGTGGAATCCTCTAACCAAACAATTTATTGTTTCTAGAGAATGTGAGAAAGAGTTCATTTTGTATGACTGAGTATAGTCGGGCTTCTCTGAGTGAGAAAGCATCTGTAAAACTTCTGAGTTTTTCATAGTTATGAGAAGAAATAGTTAAAGTTCTGTGTATGAGACTCTCTCCATTATCTCCATGCTTGTCTTCTGTGAAATGATTTCAAAAGTTGAAGTTTTCCGAGCAAGTCGATGCTGGCATCGAGTTTTAGCATAAAGTCGATGCTTGGCATCGACTTCCCACATAAAAGTGGTCTTGTTCATGTGTGTGTTCAAGGGGGTAATTCTGGCACTGAAAAAGTGGCTAAAAAAGCTGAAAGTCGATGCCAGACATCGACTTTTGGTTGCAAGTCGATGCCATGCATCGAATTTTCATTTTTAGACACTCAGAACTACTAAAGGAGGCAAAATTTCCAGTTTTGGAAAGTCATACAAGGTCATCTTGTGAAGGTCATAACTTGAGTTCTAGAGATCGGTTTCAAGAATATAATAGATTGTTGGAAAGCTCTACACCTCTAGTTTCATCCACTAAAAGATCATGGAGAAATAATATTTGACCTAAGAGAAAATAGCAAAAATACTGAAGGTATGTCATTTTTCAGTGACTAGGAATTTTTGTAGAAGCAAAGTTCTTGGTTTTGGCTATCATTTATCAAATTTTTTAGTGGCAATGAGTTAATGGTGACCATTGAGGTGTTCTAGTGTCACATTAATTCATTTCTTGTGGTGTTTTACACATCAACAATGTTGAACTTTTGCAAACGAACCGTCTCTCTTCAATTTGAGACTTAAAATACGACCTTTCCAATGCTTTTTTGTGTTATCTCTTGTAGGAAATTTGATTTTATAGGCACCTCTGCAACTAGGAAGCATAGTTACCCAATCATTAATCTTTACAAAAAGAGGTTTCCATAAAGAATCCTCTCATTTGTTGTAAACCTCACATGAGGTTACACGATTGGAAGGATGACAAGAAGTAGAAGCCATTCGAACACTCAGAGAAAGAGTTGAGAGCACTCAAAGTGGGAAACTGAGTTTCAGAATTTTTGTGAGTATTTATAGACAAAAAAAGTGTGTACACATGGAAGTGAAACGCAATCTTTTGATTTGATGTACCAACTCTGACCGAAAGATCATTGAATTGGAAATTTAAGGATTTGTATTGTGTGGTTTGCAAAAAATATCCTTTATCATATGAAACTAAAAAATTTTACACTGAATTCAAGAAAATATGTCACTTAAGCGGCACTTTTAAGCATATTTTCTTAAAAACAACATTTCTTTATACGACTAAAAGAGACATGAATGTTATATTCTTGTACACATGAAAAGATTCTATTTGTTAATTTTCTTAATCCATGATTAGCAAATGGCCCTTTTTCAAGCATTTTTTGTTGGTGCAGACCAATCATCAATTGAAGGCTTGGAAGACCAAATGATGAAGGAAGAATCAATTCCTAAAGAGTGGAAGAAGATCACATTCAGAGGACAAGAGAAGTGTACACATATGTACATTAGCATAGTCATAGATGACTTAGATCATTTTGTTCAGTAAGAATTATGTACAAATTATCTATAAATACCTTGAGAAAAGTCGGGGCATGTATGAGAGCATATGTGACAATAGTCAGAAGTCAAGAATGAGGGAGATAGAAGTCATGAGATAGAGGAAAGTGAATTTGAGTTAGCTCTCATCACTCAGTTGTACTTCTTCTGAGTAAATGAAAAGTTTTGCGCCCGATGTTTCTGCGTGTTCTCCTTCTACAGTGGATCAATTGTGAAATGCTTTTGTACAAGTCTAAGTTGAGAGTTGCTTGACCTCTGTGCAAAGTTTTAGCTTCCAATTGTAATCAGACTGAGTGAATTAAGTGTAGGAACATTCATATGTGAAGTATGTTCACTGGTTCCTAAAACAGGCGCATATTTCGAAGTCAATGTTTTAGTCATTTCTCCTAGCACAGTTTAAAGTTTTGCATGAGTGAGGGCTTAATCTTTAAGTTGGAAGATAAGCTACTTATGTCTAGAAGCATTTTGTAAAACGGGTTCTATTCAAGGAGAACCAAGTCTTAAAAGTTACAGGTGTAAAGTCGACTCTTCTGGATGACAGTTTCTGACATAGGTAACTTGAGAAGTTGATTTCTCAAGTTATACTTAATCTTTTGAAGAGATTCAACTTGGAGTAGATGCGCAATCTCTAGGAGATACTTCGTACAAAGTTTCATAAAAAACTTTACACGTTTGATAGGCCAATGTGAAGATACAGTGCAGCAGACTTTTCTGTGTTTCATCTTCTTCACAGATTTGTTAATTTTTTTGATAATTAGCAAATGATCCTCTAAATTAGTGAAGTGTTTGACTTACTTTTGGTATAGAGGTGCTCTAATCACAAAAGTAAGTTGTTCTTTTGGAGATTAACATTCTCCATCAGTGGTATCAGAGCAGGAGACATCAATTTGAAGAAAGGAGGATCCCGACTGCTGCAGATTCAAGAAATTCAACACTTGAAGGACTAAGAAGTGAAAGCTTGGAGTTAAAGCTTGAGGAGAAGACTATTTGACATCAAGAGAGGCAAAAGGAGTTCAATTCGAAGTAAAGGTACATATATTGTTTGTAAAGCTTGAAGATTTCAACACACAGGTGGACACAAGATGGGAGAAAGTTTGCAGATTGATAAGCTAGATAGGGAGAACTATCCAGCATGGTCCATGAGGATGGAAGCACACCTCATGAGCAAAGATCTTATATCATTTATTACAGGAGATGAAGAAAAACCAGAGTTTGCAGATCCAAGTATTCCTACTAGGGAAGAACTTGCAATGTTGAAGACTTGGATGAGAAAGGATGCTCAAGCAAGGAGTATCATCTACATGGCTGTAAATGATTATCTTTTACCTCACATCAGAGGTTTGGAAAGTGCTACAGATGTTTGGAATGCCTTGGAAGAGCATTTCCAAAATACAACTAAGTCAAGGAAGTCCTCACTATGGGCTGAGTTCACAACCTTCAAGAAGAAGAGCTCACAATCAATTTCAGATTATGTGGCAAGGATGAAAGATATTGCAGATAGCTTGGGAGCAGTGGATGAAGATATTGAAGAGGAAAAGTTGGTAAGACAAATACTTACAGGTCTAAGAGGTGATGAGAAGTGGAAGCCTTTTATATTATCCATAGAGTTGTCACTTGATCACTTTACTCCTGACCTTAATTTATTGCTAGGACACATGCTAACCTTTGAGCAGGATCTTAAAGGAGACAATGATAGAAGTACAAGTCAAGCTATGTACTCCAAAGACAAGAAAAAGAATGGCAAAGGAAAGCAATCAAATGATGATGAAGGGAAGTCAAATCAAGCCAACTTCACAAAAGGGAAGACAAATTTCAGAGGTAAAGGAAGAGGAGGTAAGAACAAAGATAATGCTAAAGCTTGTTGGATTTGTGGCAGAACAAATCATTTGGCAAATGATTGTTGGTATAACAATCAAAGTGGAGGATACAACAATCAGAATTATAGTCAAAGAGGTAGAGGAGGCAGAAATCAAAGAGGCAATTTCAGAGGAAGAGGTGGTAGGACATCATATGGTAGAGGAGGTGGAAGAAACTTCCAATCACAGTCCTACAACAACAATTATTACAATTATGCATCAGATCAGAAGGATGACATGACTCTTATCTTGAATGCAACTCATGAATCAATGGGAGAAGATCAAAGAGTGTTTTATATTGACTCAGGGTGCAGCAACCATCTGAGTGGGAATCTATCTTTGATGACTGATATGGAAGCTAGGGTGAATGGACATACAGTCCAAACAGGTGACAATACCAAACATAAAGTGGAGAGCATTGGATCAGTGAAGACAAAGAGTGGAAGTACACTTCTGAGCAAGGTACTTTATGTTCCTACTATTCCTAAAAATCTGATAAGTGTAGGGCAAATTGTGGAGAAAGGATATGAGGTAAGATTCACAAATGATGGTGTTTATGTACAAGATCCAAATCAGGGATATAGAAACATAATTGCAGGTAAAAAGGAAGGAAGATTGTTCACTCTCAAAGTCCAAGGTAATGTGGGACATGCACTATTTACCTATGGAGGTCAAAAGGTGTCTGAATTAGACCTATGGCATAAGAGGCTAGGTCATTTCAATGAGAGAGCTATAAAGGAGATGTCAAAGAATCAGATGGTGCTTGGATTGCCAAACATTGAAGGGCAACATATGGTGTACAAGTGTGAAGCTTGTCAATTAGGTAAAGCACATAAGAGTTCTTATAACAAATCAGGGTACAAGTATTCAAATATGCTTGAATTGGTTCATACAGATGTATGGGGTCCCTCAAGGGACTATAGCATAAATGGATCCAGATATTATGTGTTGTTTGTTGATGATGCAACCAGGTGGATTACTTTGTATGTAATCAAGGATAAATCAGAAGTTTTCAAGACATTCAAACATTTTCATGTCTATGCAGAAAGGATCACAGGACAAAAGCTAAAGAGGTTAAGATCAGATGGAGGGGGAGAGTATTTCTCAAAAGAGTTTGATGATTATTTGTGGAATGCAGGTATCAAAAGAGAAGTGACTTGCAGGTACTCCCCTCAACAAAATGGAGTAGCAGAAAGGAGGAATAGGACTCTTGTAGAGTTTGCAAGAGCCATGATGAAGGAAAAGAATTGTCCAAATTACTTATGGGCAGAAGCCATTAACACTGCAACATACCTTGTGAATAGGTTGCCTTGCAAAGCTTTGGATGGAGGAACCCCTTATGAAGCATGGTGGGGTAAGAAGCCTAGTCTTGATCATTGTAAAGTATTTGGATGTATTGCATATGCTTATGTTCCTTCACAATTAAGACATAAGCTAGAACCAAAGGCAGAGAAGTATGTGTTTATTGGATATGATGATAGACAGATGGGTTATAGGTTGTGGAGTCCATCCACAAAGCAATTTCTTGTTACTAAAGATGTAACATTTGATGAGCAAAACATGTGGTATACAGGATCACCAAATGAGTATACAGGTGTTGAAGAAATTCAAAGGAAAGGAAAGGCAAAGGTAAAAGTTTGTGAAGAAATTGTTGATGAAGTTGACTCTAGACGTAGAGTGCAGGATCATGTAGAAGAAGGGCCAAGATTTGATCCAGAATCAAATGAGGCTGAAACTTCAAGAAGTGCAGAAATCAGAAGATCTACAAGAGAGAGGAAAGAGCCTATAAGGTATAGTTATGATACATCTTTCCTAACAACAAAAGATTATGCCTACATTGTGAAAACAGAAGAAGATCCAACCACTTATGAAGAAGCCAAAGGTAAACAGAATTGGGAGAAGGCAATGCAAGAAGAGTATGATGCTCTACTTGAAAATGAAACTTGGGAACTAGTACCAAGACCAAAGAATCAGAAGGTCATTGGATGCAAGTGGGTATATAAAACAAAGAGGTTTGCAGATGGTAAGGTGTCTAGATATAAGGCTAGACTTGTGGTCAAAGGTTATGCCCAAACTTATGGGGTAGATTATGATGAAACCTTTAGTCCTGTTGCTAAGATGTCTACAATTAGGACATTGATTGCTATTGCTGCTTGCAAGGGATGGAAATTATCACAATTGGATGTGAAGAATGCATTTCTTAATGGTTACATTGCAGATGAAGTATATATGGAGCAACCAGAAGGCTTCATGGAATCAATTGGATCAGATTATGTGTGTAAGCTCAAGAGAGCTTTATATGGGTTGAAGCAAGCCCCAAGAGCTTGGAATTACAGATTGGTCAAGTTCTTGAATGAATGTGGTTTTCAAGCATCAAAGGCAGATAGTAGCTTGCTAGTGAAGGCAAGTGAAAATGGATACATTTACACATGCATTTATGTTGATGATATTATTGTTACAGGAACAGATGCTCAAGGAATCAATGAACTCAAGAAGCAAATAGAGAAGGAGTTTAAGATAAGTGACTTGGGAAACTTATCTTATTTTCTAGGAATGCAGATTGTGTATACTCAACATGGAGTATATATTTCACAAGAGAGATACTTGAAGAATCTTCTAGTCAAGTTTAACATGGAAGATTGCAGGACCTCAACTACACCATTGGAGGTAAATCATAAATTAAGCAGGTATGGAGGTGAAGAGTTCAATGACATGAAGAAATATCAGAGTTTGGTAGGTAGTCTAATTTATGCTACCTTGACAAGGCCAGATCTATCATATGCAGTAGGTGTGTTGTCACAATTCATGTATTGTCCAAAGAAGACTCATTGGATTGCAGCCCAAAGGGTACTCAGATATATCAAAGGAACCCTAAGTGAAGGTGACTCAGATGATAGAAGGTCTACTCATGGATATCTATGTTATGTTGGAGACAAGTTAGTGTCTTGGTGTTCAAAGAAGCAACACACAGTTGCTTTATCATCCACAGAAGCTGAGTATAAGGGAATGGTAGAAGCTGCAAAAGAAGTGATATGGTTGAAGACCTTGATGAAGAGTTTTGAGTTTGATCATAGTACTCCAATAATTTTTGGAGACAATATGAGTTCTTTGTATTTGGCAGCTAACCCTGTTTTTCATGCCAGGACTAAGCATATAGAGATTCAGTATCATTTCTTGAGGGAAAAGGTACTTGATAAAGAGATTGAAGTGATATACACTCCAACAAAAGAACAAGTGGCAGATATGATGACAAAGAGTCTGGATGGACCTAAGTTACAAAGGTTCAAAGATATGGCAAGTATAAAGAAGACAGAGAAAACCTCAATTAATGATTGAGGGGGAGCTGTTGGTGCAGACCAATCATCAATTGAAGGCTTGGAAGACCAAATGATGAAGGAAGAATCAATTCCTAAAGAGTGGAAGAAGATCACATTCAGAGGACAAGAGAAGTGTACACATATGTACATTAGCATAGTCATAGATGACTTAGATCATTTTGTTCAGTAAGAATTATGTACAAATTATCTATAAATACCTTGAGAAAAGTCGGGGCATGTATGAGAGCATATGTGACAATAGTCAGAAGTCAAGAATGAGGGAGATAGAAGTCATGAGATAGAGGAAAGTGAATTTGAGTTAGCTCTCATCACTCAGTTGTACTTCTTCTGAGTAAATGAAAAGTTTTGCGCCCGATGTTTCTGCGTGTTCTCCTTCTACAGTGGATCAATTGTGAAATGCTTTTGTACAAGTCTAAGTTGAGAGTTGCTTGACCTCTGTGCAAAGTTTTAGCTTCCAATTGTAATCAGACTGAGTGAATTAAGTGTAGGAACATTCATATGTGAAGTATGTTCACTGGTTCCTAAAACAGGCGCATATTTCGAAGTCAATGTTTTAGTCATTTCTCCTAGCACAGTTTAAAGTTTTGCATGAGTGAGGGCTTAATCTTTAAGTTGGAAGATAAGCTACTTATGTCTAGAAGCATTTTGTAAAACGGGTTCTATTCAAGGAGAACCAAGTCTTAAAAGTTACAGGTGTAAAGTCGACTCTTCTGGATGACAGTTTCTGACATAGGTAACTTGAGAAGTTGATTTCTCAAGTTATACTTAATCTTTTGAAGAGATTCAACTTGGAGTAGATGCGCAATCTCTAGGAGATACTTCGTACAAAGTTTCATAAAAAACTTTACACGTTTGATAGGCCAATGTGAAGATACAGTGCAGCAGACTTTTCTGTGTTTCATCTTCTTCACAGATTTGTTAATTTTTTGATAATTAGCAAATGATCCTCTAAATTAGTGAAGTGTTTGACTTACTTTTGGTATAGAGGTGCTCTAATCACAAAAGTAAGTTGTTCTTTTGGAGATTAACATTCTCCATCATTTTTTACCCTAATGACTCAAGGGATAACCTAGTTTGATTAACTAGTTTAAAGGGAGGAATATAGATGTTCATGCTTGCAATATCATTGCCCTAAGGAATGAAGAACATCTTGGTAAGCTTCCTATCAAAATCTAAATCCTTCATGGATTATAAAATGAAGTCCCATTCGTGTCTATTGTACGATATATCTGAGTCAAGGTTTATGAATAGATTATTGTGTTTTGAATGTTTTGCATACTCCAAATACTTCCAAAGTTTCCTCCAAACTCTCTCCTCTTGGTAAAACCTTCCTTATATTTCTAAATACATTGTTCTTTTTCTATTATCTTGTAAGCTGAAATAAACATCGCTATAGGCCTTTAGTTTTTTATCTTATTCTTGATAGCTTTTATTAGACTAAACTTGATTATCTCAACATTAAGAGAATTATAGAGAGAACAACTATATAGAGATTCTTGTTGGAACTATTTAATATTGTTATTCACAAGGATGTCTTTGAAATAAATGAACAAGTCATTCATGGGCCCATTCAGCGTAAGACCTTTACCTTTGGAAAGCTACTTGATGACATCCTACAATTTTGAGCTTCTTATATGTTTTTCCAGCGAATAACTCTTGGATTTTGAAATATTGGGGCTTCTTCTCCTTGAGATAATGGCCATGCACTCTCTTTTGCTATCACTAAAATTAGTTGTTGAGCCCAAAACTGACTTAAAATGACTACAAATGAGGTTTTGTTTTTCTTTCTCCAAAACATAACCAAAGACCTTTCATTTTTCCATCATCAAGATTAATCCGTTATTCTAAAACATTTTAAAATCCTAATCATTTCTAGAAGCTGTTTTCCTTTTACAACCCTGCACACTTTAGCAACGTGAATCTTGTAATATCTACGCTCTTCTTCAAATATAAGCTTGCTCCTTATCTTTAAAAGGCCTCATTGTGTATCCCTTTTTCTGTCGTTGAATTTTTTATCCAATCTCTTGATCCTATTGTAGAGATCTTCATT
Source organism: Ceratopteris richardii (assembly GCA_020310875.1). Taxonomy (NCBI): domain Eukaryota; kingdom Viridiplantae; phylum Streptophyta; class Polypodiopsida; order Polypodiales; family Pteridaceae; genus Ceratopteris; species Ceratopteris richardii. The sequence continues at coordinate 116,508,576 of CM035426.1, forward strand.
CTTGAAAGTCTAACCCTTTAAAATTCTTTGTCAAAATATTTTAGGGGAAGTTTATTATTACTCATAGCAAGGTTAAGGAAATAATAAGGAGACGCCCAAAAATGAGAAACATCATATGAAATTCTCCCAATAGAGTCGGGAATGGAGAGGAGACTTAAAAGTGAATGATCCGCATGAAATCAAGGGGATCTTTCAACTGCTTCAAGGACTACAAACGAGACCACAATGGGGTAGTCATTCAAAACAATCACATCAATAGAAAGCAAGATATTGACATTCCTTGATTCATTACACAATTGATAGAAGTAGGTGCTCATCCTAGTTAGCAGAAAGTTGAAAAACAAATGGGCCCCTAACAAAGGGGATCAAAAGGTCCTAGACATTCTTTCTAGCTCTCTCTACTCTGCTTCTAATTTTCTTGTTAATAATTTAAAGTCCTTTTTTCAAAGGCAAAATATCGAGTCGAGCTTTTTTTAGGTCATACCCCTAGTAAAGGTTGGAAAAAGAGAAATGGTTGTCTTGTATGTCCTAGAACGCAAGAGCCAACATAAAGAACCCCTACTAGATCCTTTTTGACAAGTATCGCATTCACCCTCTTTGCTCACACCTATCTTCCAAGCTCTCAACCATGTTAAAATCCTAGATCAAGATTGCAAGCGTGGGGCATCATCATAAAAGAATTCCAATGGTTGATCCTCTCTCTTCATATATTAGGAGCAAGAATAAACAACATGAAGAAAGAATGGAGGCCTTCAAAGGTACTTACAAATCATTATTCTTTCTCATGGAAGAGGCATTGGTTTATAGGAGATATAAATGGATATTTTATGCTAATGATTGTCTTTCTCTCCCTTTTGAGTGATTTGTGGTAATCCACATATGCTGACCGGAAACGTTCTTTGTTCTTCTCAATACATCTTCACCATCGATCTTCACATCCTATAAGAGAAGATTTATAGTAAATCTTTCTTTGTTATTATCACTAGTTCTTCACCTTCATCCATGGTTTTATTGATATTTCTCTATTGAGGTTTCGCAACGGATGGTAGAATGTATACTTTATCTATGCAACCTTGAAACATAAGTGTCCTCACGTGTATATTCTTAGGTAACTCTGTTCACTCAAAAGATGGTTCTATGAAATCCTAGGACTAAAGCCGAGAGCTTTTGTAGACTCAAACTAGATAATAAGATCTTCCTCATTCAAATTATCCCACTCAGAAGGCTTGCTGCTACTCTGAGAACCAATGTATCCAAGATAGACTATTTGTTGCCTTCACAAGGCATGCATACAAAGACATGTGTTCACTCGAGAAACAATTTGTCTCAAAATATGTAGATATTGACATGAGCTGTAATCCATCATTGGAATCTAGTAATATCTTTCTAACAAACCAAAGTTGAAAAGAAATAGTTACAAAAGGATAAGGAAGCTTTGCTCAAAACTCAAAGTTAATTAGTTCCTACACACTAGAATCTGCGAGAGTAATATGGCAACCCAAAGTCTAATGAAAAGCCTTAAGCAAGCAAGAGTCTTGCTAAGTAAGGGCTCTACTAGCTTTTTCAAGCCCTAAGATAGATAACACATGTGGGATGCTCACAATCAAAAGTACAATGTGCATATACAAGATCTTGAAGATTTTCACTAAATGATAGGGAGCCATTTTCCTAAATTATAGGATGTATCACACCTAAGTGTGATCGGTGGTAATTGACTTTTATTAGGGGAACTTGAAATTCAAAATTGAATAAAATTCTTCTTGCTTGAATTCTGGCTTCACATTGCTATAATTTTCATCCATCCAAAGCATCCATAAGTCCCTAAGTTTGGAGCTTGAATTTCAACACTCCCCCTCAAGCTTCAACCTCCAAGTCTTCAACCTAGCTCCATCAATCCAATGCCTCTTTCAAAAGTTTGTAAGCTTGATTAAGTCAAATGCTTTGGTGAACATGAGAGCACAATGATCCTTATTAATGAAATATTGGACTTCTATCTCCTTAGCAATCACTTTGTCCCTGATGTAATGTTAGTGTACATGTATGTGTTTGCTCCTATCATGGAACATCAGGTTGGAAGATACATACACACTATGCATGTTATCACGCATGATTCAAAAATGATTGACTTGCATGTTCAATTCAACCATGAGCTTCTTGAGCCACATAATCTCACATGTTACTTATACTAAAGCTTTTTATTTAGCCTCTATGGAAGATAGGGCAGCTATACATTGTTTCTTTGCCATCTATGAGATGGCCTTCTTGCAAAGTTTCAATGAAAATCATGTACTTATCATATCTATGTGTGTGTATATATGTGTGCATGTGTGTGTATGAATATGGGTATGTGTATGTGTATGTGTATATGTGTGTGTGTGTATGTGTATATGTATGTGAGTGTGTGTGTTTGTACCTAAAACCCTAAAACCCTAAAACCCTAAAAATCTAACCATATGTGTCTATGTGTGTGTATCTCTTTGTGCACGTGTGTATATGTGTGTGTATGAATAAGTGTGTGTGTGTGTATGAATAATTGTCTGTGTGTATGTGTATATGTATGTGAGTGTATGTGTGTGTACCTAAAACCCTAAAACCCTAATGGAGTGTATGTGTGTATGTGTGTATGCATATGTGTGTCTCTTATGTGTGTGTACGTATGCATGTGAGTGCGTATCTAAAACCCTAAAACCCTAACCCTAGTTGTGTATACATGTGTGCATATGTGTGTATGTGTGTGTATGAATAAGTGTTTGTCTGATGTGTATGTATTTGAGTGTATGTGTGTGTGTACCTAAAACCCTTAAACCCTATGAGTGTATGTGTGTATGTATATGTGTGTCTCATATGTGTGGGTATGTATGCATGTGCATGTGTACCTAAAACCCGAAAATGTAAAACCCAAACCCTAAGTGTCTAGGCATCTGTGTGTATATGTGTGCATGTGTGTGTATGTGTGTTTATGAATAAGAGTGTGTGTGTGTATGGATTTATGTGTGTGTATGAATAAGTGTGTGTGTGTAATTGTATATGTATGTGAGTATATGCATGTGTGTACCTAAAACGCTAAAAACCTAACCCTATGTGTGTATGTGTCTATGTATATCTGTGTCTCTTATGTTTATGTATGATGCATATGAGTGTGTACCTAAAACCCTAAAACCCTAGAACCCTAACCCTATGTGTCTATGTGTGCATGTATATATGTGTGCATGTGTGTGTATGTATGTGTGTGTATGAATAATTGTGTGTGTATGTATGTGTATATGTATGTGAGTACATGTGTGTGTGTACCTTAAACCTCAAACCCTAACCTTTTGTGTGTATGTGTGTATGCATATGTGTATCTCTTATCTCTTATGTGTGTGTATGTATGCATGTGATTGTGTACCAAAAACCCAAAAAACCAAAAACCTTTACTCTATGTGTCTATGTGTGTGTATATATTTGTGCATATGTGTGTATGAAAAAGAGTGTGTGTGTGTATGTGTATATGTATGTGATTGTATGTTTGCATGTAGCTAAAACCCTAAAACCCTAACCGTATGTGTGTATGTGAGTGTATGTGTGTATGTATATGTGTGTCTCTTATGTGTGTGTATGTATGCATGTGAATGTGTACCTACAACCCTAAAACCCTAAAACACTAACCCTATGTGTCTATGGGTGTGTGTGTATATGTGTGCATATGTGTGTTTGTGTGCGTATGAATAATTGTCTGTGTATGTGTGTGTGTACATATGCATATATGTATGTGAGTGGATGTGTGTGTACCTAGAACCCTAACCCTATGTATGTATGTGAGTGTATGTGTCTATGTATACATGTGACTCTTATGTACATGTATGTATGCATGTGGGTGTGTACCGAGAACCCTAAAATCCTAACCACATGTGTCTATGTGTTTGTGTATATATATACATGTGCATGTGTGTGTATGAATGTGTGTGTGTGTATGAATAAGTGTGTGTTGTTGCATGTATGTGTATATGTAGCTGAGTGTATGTGTGTGTACCTAAAACCCTAAAACCCTAAAACCCTAATCGAATGTGTGTAAATATTCCGGTCGAGGAAACTTTTGAAGAAGTGTATGAGCCCCAACCCATCCCAGGCGGATGGTCACGGTTGAAGGCCAGACAATTTTCGAACTTCCAACTCCCGCATGGATGAAGACGATTGAAGAACTTGGAAGAACCCACTCAGCAAGGGTAGAGGTGCAGTTACACGCAATGGCAATTTGATTGAAGAACACATTTTACAGTCCCCCTACTTTGCTTATTTGGACCTCGCAGACACATATTTGGGCATGACCTACAATACAAGCCTTATTTTATGTTAATGGCGGAATATCAGCTGGCCATAGAAAAAGAAACAGGCAAAAAGCCCTCACATGCAACTCAATTCAAGCCAGAAGATTTGCCACTAGATGCGCAGCAAGGTGAGATCTATCAACCAGATTGGTGCAAAGATTTATTACAAGCATATCCAGAGATGATGAGTACTTGGGTCAAGGCACCACTACACTTAAAGGACAACCCATGCTAGGGACCAGTGCCACATTGCCGCTCCTGGAAGGCATTTTCCATTAAAGTACAGAACAAGAAGCAATGCCAGGATTGACTTAATTACCCATACTTCACCCCACCCACCGGACCACCAATAGTTGGATACATGATGGAAACGATTCGTCACTGGCTCCCTCGCTTAAAACATATTGACGATGTAGCAGCACACATGACTGTCAAGATATTTGACATGATGCAGATGGTGTTCAAAGTCTTCCATCGCGTCAAGGCACCACATGTGAACACCCCGGGTTTCGAGCATGGCAATCTAGATCTAGCATATGCCATGAGCACAACACCATCGCTCCGAGTGTGTTATGCCTGACACTGTCAAATTAAATACTTATCGGCGTGCTATAAGCAGACCTTCGAAGAAATGTTCATAACCGGTTTTTGGGAATACCATTCAGAGGTGTTCATCAGCAGGCCTACACACCTCTTGCAGTTATTTGCCTATGAACAGATGGTATATTCCATGCATTATCGACTCCCGCCATCAGATGAACCACAACCCATTGATTGGGAGAAACTCGAGGTAGATCTGGCCCGAGGAATTCGCATATCAGAACACACCCTTGCTCAGGAACTACTCCAGAATTATATCCGACAGACCTCACAACAAGGTTCTGTCGAGGACGACAGAAGTGAGAGGAAGGGGGGTGTTGGCAGTAGTCAGAGGCATAGAAGACGCAGAAGCATGTAAAGAGAGAGCATAACAAGGAAGCAGGGAGTCAGTCGAATCATTTTTTCAAAGAATTATGTTTTATAAATACTTTTCAAAACCTCCAACAGTGTTTTTCATCACTTTTGTACAATATGTAACATAGAAATACCCTTTTTGTAATTTATAGCTCCATTTTGTGCAAGTCGAGGATTCCTTGAGCTTGAGGAGCTTAGGTAGAATGAGCGTACCAATTTTGGTTATTTTTAGATACTGTTTACCCTTTCAAATAGCATCTAGAACCTTTTTTTTAACCATGCCGGTCAGTAGATGTGAAACTGGTCAAAACTAGTCTAGAATCTATAAAAAGAGCTAGAGAGCTCATTTTTGAGGTTAGCTTGTTTGAGTAGAGAAGAGCTTAGAGCTATTTTTGAGCTTGTAAGAGCGTTCTTGAGTAATAGAGTTGATTTCCTACCTTCCATTGTGTCTTTCTTGTCTCTTCGTTGTGTGTGTGTATGCGTGTGCACATCTCCATGCTTCTCACCATCACTCTCACTTCATCTCATATTCACGATCTTCATATCACTCCTATCTCTCCGCGGATTGACATTAAGGAGGTGAAGCTTCTTAACGTGGTCCTCACCATTGTGCTAGAGCAACACCTCCTTAAGTGCTTCCACAAGTTCTTTATGACAATGCTAGTGTATTTTGTTTCTTTGAACACCAACTTACAAGCTTATCACCAATGTATATCATGTATCCATGTGTTCATCTTCTGTCATCTTTATTACGTGCCCAGTCTGAGTCACTATAGGCTCTCAACTTCAAATCTGATGTAAAAGGTTAATATAATCCTTCCTTTATGGTTCCTTTGATATATCGAAGAACTCTTTAACCTGCAATCCAATGAGGATCCTTTGGACAATGCATGAATTGTGACAAAACTCCCACTGCATAACTAAGATTGGGTCTTGTTAGTGTAGCATAAATCAAACTACCCACAAGAGATTGATACTTCCTCATATCTTTATATTCTCCACCATCATATTTACTGAGCTTGTGGTTGACTTCTAGTGGAGTTGAAGCTTCTTTGTAATTTTCTATTCCAAACTTCTTCAACAAGTTCAGAAGATACTTTTCTTGTGACACATATATGCCATGATCTGTATAAGTGACTTCCATTCCAAGTGACTTCCATTCCAAGAAATTATGATAACTTTCCTCGATCACTTATCTTGAGCTCTTTCTCGAGTAATCTCTTTACCTCCTTGATTTCTTCATCTGAAGTACCTATGATTATAATGTCATCTACATAAATACAAATGTAGATTGTACCTTAATCTGTTCTTTTGATGAGTAGACTTGGATGTACTTTTAAACTTTGATATCCAAGATCATTGAGATACTTCACCAATCTATAGTTCCATGCTCTTGGAGCTTGCTTCAATCCATAGAGTGCTCTTCTCAACCTGCAAAAAATAATTGGATACCTCAAATCTATAAATCCTTGAGGTTGCTCCATGTATACCTCGTCTCATATGTATCCATTCAAGAATGCATTCCTTATATCCGGTTGACTCACAGTCCATCCTTTTGAAGCTGCAATAGCAATGATTTTCTTATAGTTGACATCTGAGCTACGGGAGTGAATGTCTCATCATAATCTATGCCATAAGTTTGGACATAGCCTTTCACCAACAATCTAGCTTTGTATCTTGCTATACTTCCATCTGCAAGCTTCTTCACTTTATAAACCCATTTATTTCAAATTACCTTCATACCATTTGGTTAAGGAACAAGTTCCCAAGTCTTGTTCTCCCCTAGTGCATTGAATTGTTCCTTCATTGATTCTTCCCATTGTTTCTTACCTTTTGCTTCATCATAGTTCTGAGGTTCTTCATCATCTTTGAACATGTATGCATAGTTCTTTTAAATTATGTAAGAAGTATCATAAGAATACCTTTTAGGTTGCCGTCTTGTCCTACTTGACCTCCTTGGTTCACATTCTTCATATGTGTCTAGATATACCTCTTCATCAAATATAGGAGCTTCTTCATTCCTTCACACTTCTCTATGTACTTGCTTGCATATAGTATTCATGTTCATTCACCTGCACACTTGATTTTCCTTTCTCACATCTTCTTACCTCTTCTTCAAATTCTTCAGTTGTATGACTTTGATTTGCATACCAACTTTTCTGTTCATCAAATGTTACATGTCTAGAAACAAGAAATTTTTTGCTTAGAGGATTCTACAAACCTATAACCCATCTGCTTTTCATCATAACCAATGAACACATACTTTCTACCTTTGGTTCAAGTTTATGTCTAAGTTGTGATGGCACATAAGCATATGCAATTTATCCAAACACTTTACAATGATCTACTATTGGTTTCTTACCCCACCAAGCTTCATATGGAGTCATTCCATTTAGAGCTGCACATGGTAATCTATTCACATGATATGTAGCTGTATTTATAACCTTAGCCCAAAGGTGATTTGGACAATTCTTCTCCTTCAGTATAGCTCAAGCAAACTCAACCAAAGTTCTATTTCTTCTTTCTTCTACACCATTTGTTTATGGTGTATACCTGCAGGTTATTTCTCTCTTAATACTCGGATTCCAAAGATAATTATTGAACTCTTGGGAGAAGTATTCTCCCCCTCCATAAGACCTCAATTTTTAAGCTTTTGACTGTGACTCTCTCTGCATATGCATGAAAATGCTTGAAAGCTCCAAACACTTCTGATCTTTCCTTCAAAACATATAAAGTTATCCATCTTGTAGCATCATCAATGAAAAGAACATAAAACCTTGAGCCACTGATAGATCCTTCTTTTGTTGGTTCCCATACATCTGTATGAATGAGCTCTAGTAATCCATCATGTTTGAATCCTTTCTTCTGAAATGGTAACCTATGTGCTTTTCCCATCTGACATGCTTCACATTTATAAATCATATGTTGATTTTGTACATTTGGTAGTCCTAGTACAGACTCATTTGCAAGCATAACTTTAATTCCTCTTTCAATGAAATTACCTAATGTCTGATGCTTGAGATCAAGTTCTATGATCACTCCTTCACCATGTGTGAGCAAAGCTTGACCAATGTTCCCTTGCACTCTTAAAGTAAAGAGTCTACCTTCTTTCTAACCACAAACAATTGGATTATATCCATTATCTAGATCTTCAACAAATACTCCTTCATTTGTAAACCTGACTTGAAAACCTTTTTCAGCTATCTATCCCACACTAATCAAGCTTTTAGGCATTATGGGAACATAAAAAACATTGGTTGGAAAATCTGCTCCATTCTTGCATTTCACTTTTCCAATTGAATGTAGACTATGTCTTGTATTATTACCTGTTTCAATTGTATGATTAGAAATGCCTTTTTCCAATTCTGACATCAATTCTATGTTTCTTGACAAATGATAAGAACATCCAGAGTCAATGTAAAATACCTTTAGATCTTCTTTATGTGATGTGCTAATTGAGTTCATCATCAATGATGTATGACCTTCATTATGTGTATCATTTGCATAATTGTAGTAGGTGGTGTTGTACGATTGATTACATCCCCAACTTCTTCCTGCACCTCTACCATAGCCTCCTCTTTGATTTTTTCTACCTCTTTGAGAATAACTTTGATATCTTCCACCTCTACCTCTGCTATTGTTATTTTGATTTTGATTTGATCCTTGGTGATTATGCCAATATTCATGAGCCAAATAATTACTCAATCCACAGATCCAACAAGCCTTCTTGTTGTTATTTTGATTACCTCTTCCTCTTCCAAGACCTCTTGCTCTTCCTCTACCAGTACTTCTACCTCTTGTGTAATAAACTTGAGAACTTGATTCCTCTTCATTCTTTTCTTTATTTTTATCTCCTTTCTTCTTGTTCTTCATGTACATTGTAGAAATTTTTCCCTTATCTCCATCTCCCTTCAAGTCTTGCTCAAAGGTGAACATCAAACCAAGCAATTGATTCAAATATGGAACAAAATGATTAAAAGAAAGTTCTATTGACAGGACAAAAGGTTTTCACATTTCATATCCTCTCAAACCTACAAGCAATTGAGCAATCAATCTATGATCTTCAACATCTTCATCTATGGATCCAAGACTATCTGCTAGATCCTTCATCTTAGTGACATAATCACTAATACTTTGACTTGGCTTCTTCTTGAATGTAGTAAACTCTGACCATAGACTTGCTTTCCTTGCTTTGGTGGTACTTTGAAAATGATACTCCAATGCATTTCATATATCTCAGCTAAGTCCAATCCTCTGATGTGTGGTAGAAAATGATCTGAGATTGTATTGTCAATGTAAGCTTTTGCACTTGCATTCTTCTTCTGTCAATGCTTTACAACATCCAGTTCCTCTTTCTATGGTCGGCTTTCATCTTGAAATATTAGCTTCTCTTCTTCACCTGTTATGTACACCATGAGATCCTTACTCATAAGATAGGCTTCCATTCTCATTACCCATGCATGATAATTATCTCTGTCCAGTTTGTCAATGGAGATATGATCTGCCATAATTCTTTGCTTCTGCTTCAACCTATGAGTTTAAAGGATAAAGAATAATACCTTTTGGAGTTACTTATGTATGAATATGCTTTTGAAGTAGCCTTTTGATGCCTTGTGTCTTTGAATGCTTCAGCTTTCAAGCTTTAGTGAAATCATTTCAAAAACTTCTCGTACCTTTGATGCTCTCTGCTCTCGAGAACCTTTCTCCTTTGATATCACTTGTTGATGTGTGAAACATCACAAGAGTTGAATTAATGTGAGACTAGACAACCTCTATGGTCACAATTAACTCATTAGTACTCCAAACTTTGAGAAATGATAACCAAAACAAAAAAGCTTACCTCTTTTGATATATCCAGTCACTGAAATGACATACCTTCAGTATTTTGCTTATTTCTTTTATCACAAACATTATTTTGCTAAGATCATCTAGAGGACGGGAGCACAAGACTAGAGCTTTCCAACAAGCTACTATTTGCAAGACGTGGATCACTATAACTCAAGTTATGGCCTTCACAATATGACTATGGCAAACTACCAAAATTGGAAATATTACCTGTTTTAGTAAAACTAACTATTTAAAAATGCAATTTCAATGCCTAGAACTGACTTGCAACCAAATTTCAATGCAAGGCATCGACTTGGTGCTTTTTCAACCACTTTTTCAACACCTGAAATACCCCCTTGTACAAAGATATAAAGAAAATCACTTTTAAGATGGAATTCGATGCTAGGCATTGACTTTATGCATAATCTCGATGCTAGGCATCGGATTGCTCGACAGAACTCATGTTTTAGATAGTTTTATCAGTAGATAAAAGTCAGATATGAAAACAAGGACTTATGAACTTAGATTCGATGCCAGGCATCAACTTCCCACATAAAACCTCAACCTTTTACCATACATTCGATGCCAGACATCAACTTCCTTAGAAAATTTCAATTTTTGAAATCATTACACATAACACAAACTCTAGAGATCGAAGAAGAAGACTTATGCACAGAACTTCTATTAAACCTTCGAATGGCTATGGAGACTCAAAACTTTACATATACTTTCTCATGTAAAGAAGCCCGATTATTCTCAACTACCATTCTCTTCATTCTCTCTTCATCTCATCATGTCACTTGATACAAACTAACTTATATAGTTTTCTCAATCTCATGACTTTTTAAAAAACTTCTAGAACTAAAGTGAACTAACTTTACAAATATAATACGCTTGTGAATTTGTCCCTTCACATAGGCATGTGGTTTTCTTCTAAAGCATTGACCTTCAAATATATATCCAATTAGTGATTGTTTCTCCAACAAGTACATGGTGGCCATCTCTGGGATTAGCTAAAAAAGAATCCCTCAAAGCATTAAGCATCGTCTTGATTCCCCTATCGTCCATATAGATATTTTAGAAGTTATTGACTTGCTCCCTAGTGGTAAAAGCCCGAAACTATACAAATTCACTAGCAAGCTCTTAAAGTGTCTTTGTGAAATTGTTACTTTTCATGTAGAAGGAGGCCCTCCACTTTTATGCTCTTCCTAAATTTCTTAATGAAGTGTTGATTAAGCTAATCCATAGATAGGACAACAAAAACAAGATTCAAAACTAGCGACCCATGACTATTCTACAAACTGGCTATAAGATGATAGATAAGGCTCTTGTAAATTGCATTACCTTCTTGATCAATGAGGATAAAAAAGGATTCCTAAAGGGCATATCCATCTTGGAGGCCATTATTGATGTGTGGGAAAGCCTAGAGTTTTCTAAGAAATCTTTGCAATATGTCCTCCTCATCAACATTGATTTTGACAAAGCATATAGTTGCCTCGAGTAGGACTTGGTTTTGCAATCAATGAAAGATATTTGTTTGTTAGCCATGAAACTAATTATCCTACTAGAAGGACATGCAAGTCACCTTGGCAGAATGTGCAATGGTGATCAACACCTTCCTCCTTTCATTGATTATCTATTTTCTTGCATGTTGGAGACCAAAAGACAACAAATTCAAGGTGCTTGAAAGAATGTGCACAAATTTCCTCTTGACTAGTGATTGCATTAGGAGCGGCCTCCCCAAAAACAAGTGGGCCTTGTGTGTTAACTAGAAAGATTCCAAAGGGTTGGGCATTCTGGATGTTGGTGGAATGGCAAATATGTTGGCTTCCAAATGGTTGATCAAAGTGTGGTGCAAAGTGGATGCTTTATGGTCACAACTATTTTTCACAAACAAATCTTCTGTATTGTTTATGGGAATCCCTAGGTGGAAGGGACTCTATCTACTCACTTTGATTTTTTCTTAGCCTCCAATGACTCAAAAAAAAGTTATACCTTGTTTGCTCCATATGGAAGATTTGTTACAAGATGAAATTGTACATCAAGGTTAATGAAGATTGGAAGTGGGTAGCTACGATCAACCAAAATGATTCTATTTGGTTTCCTATTAGGAGAATCAAATAAGTTGACTCAAAGAACCTCCACAAAGAAAAGAAGCTATGGAACAAAGGATTTTGTAATTGGAAACATCTCCTGAACCATCAGAGATGACATTGGTTAAGATTCAAGGACTTAGACTTGGTTACTATACTTGAATATGATTATTAGTGTCTACTCACACACAAAACCAAATCTTCGGATAATGCAAAGACACGTTGTCATAGAGATTCCATGTCTACAATACTCTGAAGCCAAACACATACAAATATTTTCATGATGTGATCTAGGAACTTTATGGTGGAATGAATACCCCATGTATTTCTTAACACTATAGTGTGCATCATATTTCCCATAGGATGTTCATGATTGAAGATTTTAACATACATGATTTCCATCTGACCCTAAAATTTCTAGTGTGAACCCATAAACAATATGTGTAAACTCTACATATCAGAACCCTATACCTTGTAATTCCATGTGAACCTGAACCCTCAAATTATAACATTGTAGTTTTAAACCATATAAACATATCCATGTAAACCCATATTTTATCCGTATGAACCTATATTTATCCATGAACCTTGGTTATCCATGTGAACCTGAACCCTAAACTTGGGAAACCATAAATACTAAAGCAAAAGTATTAAATCAATATAAAAAAGTAAAACAAAAATCAAAGCATAAAATAATACGTAAAAGCAAAAGAAAGCGAATAGAATGAAAAGCACTTATTGTGATAAAATAAAAATCAAATCAAATCGTTCAAAACAAAAAAAAAACGCAATTGCTTTTGATACGCATGCTTTTGGTGCTTTAAACAATCGATCCCATGAGTTTCGTATTTCTATATAAAGAAAGCCATGATTCATTGTGAGGCATCGAAGATCACTTCTCAATCATGTTTTGAAGATTATCCAAGACTTGAGCTAATCTTGTGAAGAGCTAGCATTGAAGTTTGGAGGAGATGAAGACATGGAGGAATTGAAGGACATGTAGGCTACACACGTATTTTGAAGGCGGGATTCTTGCGCTCTACACTTGGAGGAGAAGCTTTCTCTATTTGAAGGACATGATGGAGGTAGATCTACACACATGATGAAGGATCCATGGACATTAAAAAGCAACATTATGAACCAACTCTATGATCTATGATGAATTGGTAACATGTATCTTTCATTATATTCAATTACAATTGTATAAACACTTATTAAGAATTTATTTCTTTCTTGCATGATATGATGATATGTTGTGTAAGTGATCTTAACCATTTTCTTGAGTTTTTTTTTTATCTTTTTGAGTCTCCATTCCAACACCTGAGCTTGCTTGAAGCACCCTGCATGTGCCATTCAACTTGGTGGTTGAACTAATCCACCAATAGTGTGCCATCTTCTCGACACTTGAACCCAATGTGAAGAACCGGCACTAAAACTAAGGTATACATAACTTCTTTTTTGCTCTACATATGCATACACGTGAGTTCGCAATTACTTCCTTGGGTGTGGTAGCTTGAACACGATTTTGTGAGTTCCTACATGAAAACTTGCAATTATCTTATCCTCTTTGCTTCACCCTTCTCATCGATCAAAGCTACTACAAATTTATATTTTCACATTTTTGCACACTTGAAACCTCTTCTTCAAGCCAGTTCCAGGTAGTTATACATTAATTTTACATTCATTACATAAGTGAACAATGGGCAAGAAGGGTTTAGCAAAACACACCACACAACACATAGATTCTGGTATGGAAGCAAAGAACGTTACAGAATATGATGAGCAATTTAAAGAAATGGAAAGAAAAATAACTTCACCTATAGATGAGAAAATTTACTCAAAGATTGACTCATTAATGTCATGTATCGTAAAGATGGCTACAATACTGAAAGAAGTTAGTGATGTTATTCAATCATTAAATACACAATTTATTCAAGAGTTTCGGAATTTACAAGAAACTGTTCACTATGAACTTTCAAGTTTGAAAGGAAGTATGGATAATCTATCGAATCATGTGAAAGAAATTATAGCATTCAAAACTATTAGTCAGAGCATTTCAAGTGTGAAAGAAAGTTCTGATAGTCTATCAAATCAAGTAAAAGAAATTGTAACATGCAAGTGTAAATATGGACATCAAGTTCAAGTTCAAAATATATCTACACATTCTATTGAACAAAACCCTTTAACCGACCATAGAAGATTCACTACTAGCACTTTACATAGAAGAACAAATAGATTCCATAACCAAGCTATTAGATGTTTTTGGTGTCATCAAATTTATCATATATATGGAAATTATATAACATATAAGAACTCATGTAGGCAAAAGTTACTACTTGAAATTCAATACAACTAAAAGAGAAACATGATGAATACTATGTAGTATGGGATCCAGAGTTCCTAGAAAATGAAAATATTTTTGATCAAGAGAAAATGGGAGTTTTGAAGCTCAATTGAGTCGTGATATTAACAATGAAGAAATTAGTCAAAATGAACATGAGGACTCCATAAGTGTGAATCAAGATGAATCATTACACATAGATATAGAAACATTTGAGAAATCATTTAATGAATGAATACAACCAAATAAAGAAGAACATAAAAAATCAATTAAAGTCAAAACTAATGAAGATGGCACGAACTATATCCAACTTGATGCAAAGTTTTTGTATAATGATAAGATCTTTTATCCTCAAAAGCTTAATGCTCAATAGGTTTATATTACCATCTATAGTCTCAACATTGCCTATCTTCTCCACTAGATGCCTTGTGTCATCTCCTGTTTGGGCTTCATGTCTATTCATTGTGTAATAAATTAAGTCTATGATCTAAAGGTTCGGACGGTTCAGACAGATCTAAAATCAGACACTGTTTGGTCACTCATGTGTATGACCAAAGATCTCATGACTAGAGTAAGTACATTTGCTCTCTTAAACAAGTAAACCACTTAGCCTAGAGGTTAATTCTCAAGGTTGTGAAGGAGGAGGTCTTGGGTTCAATCCCCATGGGGAGCATGGGGAGAGTGTTTTGGCCAAGGAGCTATAGATCCTTCTAACTCAAGTTAACATGAGCTAACTTGAGTCCAATGGACTTAACATGATTGACGAGTACACCAACCACTAGTGGAGTCTAGTGGAAGGTACTAAAGTAATGGTCGAAATCACTCCAACCAATAGTAGACTCTAGTGGAAGTTATGAAGGGAGTGGAGGAGATTGCACATGCACTTGACAATGTGGACTCTAGTTACATTTGTGGCCCTCGTTGATTCGAGAAGCTATATATATAGGCATAAGGTTGGGAGGAGAGTCATCTCTCTAGCACATGGTGGTCGTAATCATTAATTTCTTGCATTCGTATGAGAGGTAGAGCTTTCATGGAGACCTTGCTCTTATCATCTCCTTCCTCAACATCTCATGGTGATCTTAGTGGTTTCATCATCTTCACCTCAAAGCTTTCATGGTGATCATATTTGCCGCATATCATGTAGTCTTCTCTCCTCATGTTCGTGGCTTATTTCTCGCATCTTTCCTTATGGCATGTAGTATTATTGCCCCGAATTTCTTTTTGAAGCAAAAGAAGTATGTCCTCTTGACTATCTAGAAGGCAAGTGCCTGCCAAGAATCGAACCATGGTATTTGAGTGGGTAGGCATCTGTGCTAGCCATACCTCCATCGCAACAACTGTTACCTAGGTTTACAAAAGCAAATTGTTTCTGGAGCATAGCTAGATCCAAAAGAAAGCTTCAAATATTTCACTACACAACTACGAAGAATGAGTACTAGATCCATATGGATGCTTTGGGAACATGTTCATTTATCTAAAGTGCTCTTCACCATCCTTCAAATTGACTAAGATCCTTTATTAAATCTCTATTTGCATGGTGTCCATGGCTCTTAAAGAGAGGTTAAGAGGAGTGTTTCACAGACGTTCTTGATCCCATTTTGAACCCGAGATCTCTCGAGTGTAAGGTTTCTACATCACCTACGATCATGTGGTCCCAATCTTTGCTATCACACCTCTTTCTTTATTAACTATAATCTCAAGATTTGCGTGGAGAACAAACGCACACGATGATTCTATGAATATATCTGAATCCCTAGGACCCGTGATCAAACTCCAGACATTTGCTAGAAGACCACATATGAAGAAAGTTTCACATCATCCAACTTACCAGCACGCATTTGTGAGGGAGAACTTTGCTATTGTATTGAGGCTTTGTCCTGCACCTTGTAGAAGCTCATAAAGCACAAGCTAAAGTGAAAGTATCTTTAGGTATCCAAGGCGGGACTTGAACCTTAGTCTCCAGGATGGGAGGCATTCCATATAGACAGGGAGCCAAGCTGCCATGATCATTCAAGTTACATTTTCAACATCACTTTTATTTAGATATTGTTTGTAGATTGTGCTAAAGAAAAAAACTAAATGTGTCTCCGGTTTGTAGAGCTGAGTATTGAAGATGGAACCTCAGGGATCGGAAGTCAGCACGCCTGTCATATCCAACCCCAAATAAGTTTATGCTTATTCTACTAAGAGAGCTTCATACATAGTCTAAAGTCTCATTTAGAGGAAAGACCCGCAACCATGGTCAAATATGAACTCTCAATCTTTGATTCAAAAGAAAGACCCGCAACCCTGTTGCTATGTGCTATTCTTCTGATGGTTAGCAATATTTGTTCATCTGCCGTGGGAGAAAAAGAAAAAACATCAACCTCACACTATACAAAAGTTGATAGATCTTGAACTCAAAGCGAGAAGCATGAGATGCTATAGAGGGAGATCAAACTTGTTTCATCCTTGACTTGTTCAATAATCTTCCTGTTGATGGTGGCCTCCATCTAATAATTGAAGTCACAAACAATGAAGGTTGGTTCTTTTTCAAGTACAAATCATGGGATGACTAAACTTTGCAAAGGAAAGCTTCATGTCTTCAAAGAAGAGCACAAGAGAAAGCAATAGTCTTCAAACAGGAGTATGTAGATTTTCTCATAGATCGAGGAATGGAGCATCGCTCTTCCTTAGGATCAATGGAAGGACATAGCTAATTGGGAGATAAGTATTTTCTAAGTTGATGTTTTCATTTCAATATTTTCTTTGCTCTATGCTTTGATATAGAATGCATCGCTATTATCATTGTAATAGGGAAAGAATCTTCAATTGTATGCAAGCAAAATGGGAGAGCATCCAAGTATGGACACACTTAGCAAGCCTAGACATGCATCTACAAAAGAAATTTGGTGCATATCTCCTTTTCAAAGAATGTTTTCATGCACAAAACATGTTTTCTTCTTGCTTGAAAAGATAGTTAATGCTCAAGTTTTGCATATGAATATCTATATCATTTTAAAAAAAGCTACAAAGTTGAATGTTTTTGCATGGATGATTGAGAACATGCATTTTCAAGCTCAAGAATTTCTTGGTTTACATTTGGTGCATGAAAGCCGAATACCAACACATACATGCACTCACATGCATTTGCATGCAAGAACATGTATTCGCATACATATGATTGTTTGTTAAAGTGGTTGTATACTTATACTTTCATTACCTCCTTTTTCTAAATCGACTTAGATAGCTAGCGAAAATAGCAAACTAGGTAGTTGCAAGGCTCTTGGCTGCCATGCAACTCCAGTATCTAGTTTGTTTTTCCCAAGCATGATAGTTAGGTATCACAAATTAGGAGTCTTGATTAGGAAAAGTAAGCCATTCTTCTTACTCATTGGACTGGCAAGAAAATAGGGCTACTTATAAGATGGTTTGTAATGCTTTTATTTGACTCTATCCCAAGATGTGATAGCCATCAAATAAAATCAATTGGAACTTAAAATAATTGAAGTTTTAAAGTTCAAAAGATAGTTGAGATGTTCCAAATTTGTAAAACCATAAATTTCTTGAAGTTTTCACTTTGAAATAATCCAAACAAGTGATGGAAATCAAAGGTTGAACCTCAACATCATTTGAACTTTCACGTTCAATAGGAGGATATTAGGTTCCATAGTTGCATCTTTGGTAATGATGCAACTTGCTAAGAAAGCATGGGAAAACTTTAAAAAGAAATATTCCTTTTAAAAGCATTAGAGTGTTAATTTTTTGTTTCGTTTAAGCTAATTGACGCTTCAAGAGGAAACCAAAGCAAGCAATCGTTAGGAAATAAGGTAAGTTTTTAAAGGCTTGAATCAAAGTGTGACCTTTTCATTTAGGAATAGAAAGTTCCAAGATATGGATCTTCAGTCCATGAACTTTTCCTAAACAAGCTATAAAGTTCAAAGTTAGGTGTTCATAATAGCATTACTATTGGATCAATCATCAAAAGATGATTGGACTTTAAGCATAATTTTTGTTGTCAAAATATGTTTAAAGTACTCTAGTAACATCTAAAGATTGTTCATTAATAATGAACATGATGGTTTGTTGAGCTCACCTACACAAGTAGTGCTCTCCTTTCATTCCCATCAAGCATTGATGTAATCTCAATGAAGATATCTTCGTCTTGTATGCAAGCGTGAAGAGGATTATGAAAGAGAAATTCTAGTTTCCTTCCCTCATTCTAGGATATTAGTCTTTTTCCATTAGAGAGGCAGTTGGATGATTTGTGGGCCCATGCATATGGAATCGTACTATGAAGGAGAGAGCATGGAAAGGTATCATGAATATTTTCTAGATACTTCTATAGATCCAGTGATAGGTATCATGGATATTTTCCCATATTTATATACTTATAAACTAATAAGGGGTTCTTATTTTTCTCCCCAATTATTACACTCTAAATATTTTCAAAGATAAGCAATGAAAGTTAAGTTCTTACCAAATACATGGAAAGATTACCTTAGAAATATCTAAATCCTTTTCATGAGTAATATGATGCGTGAAAACATACCTAATAGAAAAAGGAAATTAAGGGATCCACATATGCTTCTATCCATCCTATCAAAGTCACCCTAACATTGTTAAGAATGCTCGTGATGTGCTTCGTTGATTCAAGAAATGAGATGAAAGAGGTCTCAAAATATGAATAAGCCTAGAAGAAGAATAAAAAGTATCATTAAGTTCACCTATGTTAGCTATTTTTTTGAGAATTAGTAGCTACAATTTGAACTTTCTCAATAGAGTTCTTAAAATTACACAATTAATTACAACCAATACATGTTCCATCATGTACGCATATAATGAGTAGTTCGACCCATCAAAGTTATCCTTACTATCCAACATATATTATATGTCATTGATCTTGACTTTGGATAATGATTGTGTACTAATGAAACAAATGAATGTTTCATAATACAATGGAGCATGATTACCCTCTAGAACTACATTATACTTATAGAAAACTTTGAGGTGCTTATAGTTATGAACGAAGACAAAGAGAAAATTGTAGAAAAGGAGAAACATTTCATGTGTATAGTACCATGACAATGCATTGAGATTCCAAAATGATTATAAATTGTATTACTCCTAGCAATGAGATCTTCAAGATCCTTCTTCAAAAAAAAAAATCCCTGAGAACGATCACCATATTGTGGTGATATGGGTAAATGTGTGGGATTTTTTTATAATATTCCTCAGATTATTTTGATATTCATCCTAATTATTTAGTTATAAAATATTCTTTTCTAGATGATTTAATCTATAAATCATCCTTTGAATGTCATAATTTATCTATTTATTGATGTCTATTGCCATGCATTGTCTCTCCAACCCCCAAATTGTGTGTCCTTTTAATGAAAATATTCTGTAAGATATTTTATGAAAGGCGTATATTGACTATGAGATTTCCAAAGGCCAGCATAACACTCTAAGAAAACATCGTCTAGAAAAAAAAGACTTGAACGTAAAAATTATAGAAATTCGAGTACGTTATTGTATGAGGATCCAACGGATAAGCACTATCTTTTATACATAAGCACTATCTTTTATACATTTGTGGATATGCTTCTTTTCATTCCCTTATATGTTTATGAAGTTCTTCACATGAGAAATATCATGTTGGTGCTCTTAAGTAGAATCAACTTATGACAAATAATCATCATTAGGAGCTATGAGATTCTGAGGTTTATGCACTAGAATCAAAAGAGTGATAATAAAACTTGATAAAATGATAAAGTGCTTTTAAATTAACGGGAGAAGAGAAAGATATGTTCAAGATTTCTAAAAACTCAAAAGGTTCCGATCTTCAACATGTACTCGAGATTACGAAAATACAAAGTACGTTCTATAGAAATGATAGTCACATGAATTTTTGAAATGCATATGAATTATGCTTTGCATATTTTGAAAGAAGCCAAAAAGTATGATAATTGTATGGCTTTCGCTAGTCTTCTTAGTTAATTAGCAACTAATGAAACTCACTATGTAGATTTTTATTTTCTATTTTTGAACTTGAATGAATACACAAAATTATTAAGAAAAAAAATGATTAGAAACCTATGGATCAAGCCAGTTCCAGTTAATCAAGGCTTAACCAAGGCATTCAGTGGAATGAGGGACTTCGGCTGAAACTTGAGGGACAATCAGAGTTCATATACTTGAAAAATAAGAGGAAATAACTAGTTTGAGCTTCATATATCAAGCGAAAGAAATTTCTCAATAAAATGTAGCAAATTATTTCACTTAAGAGCAGTCATATTTATAATTGGATAGTTAGTACAAGTTATGGAACGCTCTGTTAGGGTCTCAAATAACATAAGTGAATTTTTTCATAAGGGATTTTCTAGCACCATGTGAGATTTTGTAGACAGACTGTTCTCTTCTCACATGCACTAAAAGAAATGATAGATTGCGAGGGAGTCCATGGTTTCTGTAGGAGAATATGTTATTGATGTCCATGATGTTAGGGAGATTAAAGAGGTTTCAAACCATGAATTAGTTTAGAAAAATAATAAAAACTATCATTAAATTCACCTATGTTAGTTTTTTTTTTTGAGAATTAGCAACTAAAATTTAAAACTTCTCCACACATTTCTTAAAATTACACAGCTGTTTACAACCAATACATGTTCCATCATGTATGCACATAATCCGTAGTTTGAACCATGAGAGTTATCCTAAATATCCAACATATATTTTATGTCATTGCTCTTGGCTATGGATAGTTATTGTGTACTAATGAAACAAATGGATGTTTCATAATACGATTGTACACGATTACCCTCTAGAACTCCATTATAGTTTTAGAACATGTCGAGCTACTTATAATTGAGAAGTCACACAAAGAGCAGTTGGTAGAAAAGGAAAAATATTTGATGTGTATATTACCATGATAGTGCATTGAGAATCCAAACCAATTCTGAATTGTATTATTCGTTGCAATGAGGTCTTCAAGATCCTTCTTCAACAAAAAAATCCTTGAAAATGATCACCATATTGTGATGATATGTGAAAATCTGTGGGACCTTTTGATATATTCCTCAAATACGTTTGCATTGATCTTCATTCATGAGTTACAAAATATTCTTGTCTACATGATATAAGCTATAATTAATCCTTCGAATATCATCATTTATCAATGTAGTAATTTCTATTTCCATACATTGTCTCTCCAACCCCCAAATTTCTTTTCCTTTTAATGAAAATATTTGTAAGATATCGAAAGGCATAAATTAACTATGAGACTCCCAAAGGTAAGAAAAATACTCTTAGAAACCATCTTCTAGAAAAAAAAGGGCTTGAACATAGAAAGTATAGAAATTTGAAGTAATTCGTATGAGGATCCAATGGATACATTTGTCAGTTTACTTCTTTTCCTTCCCTTATATAATTATGAATTTCTTCACATGATAGACATCTTTGCTACAAATATCATGTTGCTTGTCTGAAGTAGAATGCAACTTTTGTAAAATAATCATCATTAGGAGCTATGCGATTTTGAGCCTTGTGCACTAGAATGAGAAGAGTAACAATAAAAGTTGATTAAAAAAACACTACATTCTAGATAAAGTCATTTCAAATGAAAAGGAGAAACGAAATATATGTTCAAGATTTCTATAAAATCAAAAGGATCCGATCTTCAACATGTAGTCGAGATTAACAAAATACAAAGTATGCTCTATGGAAATGATATGGTCACATGAATTATTCAAATGCATATGAGTTATGCTTTGCAGTTGTTTCAAAGAAACGCAAATATATGATATTTTTGTATGGCTTTCGCTAGTCTTGTGTTTCTTAATTAGAAACTAATGAAACTCACTATGTAGATTTTGTTTTTGCTATTTTCGACCTATGGATAGGAAATTGAATAGGAACCTATGGATGAAGCTAGTTCCTATTAATTAAGGCACTGGAATGAGGGAGTTCGGCTGAAACTTGAGGGACGCTCAGAATTCATTAAGTGAGTTCCTATTAAGTAAGGCATGCAGTGGAATGAGGGACTTCGGCTGAAACTTGAGGGACGATCAGAATTCATTAAGTGGAAAAATAAAAGGAAATGACTACTTTGAGCTCTATAAATCAAGCCAAGGAAATTTCTCAATAAAATATAGCGAATTATTTCACTTAAGAGTAGTGATATATACAGATGGATAGTTAGTACAAGTTATGGAACGCTTTGTTAGGGTTCCAAATAACATAAGTGAATTTCTTGATAAGGGATTTTCTAGCACCATGTGAGATCTACGTATTGGACCTATCTTTGATGACAGAGTGTGTGGAAATTAAGATCCTGCAGAGAGCACGCCAAGAACAGCAGAGGAGCAGGAAGAAGACGACGTGAAGAGACAAAAGTCCATTATGTGTTTTATTGATAAATGATTATATTTATACAATTTTAAGCAATGGTTCATACGTCGCTTTTATGTTTAGATAATGCGGACAATAAGCATTACAGTTAGTTCCAACACTCCCCCTTAATGCGAATGTCCGCATAGGGAGGAGGTGTAGAAGATAATGGAATATACAGAAGTTATGACAAATAAAGTTAAACTATCGTGCGATGGCAAAAAAACTTGGACATTGAGCTTTGAAAAGTCGAGCTTGAACTTAAATCCTGTTTCCTCCCCCTCAAGTATAAGATCCCACTTTGCTGTAAAGAGAAGTCACAGTAAAAAGAATGATGTTAGTTTCAAAAAAACATAAGTATATGAGAGCTTCAATTAGAGTGATGCAATGTCTCCGTGATTGGCTAGATCCTAGCATCGGATGTGTGGATAGGTGCGCATAATTAGGGAATTTTTCATCCTCTACTAAGAAGCGAGGCATATGTGTCATGGTGATCAGGCATGAACATATGCAATCGCAAGCTTGCCAAATGAACTTTGGCCTGGCCATCGTCCTAAGGCTCAGGGAACATTCTTCATGCGAGGCAAACAAATGTAGAGCTACCATTCATATTCACTAAGCTGCAAGGAAACTATGCCTAATACTGAGATTTATGACTTTAAAAAAGTGGTGTGAATCCTTAATCCAAGATAGCTCTCGTATGAGGAGCAGTTCTTGGACCTTGAGATAGCCTGAGATGGAAGGACAGTTCTCAATCAGGATGTAAAAGTGAGACACAAGCGAATATTGGTCATGCAATAGAATGTGTTTTTAATATGCAAAAAAAGAAAAGGGATGGAGAGAGAAGATCTTCCCTGTGTTGTTATGATGTGTCATGTTATGTTCAGCGTCATGGATCTTGGATTTGCTATCCGCGTAGAAGAGAACATAATATTTGGGTGGATTGCATAAAGGAACAAACTCTATTCTCTTGCTTATTAGGTTGCTTAATCTTATTCTTTTAATGCGAAAAGCAAGGAAGAACATTGCATCTCTCCTATTACTGAAACGATAAACATAGAAAACAAGTGGAAAAAGAATGGAAAAGAAATAACGAGAGGAGCGTATCCCTGGTAATCTGGTAATCTCTGAAATGTTGTTGTTTGTGTGTCCGGAGCGAGTTGAAATCTTAGCGACAGAGTATGTTGGTGAGGATGTCGCGCGTTGCAATGGCTTCAGAAGAACCACATCACGAGGCTAGAAACGCTGGCTTTGGATTGCATAATCTGCATAATTGGTGTATGCAATGCTCATGCTTGTTTACAACCATAGAGGAAGCGAAGAGGGAGGGCTGCAGGGGCACGCTGAGAGAACTTCTCTTGCGTGTGTTGCGCAAGAGAGTAGAGGCAACAAACGCAGAGGTTTTGTGCATAAAGTGCAGAATGAGAGGTGTCATAGGAACGTCAGATGGCTATTGCAGTGTTGCGCTTTGGTTGTGCCAAAGAAATAGAGGGTCATGGAAGAAGTCGATGATGGTATTGGCCTATGAATTTGTTATGAGTGGTGGTGAAAGCGAACATAAGTGGTGCTATCGGGAGAATAAACGGTAATGAAACCAAGAAACCACGCCTGTGCAATGCAGAGAAGATGGGACTTAAGGATTGAATGTGTACAATGCACACATTGTAGTTTACGTTTAAATTGCGCGATCGAAGTGAAGGGAAGGGTGGGCGGGTAAATGCGCAGGAGTAGAGATTGTGTGTCGTGCTCGTGTAACAGAACGAAACAGAGAAAGATTACGCCCCTGATCACGCTTTCCCTTCATGGTGCCGAGTATCCATTGCGCGTCGAGTGCGGAAGGTGTGGGCCTCATAGGCACGCCAGGCCGGTAGGCTGCGATGATACCATGTGGAAATTAAGATCCTGCGATGATACCATGTGGAAATTAAGATCCTGCAGAGAGCACGCCAAGAACAAGAGAGGAGCAAGAAGAAGATGACGCGAGGAAGAGACAAAAGTCCGTTATGTGTTTTATTGATAAATGATTATATTTATACAACTTTAAGCAACGGTTCATACGTCGCTTTTATGTTCAGATAATGCGGACATTAAGCATTACGGTTAGTTCGAACAGAGTGTTCTCTACTCACATGCATTAAAAGAAATGATAATATTATAGATCGGGATTCGCGAAGGAGTCTACTCACATGCATTTAAGGAACTGAGAGAATAGTAGTTCGCGGAGGAGTCCATTGCTGTCCCTGCTAGAATATCATATTCTGTAGGAGAATATGATATTGATATCCATGATGTGAGGGAGGAGGTTCACGAAAATACTTGCGAGCGTACATGCCTTCAAAACGACCAAACGTAATCACGTATATGCACTCCTGTTGATCATACCACATGATACCTTCACATAATGTACAGCAGTAATATAATGTCACCATTCAAGTCGGCTTTTACACACTGGTGAGAATTGTCCTTGACGTGGCTCTGTCTGCGAGTGTAGGCAACCGTAACTCCCGTAGAAGAGCATGCTTACGAGTATTGGGAACTGTAGACAAACACCTGTATCACGTCATGGATATGGCACAAGTTGAAGATCTGATCCCTTTCATAAACATTTCTTTGATGGAACATGGGAGAGAGAGAGAGTATGGTTACATGCAACTATGCCATGAAAAACAAGACGACGCACAAAGATGCAGATAATAGAGAAACAGTGGTCTTCAACTGGGCAGTCTCATCGAAAAGATTATACAGAACACTTTGGTTGAAATCATAGCAGTACGCCATATTACGATAAAGACGATTTTACCAGAAGCAACATGGACATTTCCTTATGGTAGTATCGTTTTCACATTCAGGGTCTGCACTTGCTGGCTTGATCACTTGAATGTTGAGTTGCTCAGTCTGATGCTCACGTAACAATTCACATTCCATTAATACGCATCGACAACAAGACAAGTCATTTACATTGAAATGGTATAGATACGGTGGTCTTGAACTGCGTAGCTCATAGATAAGGTTATAGATAACAGTTGTTGGATTATTAATCTGTAATGCCCGCATAATACTAAATGTCCTGATATGAACGGGCATCAATCAACTATATGTATGCGTGTCTTCCTATGAATCTAGAGATCGTTGCGTCGTTACAACTACTCTCCTATACACGTGATGTCTATTGTCTATCTGTGCTCTTCTATCTTTCTACATGGTATCACGAGTTACAGAGGATCCTATCCCTACTAGTCAGGCTACGCAATGCTTCTTTTACGCTCCTGAAGCTTTCTCAGTTCTGGTGATTGCTACACAAACAACAATTGATCCCTCTGTCAATGTGTCAGCCTCGCACTTCTCTTACGGCTTGGGTTGGTTGCTCCAACAACGTTGGAAGAATTAAAATAGGGGTAACATTTCTACATTCAATGCTTATGAACAGTGCATTCTCTATTCTTTACAGATTGCTACTCGCACAAGGTCACTCTTTTCAGCCTCTGGATGCTCACGTGAATTCCGGCAAACAAGGGCTGTGCTTGGGCAACACACCTGCAGTCCTGTCAATATCGTGGCTTCCCCAAATGTTTCCTATGTCAACATATGCCATTATGACCTCTTAGGCCCCACAACATACATCCATGAAGGTACAATGGTCTCTGTTGCGACTCAAGAATTTGCATGTGCTACTCGAGACGGGACTAAAGAAAATGGGTTAGATTACTGGTCCTCAACATGAATGTTGCTTGGTTCAACACGTGATGCCCTTTTTTCCTCGACACGTAGCTTTGACATTCAAGCACACATTGTTGAAACTTGAGGTGCTGCACAAAATCACGTAGGAAGACAGAGGAAGCCGGAGAAGATGATGCATGCAAGAGACAAAACTTGGTTCTTCATATTATTGATAAATTATTATCTTTATACACTATCTAGCAACTGCCCATATGCTCCTTCTACATTTAAATAATGCAGACGCTTCACATCAATAGTTCGAGTACTCCCCCATAAGGTGAAATAGCTCCATAGAGAGGATATGAAATTCGTTTTATTCAATGGGACTAATCTATATGCATAATGCAATATAAGCATGAAGTGCATCAGTTAAACTAAGCTATGGCAATAGATAGTTGGCAGCTTAATAGTCAAACTTGAAGCAAAAAAGTCAAACTTGGACTTGAATTCTTCTATTCTCTCCCTCAAGTACAAGATCGAACTTTGCTGCAAATAAATGTCAAAAGAGTGATGTTAGTTTCAGAAAAAACTTTAAATCTCTGAGAACTTGATTTCAAGGAGACATATGTGTCAGCCAAGATGGCTAGTCAAGGCATACTATACAATCATGAGTGCACAACTAAAATGGTGTGAAGTTTTTGTTATGAGCAAATCCTAGAATCATGTGTGTGATTGGTGCTCATAATGAGGGAATTTTCCATCCTCTTAGTCATAGGAGAGGCCGGTGTAAGTCATGTTGATTAGGCATGACACATAAGGCAATCGCAAGCTCTCAAAGCTAATTTCGGCTTAGTCACCATCATGATGCACAAGTAACATTACTCATGCGAGAAAGTAAATTGGGAGCTACCATAAAGAACCACTAAGATGCAAGGGAAGCAAATCTAATATGAAATTTATGTGGGCAATGCCATTGTCAAAGTGAGCTTGTTACACTCTAGAAAGTGATAACAAAATGCAAATTCTTAACTACGTGAAGAGTGCTAGCAAAATGTGCTAAATGCACATAAACACAATAAGATGCTACAAAAAAAAAAAGTTTAAGTACAAGGTGCTTCCATCAAGGATAGTTCCTAAATAGGAAGCATGTCCATGATTTAGAGATAGCCTGATGAGATCGGCGGCTCTCTCTGAGCTTATGCAAAAGGAATGCATAATAATCTTTGTTAATGAAGAGAGAAGGAACAAACAACAACTTCTCTGAAGATGTCGTTCTAGGGCCCTCTCCGATGTTGTGCTTCATGCATTCCTCCTCTCATTTGATGTCAGTTGATGCAAGGCTACATGTCTTTATGAGTCTTGTGTGTTGCACACTTCAGATAAAAGATCTTACGACCATGTTAATTGATGTTGTAGAGAGTCGATTCAAGATGTCATTTTTCTATGGAAAATGTGGATGGCTGTGCAAATGTCAAAAACTTAGGTGCTTTTACAGTGTTCAAAGAGATGCGTTGGAGTATGAAGGGAGGTCGTGGCTACTTCTGTCGCTAAAACAAGAGGGAATCAGATAAGATGAGATGTGCAGAGTTTCATTGATGAAGTCGATGAGGTGGAAGAATAGGATTTCATTAGGAATAGTGGAGAAGACAATAAAGGATGGCTCTATCAACAGGAAGATGGTAATAAAATTCAAGAAATCCGGCCTTAGATGGCAGCTCAGAATGCACAGACCATTGGGCGTTGTGAAGAGGAAAAAGAATAATCAATAGGAGCAACAAATGATGCCTACGCTATGCAGAGAAGATGAGACACAATTGAATGTGTCCAATGTGCACATTGCAAGTTTGAAGTGTGCCGTGCGCGATCAAAAACGAGGTAAGGGTGGGCAGGTAAATGAAGCTCCAGAGGCGAGAGTGCAAATTGTCTAATGTTTGTAAAACAAAAACAACAGAAAGAGAAGAGACAACATTCCTGTTCACAAATTCGATGACTGTCCTGCATGCTCATGCAATGGTGATGGACTTCAAAGGCACGCCAAGATCGGTTGCTCCGATTCCATGTTGAAACTTGACGTGCTTTAGAGAATCATGCAGCAAGGTAGAGGAAGCAAGAGAAGACGATGCACAAAAGAGACAACACTCATTTCTTTGTATTATTGATAAATGATTATATTTATACATTAGCTAGCAATGTTTCATATGTTGGTTCTATGTTTAAATAATGCAGATATTTCAGATTAATAGTTCCAGCACACATAACAACAATGCTACGATCAATGACACCATTCAACCTTCCTAAAGCATTGACAACGCTTAGTCTTCAAACCAATGCATGTGCAACTGACAATTACAAATGCAATTATCTATTCAGCTACTTCTTGATCGATAGCACTAATGGCAATGAAGATCTTGATGTGTCGCTACCAGAAGGAATCACTTTAATGGTTAGTGATGCAAAGATGTCATTTGTGGCTAATGTCGTTGAAGATTTCATGCACCTGGATGATACTATTTTGCGAAAACCCTTTCTGTTGGCTACTGTTGAAGAACACCCATCTAGTTTTGCATGGATTGTGTTAGATTTATTTAGACCTCCATGGTCTACCATTGGTCTACCTACATTTGGTCGAGGACCCTAGCCGGGTCAAGGACCAGAGCTCGGGGGAGCCAAGGCTCTAGCACGGATCTTCGAGGTTATTCCATCTCCTCAGAGTGGCCATATGAGGAGTGTTTGGACCCGGAGTGTTTGGACCCTAGAGAAGATTCTAGAGGTGCCAAGGGCAAGGGCTATTTAAGGTTGGGAGGAGAGTGGCAGGTAGCTAATTAGGATATTTCATTTGATTGAAGATGATTATTGTCAATCTATAATCAGCAAGTTATCACAATATGATAAAGATCAAGCATTCTCAAGTTTTCAAGTGGAGCAAGGTTTGCTCAAAAGAAAGGGGAAGATTTGTGTGCCTAATTCCCAAGAAGGGAAGTTTAGAAAAGGGGTTATTTTTGAGAACCATGATGTACCTTGTGTAGGACATCCTGGTATTGAGAAAACTTTGCAGTTGATCAGACGTACCTTTTGGTGGTCAAAGATGGTCAGAGATGTAAACAATTATGTAAGTCAGTGTTTTAAATGTTAGGTGAATAAAGCAGAGAGAATTAGTTCTCCAGGTCTGCTACAGCCATTGGAGATACCACAGTATTGTTGGGATAGTATTTCCATGGACTTCGTAATGGGTTTACCTAGAACACCACGACAGAAGAATGCTATTCTTGTAGTGGTTGATCGTCTGAGCAAAATGGCACACTTTATTCCTACAAAGGAATCAGTGGAGGCTCCGCAAGTCGTGGAACTATTTATTCAGAATATTTTTAGACTACATGGTCTACCTAGATCTATAGTTTCAGACAGGGATCCCAGGTTTGCTGGAAATTTTTGGAAACACGTGTTCAATAAGCTTCAAGTTCAACTTAGGATGAGTAGTGGAGAGCATCCACAGATAGACGGTCAGACCGCAAGAGTTAATCAGATAGTGGAAGATATGCTACGGGGATATGTTTCAAAAAAGCAAACACATTGGGATAGTTTTCTCCCATTAGTTGAATTTGCTTATAATAGTTCGAAGCACAAGACTACTAGGCTTGCACCTTTTGAGGTCATCTATGGATTTATTCCACATAGTCCACCTACCATTGGATTACCTAGGAAATCTCTGAGTACTTCACAGTTTTTGATAGATATGCAAGCTAACTTAAAAATAGCTCAGTTCAATCTCCAGCAAGCTACTGAAAGGATGAAAACATTTGTAGATCGACATCGAGCACCACGAACATTTCAAGAGGGATATCATGTGTTTTTACAGGTCCCATCTGGTTCATCATTGATAGTGGGTCAAAAACCCAAGTTATCCCCTAGATTTTGTGGACCTTGGATAATAATCAAGAAGATTAGTGATGTCGCATATAAATTGCAATTGCCAGAAAATTGTAAAGTTCACCTAGTTTTCCATGTTAGCAAGTTGAGACCATACATTTCTCGAGATGAGAATTGTGTAGCTGGTTTAGTTGCTTTAGAAAATAGAGCATCTCAGCCAGATGTTCCATTTCGGGTTCTTGATAAGAGGGAGCGGAAGTTGAGAAATCGCTCCATACAAGAGTATTTAGTAGCATGGATTAGCCGTCCACTCACAGATGCTACTTGGGAATGAGAAGCTCTGATTCGCAAACACTTTCCTTCCTTGATCACTGAGGACAATGATCTCTAGAAGGGGGAGAGAGTGTTAGATTTATTTAGACCTCCATGGTCTACCATTGGTCTACCTGCATTTGGTCGAGGACCCTAGCCGGGTCAAGGACCAGAGCTCGGGGGAGCCAAGGCTCTAGCACGGATCTTCGAGGTTATTCCATCTCCTCAGAGTGTCCATATGAGGAGTGTTTGGACCTTAGAGAAGATTCTAGAGGTGCCAAGGGAAAGGGCTATTTAAGGTTGGGAGGAGAGTGGCAGGTAGCTAACTGGGATCTTTCAGATTGAAGCCCCATCTCAATGAAGAATTGGCAGATTTCAAATGGGTTGGACCCACGCGACCTACAAAAGCTTCAAGATACAATCATCTATGTTTTGCTTGTGTTGATGTTGTTCTTTCCTTCTCAAGTGTTCTACCCAGGTGACTCAAGAGCAGATGCACTCCTTTCTCTTCCAGAGGGGGGAAATATTATAGATCAATACACAAGCTCAATTATTGGGGGAAATATTATATATCAATACACAAGCTCAATTCTTATAGCTGCTGTTTCTACTGTTTTGTGAAGATCATGTAATTTCAATACCTGAAGCTAAACCAAACGACTCAAAATGCTTGGCATTACTTGAACAACACCTAATTATCTATCACCTTAGAATAGCTTATCCTATGCATCGCATACCTGTGATGCACGAAGCATGTAGATTAGATCCATCCAATAAAACTACTCCTACCTTCCTGTTTGCGGTCATTTCCGCTTCCTGGGGAGTGTTGGATTAATAATCTGTAATGCCCGCATAATACTAAATGTCCTGATATGAACGGGCATCAATCCACTAATCTATGCATGTCTTCCTATGAATCTAGAGACCTTTACATCGTTACAACTACGTGCGTGTACGCGTGATGTGTGTCGACGTCTAGCTGCGCTCTTACGACATAGCCTTTACAGGAAGCAAGATTGACGTTGCCATTTCAGTAGTCTCCTCTGAATATGTACGGCTTACTATTGTTTGGCTTGAATGTTTATTTCTTTATTTACTTTGAGATCATCTGACGCACAACTATCAATCCAGACTCCAGGAATAGTCGATATGTTGAGTAAGATACGCCTCGCATATCTAACAATTGAGGACGATGCACTGCAGATAGGCGCAGAATCTGGATTGTCACCTTTTCTTAACGGTTGACAGATTATATAGCATGCAAATATGTCTAGCCACTATCAGTTAACAAAGTGGTCGATGAGAAAGAGAATTCGCAAAGGTCATCTCCACCATCTGAGAGACATTGGGAATCCGCCTCCTTGCAAGTTCAGCACCATGGAGCCAGCTTAACCGAAAAAAACTCCATGTGCCGCGCTTCCCCAGATAGATAAGCATCAAGGTGACAGCACCGCCTTGCGAAAACTCGAGTCATTATCTTTCCACAGCTCCGCTCCACGATTATGTTTTGAAAACGATTGATGGAAACGATGAGAAGTGCAACACTCCTGGCCATATCATTGGCTTCTTTGAAAAATACTATAAGAAACTATCTTCTCGAAAGAAAAAACTTGAACATAAAATATACAGAAACTTGAGTACCTTTTCGTATGAGGAACCAATGGATAAGCGCTATCCTTCATAAATTTGTGGACATGCTTCTTTTCCTTCCCTCGTATGTTTTTGAAGTCCTTCACATCGAAAATACCTTTGCTACAAATATCATGCTGGTGCATGTAGTTGACCTATTACGCCATCTATATGAGAATTATTATTTGCTATTATTAAGTAATCATCCTTAGGAGCTATGCACGTATTGAAAAGAATGAAAATTTGCTATTATCAAGTAATCATCCTTAGGAGCTATGCACGTATTGAAAAAATATCATGCTGGTGCATGTAGTTGACCTATTACGCCATCTATATGAGAATTATTATTTGCTATTATCAAGTAATCATCCTTAGGAGCTATGCAGTAGAATGAAAAGAATGGTAAGAAAACTTGATTTAAAAAAACAGTAAATTTTAGTTTAAGTCCTCAGAAAGTAAAAGGAGAAGAGAAAGATATCTTCAATAAATTCGCTAAAACCAAAAAGATCTGATCTTGAACATGTACGGGAGATTACCAAAATAAAGGTATGCTCTATGGAAATGATATTGGTCACGTGAATTATTCAAATGCATATTAATTATTGATGAAGCTAGTTTCGATTGGTTAAGACATGCATTGGAATGAGGGATTTTGGCTGAAACTTAAGGGACAATCTTTAAAATCAAATTAAAACTTGAACAAACTAGAGTACAAGCAGAATAAATTAAGTGGAAAAATAAAGGCTCTCATTTCATCCCCATCAAGCATTAAGGTAATGTCAATGAACATCCCTCCCTCTCTTGTGCAAGTATGAAGAGGAATATAAAAGAAAAATTCCAATTTCCCTCCCTTATTCTAGGAGAGTAGTCTTTTTTCATTAGAGAGATAGTTGGATAATTTGTAGGCCCATGCATATGGGATTGTACGAAGGAGAGAGCATGGTAGGCTGTCCATGAGGTCCTCTCATTCACTTGCATATGGGATTGAATGGGATTCATACATGGCCACCTTACATTTTCATATTTTTGAGAGCTAGGCACTATTAACGTGGATACACTTCTATCGTTCCATTGAAAGGTAACATGAATATTTGCTAGATACTTCCATCGATCCAACAAAAATCATCATATATATTTTCCCATATTTATATACTTATAAACTAAGAAGGGTTCTCATTTTCCCTACTTATTACACTCTAAATATTTTCAAAGATAAGAATTGATAAACATGTTCTTAACGAGTACATGGAATGCTTACCTTAGAAATATCTAAATCCTTTTCATGAGTTAATATGATGAGTAAAGACATACCTAATGGAAAAAGGAAATGAAGGAGTCACCCTAAGATTTCTAAAAATGCTCATGACGTGCTTTGTAAAATCAAGATGGGAGATGAAAGAGGTCTCAAAATATGAATAAAACTCGGAAAAGAGTAAAAAATATCATAAAGTTCACCTACCTTAGCTATTTTCTTGAGAGTTAGTAGCTAAAATTTGAACTTTGTCAACACATTTCTTAAAATTACACAATTGTTTAGGACCAATACATGTTCAATCATGTATGCACATAATGAGTAGCTCGAGCCATCAAAATTATCCTTAATATCCAACGTATATTATATTTCATTGCTCTTGATTATGGATAGTCATTGTGTACTAATGAAACAAATGATGTCTCATAATACAATTGAACACGATTACCCTCTATAACTCTATTGTACTTGTAGAGAAGGTTGAGTTGCTTATAATTATGAACGCACACAAAGCAAAATTGGTAGAAAAGGAAAGAAACTTCATGTGTATATTACCATGAAAGTGCATTGAGATTTTAAACCGATTTTGAACTATATAATTCCTTGCAAAGAGATCGTCAAGATTCTTCTTCAACAAAAAATATCCTTGAAAATGATCACCATATTGTGGCTATATGGAAAACTATGTGGGGTGCTTTCATAATGTTATTCAAATAAGTTTGTATTGATCCTAATTCATTAGCTACAAAGAATTCCTGTCCATATAGTATAAGCTCTAGATCATCCTTTGAATGTCATCATTTATCTATCTAGTAATGTCTATTGCCATACATTGTCTCTCCAAATCCCCAGATTGCGTGTTGTTTTAATGAGAATAGTTTGTGAGATATCGTATGAAAGGCATATATTGACTATAAAATTTCCGAAGGCAAGAAAAATAGTCTAAGAAACCATCTTCTAGAGAAAAAAAATACTTGAACATAAAAATTATAGATATTTGAGTACTTTTTTTGAACGAGGATCCAACGGATAGGCACTATCTCTCATACATTAATGGATATGCTTTTTCCCCTTCCCTTATATGTTTATGAAGTTCCTCACATGACAGACATCTTTGCTACAAATATCATGTTGGTTCTCTGAAGTAGAATGCAGCTATTGTCAAATAATAATCATTGGGAGGTATAAGATTTTGAGCTTTATGCACTAGAATGAAAAGAGTGATAATAAAACTTGATAAAAAAAGATGTACATTCTAGATACATTCCTTTTGAATTAAACGTAGAAGAGAACGATATGTTCAAGATTTCTATAAAATCAAATGGATCCAATCTGCAACATGTACTCGAGATTACCAAAACACAAATTATGTTCTATGGAAATGATATAGTCACAAGAATTATTCAAAGCATATGAATTATGATTTGCATATGTTCCAAGAAAGCGCAAAAATATGGTATTCATATGGCTTTCACGAGTCTTGTGTTTGATAATTAGCAACTAATGAAAGACACTGTCATTTTTTTTCGTATTTTCGACCTTGAACGAATATAGAGAACCATTAAGAAAAACATTGAATAGAAACCTATGGATGAAGCTAGTTCCGATTAATTAAGTCATGCACGAGAACGAGGAACTTCAGCTTAAACTTGAGGGACAATCAGAATTCATTAAGTGGAAAAATAAAAGGAAATGACTACTTTGAATTAATGAATTTAAACTAAAAGGAAAAAGACAAATTATGGATTGCTTGAACGAGCTAAAATTGCTCCGTCATATAAGTTTGAATAGCTTGGTCATAAAGATCTCTCTCTCTCTCTCTCTCCATTTAAGGACTTTTACATTCCGATTCAAGGCGGGCTGTTCTATACGCATTTCGATCAATCATTATCTTGGGGAAACTAGTTGTAAGTTTGTATGAGCCCAAGTAGCCTAGTGGCTGACGCCTTGAAACTGTGGGAGGAAGTCTTGAGTTTAAGTCATGGTTGGACATGACCATGAGATTCTCGTGATGGGTGCCTCTACCTTACGACGTTGGGTGTGTGAGTGTGTATTTCCAATTCATTGTACTCTAAAAAAAAAAGCTAGTTGTAAGCTATCTCTTAATATGCATCCTGTAACGTTATCAGACTCAAGAAACTTAGCATCTCCTCATGAATGTTCTAACTTTCTAAGAACTCTACAAATTTCTTTCCATCGTGGTGTCATGCTTTGGCCGACAATTCTACACCTGTTTCCTCATTTTCTATTGTATCTCCTGGTCTCCTTTCGAGGCTCATTTTCTACTTGCTCATATTTGCTGTTTTTTTTTTTATGAAAAGCTTGATTAATCCATAGAGGAAAATATAGAAGAGAAGTTGCAACCTACAAAGCAGGTAAGTAAGCTTCCTGAGGATATGATGCTTGTGTTCTTTATGTCCTTTGTAATACAAAGTTCATTTAATTTTAAAATATTGGGGCTTTTCGAACGACAAGAAGACGAGCCACTGGCAAGAGTCCATTTCACTTAGTATATGGAAAATAGGCATTAGCACCATTCGAATTTATTATCAAAAAAGAAATTGGAGCCAAAACCATTGGAATTGAACCTCCAATTAGGAGACTAGTGGCAGTCGAAGAATACAGAGAAGGAGCAATGTAAAAACTTAAGGTAACACAAGTAGAGCGCAAGAGACTGCACGACAGGTATCTTAGGACCAATGAAGTACAGGAAGGATCCTTGGTTTTGGTGCATCAGATCCCAACAGTTTCAACCAAATTGGTGCACAAATGGATAGGACCATACAGGGTGGTAAAAGTATTACCACATGGAGTAGAACATCTAGAGGATTTGCAGCGTGAGAGGATACCCCTAGTTAATATCTCCAGGGTGAAGAATTACCTGAATTAAGTCAAATGGGAAGCGCTACGTTCACTGTATATACCGTATTTCATGCACTGTTTGCAATTTATTTTGGTCTTATTGAAGTAAGAAAATAAGGAGAAATTGCTCCGAGATGGTGCATAAGCTTGATGTGGGGGTCTGTAGTCTGGCGGAATCCCCTCTCTTGACTCTCTCCCCACCACCCCCTCCTCTCTCCCCCCACCATTATCGACCTTCCCTCCTCCTTCCCCCCACCACCCCCACAGCCTCTCTCCCTGCCATCCCCTCTTCTCTCCCCCCGCCATCCCCTCTCTCTCTCTCTCTCTCCCCCTCTCTCTCTCTCTCTCTCTCTCTCTCTCTCTCTCTCTCTCTCTCTCTCCCCTGTAGCCCCCACTCCCCCCCATCTTTTCCCTTGCGACCCCCTCAGACCACTCCCCCCGCCATCCTCTCTCCCCTCTCTCTCTCTCTCTCTCTCTCTCTCTCTCTCTCTCTCTCTCTCTCTCTCTCTCTCTCTCTCTCTCTCTCTTTCTCTCCCTGCCCCGCAGCCCCCACATCTTTTCCCCCGCGACCCCTTCAAACCACTCCCCCCCCTGCCATACCCTCTCTCTCTCTCTCTCTCTCTCTCTCTCTCTCTCTCTCTCTCTCTCTCTCTCTCTCTCTCTCTCTCTCTCTCTCTCTCTCTCTCTCTCTCCCTCACCCCCCCACCACCCCCACCACACCCGCAACCTCTCTTCCCACCACCCCCTCCTCTCTCCCCCCACCATCACCGCCCTTCCCTCCTCCTTCCCCCCACAACCCCCACAGCCTCTCTCTTCGCCACCCCCTCCTCTCTCCCCCCACCACCCTCACGCTTCCCTCCTCTTTCCCCCTACCACCCTCGCAACCTCTCTCCCCGCCACCCCCTCCTCTCTCCCCGCCACCCCCTCCTCTCTCCCCCCACTACCCCCGCCCTTCCCTCCTCCTTTCCCCAACCACCCCCGCCCTTCCCTCCTCCTTCCCCCTGCGGCCCCCTCTTCTCTCCCCCTGCCATCCTCTCTCTCTCTCTCTCTCTCTCTCTCTCTCTCTCTCTCTCTCTCTCTCTCTCTCTCTCTCTCTCTCTCTCTCTCTCTCTCTCTCTCTCTCTCTCCCCCTCCCCCGTAGCCCCCACTCCCTTTGCATCTTCTCCCCCGCGACCCCCTCAGACCACTTCCCCCACCATCCCCTCTCTCTCTCTCTCTCTATCTCTCTCTCTCTCTCTCTCTCTCTCTCTCTCTCTCTCTCTCTCTCTCTCTCTCTCTCTCTCTCTCTCTCTCTCTCCCCCCCCCCTCCCTCGCAGCCCCCACGCCCCTCGCATCTTTTCCCTTGTGACCCCCTCAGACCACTCCCCCCGCCATCCCTCTCTCTCTCTCTCTCTCTCTCTCTCTCTCTCTCTCTCTCTCTCTCTCTCTCTCTCTCTCCCTCCCTCCCCCGCAGCCCCCACTCCCCCTGCATCTTTTCACTTGCGACCCCCTCGGACCACTCCCCCCCATCCTCTCTCTCTCTCTCTCTCTCTCTCTCTCTCTCTCTCTCTCTCACTCTCTCCCCCCGTCACCCCCTCCTCTCTCCTCCCACCACACCTCCAGCCTCTCTCCCTGCCACCCCTCCTCTCTCCCCCCACCATCACCGCCCTTCCCTCCTCCTTCCCACCACCACCCCCACACCCTCTCTCCCCGCCACCCCCTCCTCTCTCCCCCCACCACCCCCGCCCTTCCCTCCTCTTTCCCCACACCACCCCCGCAACCTCTCTCCCCGCCACCCCCTCCCCACTACCCCCGCCCTTCCCTCCTGCTTTCCCCCACCACCACCGCCCTTCCCTCCTCCCTCCCCCCGAGGCCCCCTCAGCCCACTCCCCCCCCCACCCCCTCTCTCCCTTTCTCTCTCTCTTCCCTACACCCCCCACTTCACCATCTCCCTCTCCCCCTCCACCTCAACAACCCACCCTCCTCCATCCCCTCATCGTCCCACCCCCTCCACCTCCACCTCCTCCATCCCCTCCTCTATTTCCACCACCATTAACTTCGGTCATTCCCACCTTTTCTGCCACCCTAGACAACGCCCATCAACACCTCCGCTATCCCATCGTGCCACCCCACCTCCGCATGGCAGAAATCCAAAGTGGATGTGGCCATCTCGATTTTGGAGAGAACTGGGAGGATAATCCAAAATTGCTAGTGTTGCCAATTCGGTCATATTGAGTGATAAGCAACCATATCATTATGGCACCATCTTCATGAAAGGAGAACTAGTCCATCCAAGTCAAGAGCCGGAGAACTTTGACCCAGACAAATGTTATGGCGGCGGGTATGGGGAAATGGTTACATTGTTGTTTGGCGGTGGACCTTTGAGAGACACTTCCAATTGTGCCCAGCTCCATGCCATGGTGTTTGGCATCCGAAAGAGATCAGTCTTTCTAAGCCATTGCTTTGTAGTCTTCACAAAATTGTTGCTCTCAATAACATTAATTATGCTAAGCTTTGAGGTTTGGCCCGATGATGTGGAATGCATTGAGTGCATGAACGAGCAAAACACTCATCATGGGATATGTTGCAAACGATTGGGCATACCACCTATGGCAATGACCAATAAAGATAAAAATTAGTGATGGTGGTCATTGATACTTCTTGAAACAATTCGTCATATGTGTGAAGATGGAAGAGGGATGGGAAAAGTGGAATTGGCATAAGGACAACACATTGTTATCATTAGATCTCAAAGTGAGAATCGTTGCAAGGAATATTTCTTCGTAACCCTAACGGTGTCAGAAGTTATATTTGAGAAGGTAATTTGGGGAACTAATAAAAGTTGGTTGCCAGAGCCATATTTGGCCTATCCCTCCATTTTTGGGGGCAATCAATTGGCGCATATTCAGTGAACGTGAGGAATCAGCAAGGCCCTCTTGGCCTATTGGAATCCATAAAAACCATGGACTAGTACTCATTGGGATACAAATACACGTACGGGGCTTATTCCGGCATTTCTTTGGGTCCTCTGTTTGCACACTGTGGCTACAGGCCTACTGTAGGAAGTCATTCTGTGGTGAAGATATTGAGCGTTGGCTTCCCAGTGGAGGGCTAATAGCACTATAGTGCGAAGATAGTGGCTTGGTTTTGTCCTTCAGTCTGAGCTAGTGGTATTTCCGTGCTCTTTCCCATAGAGCAAGTCTTCATATTTTTGTACTGATCAGTGCAAGTCTTCATCTACTTGTGTCCACTTGATCGGACAAATATCTTGTATTGATTGTTATAGTTCTGGGTTTGGATGTTAGCACAAGCATCAAATTTTGAAGCATTTCTTTGCCTATATTGTAATCATCTGTTCAGAATAAGGAGCGGTTCCATCCTTCACAATTGTCATTTGTCATTAATCTTCTTTTTGAGTGTCTACATTATTGTGCAACTATTGATACTTGCCTGCTCACAGAAATGTAAATGGTTATATGTCCCTAAGGAGAACCTCCCTTGAGTAGGCAAAGTACTGGAAGTGCATATGGTCGTCTCTTGCTAAAAGTAGATACCCCAGTACCTCCTCTACAGAGCCCTTTTTCCTGCCTTTAAACTTAAGAGATCCATCAGGCAAGGATGCCCTATTGCCCCTCTCCTCTTTGCCATAGTTAGTGATGCCCTTGGCTGGCTGATCAATGATGTTATTGCTCATAAGAACTTGGAGGGTATTGATATCCGTGGTTCTTCCAAACCATATGTCTCCAAGCTTTTGCTGATGACACCAATATTCTCCTAAAAGCAAACAATAGCTCTTTGCAAGTTTTTTTGGAATACTTGAACATCTTTTGCTTGGCTAGTGGCTCCCTTGTTAATCATAAGAAGACGGGCTTTAGAGCCTCCAATAATTCTATACCTGATTGTATCAAAGTTTTGAAATGTGATATCATTAAGGATGGTGAAATCTTTAGACTCTTGGGTATTCCTATGAGCTTTGAAGTCTCCGTTATTCAAATGTGGGAGTGGGTTCTTAGAAAATTCAAGGGTAAAATTTTCAAGTGGTATGCATGTCAAAGTTCCCTATCTCAAAGAGTCTTTGTGTTGAATCACTTTATCTTACCTAGTCTAACCTATTTCTTGTCTTGCTAGATGCGTAACAAGAAGGATTTTTCTTGGGTGATTGCTCTTGCCAAAAGGTTTTTGTAGGGAGGGAGCCCCCAACATAACAAAATCCCCAAAGTGTCCAGGGACATATGTTGTCTTCAAAAAAATGAGGGTGCCCTAGGTATTATATGCCCTAAAAAAATGGCAACCAATATGGCTCCCAAGTGGATAGTCAGGTTTCTTGAATCTTATTGCATTTGGGCTTGTCCGATTAGAAAAAAACACTCGCAATTTCTCTCTAGAACACTACAAAGCCTGCAAAGATCACTCACTCTGGGATATTATAGTCTCACCCCACTCCTTAACTCCTTTCGGCAATGCCCTTATCTCTAGGATCTAGAAAGGACGGATGGAAGCTAAAAGAAATTATGGTCCTAATGAAACCTTTCTCTAGTACACTGACTTTTACTTGGACGAAGGCATGTGGACTGGTTGGCTGTCCCTCTAGACCAATATGGGAATTGGTATCAAAGAACACAAATGAAAAAAAAAAAAGATTTGTCTCTTGGAAGGACTTCTTCTTATAGGGTGAAGTCATGTCTAATGAGTATATTATGGATAATACTGATCTGTCCCTTCCCTGCTTGCAGGTCCTGATCAAGCACAAAGGTCTATCGCAAGATAAGATTGAGCATTGCCAGAACAATAGATAGGTGAAGCTCTCTATTGTGGCTTGGGAGATTTTCAAAAAGTTCAAAAGGTCTAGAGGCTCAGTGTACAGGATTCTGAACAGGCTAAACAATATATGGATGGTGAATTGGTCTTCAAAACAATGGCAATAAAGATTCACCTGCTTATGGTATTTCGCCATTAACATCAAGCAATCATTGCTTCAATGGCTCATTATCCACAATGGCATTTGATGTGGCCCCAGAATAAAGATGGATGGCATTGTTGATAGAAAATATACATCTTATGGCACTGTGGAGGATTTTCCCCCCCCTCTTCTACAACTATAAACATGCTAAGCAGTTTTGGCTACCTTTTCAACCGTACTATAGCAAATTCACATTCTAATTTAGCCACAATGAAATTCTACTAGGTTCTTGCTATAGAATGAATCATGTTCTTTGTAATCTTTGGAGA
Source organism: Ceratopteris richardii (assembly GCA_020310875.1). Taxonomy (NCBI): domain Eukaryota; kingdom Viridiplantae; phylum Streptophyta; class Polypodiopsida; order Polypodiales; family Pteridaceae; genus Ceratopteris; species Ceratopteris richardii. Next base: position 116,550,255 of record CM035426.1, read on the forward strand.
GTCCACACTCTATGGTTCATTTGAAAAAGTAGAAATGCAGCTCTCTTCAACAAGAGATTCAATAGTTTCTTCTTGGCCTTCTACCAGGGTTTTAGGAAGATTGCTATGAAATGTCTCTCAGCCAAGGAGGCTCCTGCTGCATATTTTTAGCTATAAAAATTTCTCCAAGACTTACCTCCCAACCAATGGAGAGATTCCCTCATGAAATTGTACTCTAATGTCAGAGTTGATATGATCTTCTCTTGTATAAGCTCCTAGTTTGTGCTCGTCACTCTGTTGAGTGTTATTGTAAGCTCTATCTGAGCTTGATTTCTTGTGTACTTTGTTGAGCATCTGCCTATGAAGAGTTGGTCTCCTTCCCTGGGCATATGTACATTTTCTATGTTTAATTCATCTATCTTGTTGTTCCAAAAAAAATTTACAAAGTCCTTTACCATGGTGATCACTCGATGGAACCAAGCTATATAGTCCACAAGAAATTCCTAAGATACTTCTTGCAAAAAAAGGAAGGCGTGAGTCTCCCATTTAACATTTTTAAACATAGATTTCCTAAGAAAACAAAAATTCTATATGATATACCTTTCATCACCATCATATCTGGTAGCTTGGAAATTAAAAGATCCACAAATGTTTGGGAGTTTCTTATCGCTTGGAGGGATGTGACTTGGTACTTCATCCATTTCTTTATTTCATCTTCTCGAGTATCTTTAATGCTCATCACATCCTTAATTTGACTCTTGTTGTTCTTGCTCTTCAATTGCTCATCCTCATCCTTCTTGTTCTTGGTCTTTAATTAATCATTTTGATTTTTTCGTCTACTTGAATCTTCGTTGCTACTATCCATAGGAGCAATCGAAGGATAAATTTTTCTTTTTGTCCTCTTTTTCCTACCCATTCATACGAATGATAGTTCTAAAAGTCTTTTAACTAATAAGAACAACATTATAGACGTTCCAAAATCTACATGAACCTTGCAATACTTGTACACATATATAAGAAAAATCTCCAAGTGTGGATGCAGCCAAATTTTCTTGCATTTACATAAGCTATCTTCATTTGATGAAGTGCGCAAAAGAATTTACAGATACACAGATTGTTTCAAGTTGTCGATCTTTGGCACAAAATTCACATATGGACAAACACAAAATATCCTTTGTATATACTACACTTACAAAGAATCTTCATAAGAGATTATTAACGATTCTTCTCCTTTATTATGCCCTGATGGAAAACATGATCACATAGTGCAAAAACCAAGGATGAAACATTTTTTGATCCCTCTCCATTGCATACATGAAGTTAGATATAATAGAGTATACAAAAAAAATGCTCTTATGTACACAAATAGTTTTGAGCTCCATTAGAGTCAATATGAGCACACAATGCAAAAAAAATGGAGGGAAAAAAATATGAACCCCCACCTTTGCACTTGGATCATGTTGGCCCTAAGCAACTTCAATAATGGAATAAAGTAAGGGAGAAGTTTGAAAAACGAGGTAAGTTCACCTTGTACCCGTGTTATAGATAGCATATAAGCTGATAGACAAAATAAGGAGATGCAAAGGGAAGGAAATTATTTTTGGAAATTATGCCACCTATGTGCAAAAATGTCTCATACAAGAGTTAACACATATGATAAATTCCATTTTTCTTGAAACATACTAATTTTTCCAAATACGCAAAGAGAGCATCATTCAAATATAATATGTAGCCTCTAACATTTCCTATAAAGGAAATAGAAGGAAGCAAGTTAGTATTTTTTTCTGCGTGGCGCTCATGAGCTCAAATCCTTAGATTGATATGAACATTTGTATGACAACCAAAAAAGAAGAATCCTATAAAGGCCATGAAGAAATGTAAGAAAGTGCGCACTTTTTGAGGTTCTATGGAAGACAAATAGAGTATGCTTTGGTGCTAAGTCAAAGAGGTTACCACAAGATAGAAGAAGCCATACTTGGTAAGGAACAGCAGCCAGAAGTGCATTCAAGGATGTAAAAGAGGTACCATTGAGTTGAAGGAAGAATACAACCCAGTAGACATGATGGAATTATCAAAGCAAGAAAAAAGGAAAACCACTTCCAGCTCTCTCTCTCTCTCTCATCCCTTGCATGAAGAGATGGAAGGGAATGAGGAAATAAATAAAAAACGTGTAGGATTAAAAGGAGGGAGGGGAAGAATAGGCATAATAGGCTGAAGTTGTCAAGTAGATTCTCTCTCAGTTAAGGTTGAATTACTTGAAAGGTACCCCTGCGCAAAGTTGTACGCTTCATGGGCAAGGAGCATCTCTCATGGCCGCTTGTCGGCCTGAAAATTGGAAAGCATATCGCAAATGAGGGCATGGCTGCAATCAGGGATCGACGAGAACACCGAACGTAAAGCAAGGAGAGAGGAATCAGGATCCGTTGTAAATGGTCACCAGCTGCTTGCAGAGCTCGAGAATGGGTGTCCGCAGCCCGACATCGCTGACCTGCACATGGTACAGTGTTGTACCTGAAGACGGCAAAACACATCGTACTCCTGATTATTTTTCTTTCAATGAAGTCAATGATATGGGCCAGGAGTACTGCACATCCCATCAATCGTCTTCGGAACATAATCCGCGAGCGGGGCTGTCTAAAGATAATGAGTCTCGTCTTCATACGGCGGTTCTCTCGGCTTGATTCTCATCTCTCTGGGGAAGCGCGGCACATGGAGCTTTTTGCCGGTTAAGTTGGCTCGATGGTGATGAATTGTTATCTATACTTTTATCTATGAGCTGCGCAGTTCATGACCACCGTATCTATACCATTTCATGGAATGAGGATTGTTGCGCGAGCATCAGAACTTCCTACACTATCTGAGGAACTGATTATTCCAGTCATCAAGCCAGCCAATGCCGACCGTCAATTTGAAAAGGATACTACCGAGATGAAAAGATCATGTTGCCTCTGGTAAAGTCGTCTTCATCGTAATATGGCGTACTGCTATGATTTCAACCAAAGTGTTATCTATAATCTTGTCGACCGCTGTTCCTCCATTACCTGCATCTTTATGAGTCGTCTTGTTTTTCATGGCATAGTTGCACGTAACCATAGCGTTTTCTCTCTCTCTCTCTCTCTCTCTCTCTCTCTCTCTCTCTCTCTCTCTCTCTCTCTCTCCATGTTCCATCAAAGAAACGTTTAAGAAACGCATCAAAGCTCCAACTTGTGCCTTCTCTGTAGAAAAATCTTCTTTGCTGCAGATACAGGTGTTTGTATACAGTTGCCTGTACTCGTTAGCATGGTCTGCTACAAGACGTACAGCTGCCTACACTCGCAGACAATTCAACAGGAGACATCGATAAAACTGCTGGACATTATATGAGAGTATCACGTGGTGTTTTCAACAGAAGTGCATGTAGGTGATTACTTTTGGTAGTAAATTCGCAAATATTTTCGAGAATTACTTTTTTCTTAATCGTAATAAGATTCGATCCGTGAAGCTCCTCCCCGATATCATCATGTGACCAATATGCATTTGAATAATTCATGTGACCAATATCGTTTCGATAGAACATACTTTGTATATTGGTAATCTCGAGTACATGTTGAAAATCAGAATTTTTTGATTCTAGCGAATTATTGAACATATCTTTCTCCTCTCCTTTTAATTTCTGAGGACTTTATATTGGTAATCTCAATAGCTGCGTAGCTCCTAATGATGATTATTTGATAAAAGCTGCATTTTACTTTAGAGAACAGCTTAAGTAATAGATCAACTACATGCACCAGCATGATATTTGTAGCAAAGATATTTTCCATGGGAAGAACTTCAAAAAGATATGAGGGAAGGAAAAGAAGCATATCCACAAATTTATGAAGGACAGCGCTTATCCATTGGATCCTCATACGAAGAAGGCCAAGACTGCTGCACTTCTCATCGTTTCCATCAATCGTTTGAAAAATATAATCGTCGAGTGCGGCTGTCTAAAGATCATGACTCGAGTTTTCGCATCGCGGTGCTCTCACCTGCATACTCATCTCTGTGCGGAAGCACGGCACATGGAGCTTTTTCCGGTTAAGCTGGCTCGATGGTGATGAACTTGCAAGGGGGCAGAGTCCCAGTGTCTCTCAGATGACGCAGATAACCTTTGCGAATTATCTTTCTCATCGAGCACGTTGTTAAATGATAGTGGCTAGGCATATCTCCATAGTGTATAATCTGCCAACCCTTAAGAAAAGGTTACCAACCATATTCTGTGCCGCGTATGATGAGACGCAGTGCATCGTCCTCCTGTAAGGCGTTGTATGGAGGATCAGTTGTTAGATATGCGAGGTGTATCTTACTCAACATATCGAGTATTTGTAGAATCTGGATTGATAATTGTGCATCAGATGATCGCAAAGTTAAGGAAGAAATAATCATTCAAGCCATCAACAAACAGTAGTACGCCGTACATCTTCGGAGGAGACTACCGAAATGGCAACGTCAATCTTGCTTCTTGTAAAGGCGATGTCGTAATATGGCACATGGCTACGAATTCGATCAAACTGTTATCTATAATCTCATCTATGACCTGCGCCGTCGAAGAGCATCGTATATACGTACCATTTCAATGTAAACTCGCTGTCATGTTGTCCTGGCGTATTCATGGAATGTCGATCGTTACGCGAGCATCAGACCTTTGTACACTATCTGAGGAATAACATTCTGTCTGTGAAGCTCCTCCCTGAGAACAATATCATTTTCTCCTAGCTTCCAGAAACCTAGACTCCTTCGCGCTCTATTATTCTCTCAGTTCTTATCATGCATGTGAGTAGACTCCTTCGCGATCTATAATATTATCATTTCTTTTAGTACCTGTGAGTAGAGCACATTGTGTCTAGAGAATCTAACATGGTGCTAGAAAATCGCTTATCAGAAAATTCATTAAAGCGTTCCATTACTTGTACTAACTATCCAGTTTACGCAGAATTCAACTTAGCGGATGCCCAAAATCATTTGCCCTATGTCCAAAAATCACTTTGCGGTCAACTCAATTGGCCTGACCCTCAAATACTGATGTTTAGAGAAATCCCTAGACTTTATTGACAGATAGGGTACTTGTACCTCACTCGGTCTTGTAATTCTCTCTTTTTAATTTAAAGGTATGTTGCCTAAAAGACATTGACATGCTCTGATGAAGTAAAAAAATTAAACTGCACAAACAATTGAGTTCATCTAAAGAGTTAATACAGGAAACAACAGGTACATTACTCAAGTGACGCTTATGCGATCCAAGGCCTTTTCTAATATGTTTTTCGCTGTATGGAAGCTCCACATAATGCATGTACATAATCATTTCACATGCTTGTACCACAGCATTGTCTCTTTCTCTCTCTCTCTCTCTCTTCATGTTCCATCAAAGAAATGTTTAAGAAACGCATCAGAGCTCCAACTTGTGCCTTCTCTGTAGAAAAAGCTTCTTTGCTGCAGATACAGGTGTTTGTATACAGTTGCCTACGAGAGGTACAGCTGCCTACACTCGCAGACAGACATATGTAAAAGCCAAGTAGACATTGATCTTGCCGAGTGGAATGTGTACGTTCATATCGATAAAACTGCTGGACATTATATGAGGGTATCACATGGTCTTTTCAACAGCAGTGAATACAGGTGATTAGGTTTGGAAGTACATTCTTCTTGACGGCAAGGACGATCGCAAGTATTCTGTCCGTGAAGCTGCTTTCTGATATCATCATGTGACCAATATGCATTTGAATAATTCATGTGACCAATATCGATTCGATAGAACATACTTTGTATTTTGGTAATCTCGAGTACGTGTTGAAGATCAGATCTTTTTGCTTTTAGCGAATTATTGAACATATCTTTCTCTTCTCCTTCTAGCTCAATACCTGCGTAGCTCCTAATGATGATTATTTGATAATAGCTGCATTCTACTTTAGAGAAAACCTTAAGTAATAGATCCACTACATGCACCAGCATGATATTTGTAGCGAAAATATTTTCCATGTGAAGAACTTCAAAAACATATGAGGGAAGCAAAAGAAGCATTTGCACAAATTTATGAAGGACAGCGTTTATCCATTGGATCCTCATACGAAAAAGGCCAGGAGTGCTGCACTTTCTATCCTTTCCATCGATTGTTTTAAAAATATAACCGTCGTGCGGCTATCTAAAGATCGAGTCAGATCATGACTCGAGTTTTCGCATGTTGGTGCACTGGGCTTGATGCTCATCTCCGTGCGGAAGCGCGGCACATGGAGCTTTTACCGGTTAAGCTGGCTCGATCATGATGAACTTCCAAGGGGGCGGATTCCCAGTGTCTCTCACATGGTGGAGATGACCTTTACGAATTATCTTTCTCATCGACCACGTTGTTAACTGATAGTGGGTAGGCATATTTGCATGGTGTATAATGTACCAACTGTTAAGAAATGGTGACTTCAACCAGATTCTGCGCCAATCTGCAAGCATCATAAGATGAGACGCAATGCATCCTCCTCTTGTAAGGTGTTATATGGAGGATCAATTGTAAACATTATATTATAGGCTTTCGTTTATGAAGAACTCAACTTAGCGGATGCCCAAAATCAGTTGCCGAATGTCCAAACATCACTTAGCAATCAACTCGAATTGGCGTGACCCTCAAATAGTGATCTTTAGAGAAATCCCTAGACTTTATTGAAAGATAGGGTATTTGTACCTCACTTGGTGTTGTAATGCTCTTTTTTGAATTTAAATGTATGTTGACTAAAAGAAATTGACATGCCCTGATGAAGTAAAAAAATGAAACTGCTATCAGAAGGACATGAGGTGCTCAAACAATTGAGTTCATCTAAAGAGTGAATACAGAAAACAAGTGATGCGTATGCAATACAAGGCCTTTTCTTATATGTTTTTCACTGGATGGAAGCTCCTCATAATGCTTGTACTGAAATATTTAGTCCGTAGACGGATAGATGCACGATAAAACTACAGTGGTGGCCTGTATATGGATTCTGTCATTGAGACTTCGCTTACACAATTAAGGAAAAGAATCAAGAACTGTAGGAGTGTCGGTCATTTAAAAATTCTATTATCTTTGTAATAAAAAGGAGATAGAAGTAAAACTGAGGGAGTGTCCGTCATTTTATAATTAAAAAAAAGTCAAAACTCTAGGAGTGTCAATGCTTGCGGCCAAAAACTTTGATGATCGAAAGATAATTTGTGCAGCAACCCAATCAAAATCTTGTTGGAGCTTTCTGCTTGGCCGTTTGCCCTTGGATAGTAAGCACATTACTTTTTATGAAAAACTCTGTACCTGTCAAATATAAATTAGAGCAATTGATTTACAAAATGTGTGCCCCTATCGCTAGTGATTTCCAATGGGCAACCAAATCTTGAGAAAATACGTTTATATTAGAACTTAGATACTATTAAGGATGTGCAGTCCACAGTAGCTTTAGCCTCTATCCATTTAGTTGCATAACATGTGACCATCAAAATATACTTCTTACCCCCAGGTTGACCACTTGGACTAATGAGTCCTATGAAATAAAGACCCCATCGTTCAAATGGGTGCCATCCTGTAGATATGATCAATGGTTGGAAATTCAACCTCGTCGGCGTGGGAGCACATCTCTAGCAAATGTGGCATTCTTTAGCAAACTTAATCACATCGCGGTAGATATGAGGCCACCATAGTCCATTGTGGATGATTCTGTGAGCCAAATCTTCTCCTTTTAGATGTCCTTCACTGTGTGCTACCTCAAGCAAAAGTTTACCTCCTCCGGATAAACACACTTCCTCAAGATACCATCCTGACAATATCTATATAAATTCCCACTTATAGGTAAGTATGCTTTGGTTTAAAGGAGCAATCTTCTCTTTTCTATAGGTGTCAAGTGTTCTGGGAGTTTTCCAATAGTGAGAAAATGGAGAATTCCATCATACCAATGAGCCTGACTTGCTACTAGGAAGAGATTACTATCCACCAGCTCATCATTAATACCTGCTGCCTTCTCACTCATTGCAATCCTGGATACTTGATTTTCCATGTAGTGCTCTCTTCCTAGCTTAATATGAATATCAAAGTTAAATTCTTGAAATAGGAGTAACCATCTCCAAACTCTTCCAGCCACTCTAGGCTTGTTTATCAAGTACTTCAAAGGCTGATGGTCAGATATGACTATAAAATGTACATCGAGAAGGTAATGCCGAAACATTTGAAGAGCAAATACAATAGCCAAACCTTCCCTTTCGATCGTGCTGTAGTTTCTTTCGGCCTTGGTAAGTAGCTTGCTAGCATAGGAAATAGGTCTATCAATCTTATGCGATGATGGTTGATCCAAAACTACACCAACAGCATGAAGACTCGTATATGTATGCACATGTAACTCCAATGACCAGTTAGGAACACTTAAAAGTGGAGCAGTACATAATCTCAGTTTTAGTTCACAAGATGCTTTCTCAGCGTCAGGGCTCCATGAGAAGGGGACCTTTTTACTGGTAAGCCTTGACAAGGGCTTAGCTATTTCTGAATACATTCGTATAAATATTCTATGGTATCCTGTATGACCCAAAAAACTTTGCACGTCCTTTGGGGTTTGTGGAATAGGCATGGAAAGGATAGCAGTAACCTTTGCAGGGTCAACCGTTATCCCTTCAGCAGATACTATGTGACCAAGAAGAGTGCCCTTCGTGACCAAAAAGTGACATTTAGCAGGATTTAACTTCAAGCCTGTTTTGAGAAATTGCTCAAAGATTTCCTTTAGTTTTTCCAAATGATCATCGAAGTCTTGAACCGCTGCTCTTCTATCTGTGCCTTAAAACACTAAAAAGTCATCCATGAAAATGCGTAGAAAAGTTGTTAACCACTTGCCCAATATCAGATACATTGTTCTATTAAATGAAGTTGGTGCATAGTTTCAAGCCAAAAGCCATGCGGGTATAGACATAAGTGCCCCACAGAGTAACAAAGGCTATTTTGTCCCTATCATCAGGATGGACCACTATCTGATTGTAGCCACTAAAACCATCCAAGAAGCTATACAAAGTGTGACCGGCTACTTCCTCAAGTACTTGCTCTTTAAAGGGTTGAGGAAATCCACCTTGAACAGTCACTTTATTTAAGGCACAAAAATCAACGTAGACTCTTATTTTTCCACTATTTTTCTTGGGTACAATAACCATAGAAGAAAGCCACTTGGAATGTTCTACTCGAACAATTATACCTGCTTCTTCTAGTTTTGTAATTTCCAACTTTACCGCCTCTGGATACTTTGGATTGAGTCGATACGGCCTACTTCTTGCAGGCGTGGCTCCCTCAACTAAGGGTATTTTGTGTAATCCAAGCTCGACTGGTATCCCTGTTAGATCTTTGTAGGACCATGCAAAGACATTTTTGTAAGAAAAAAGTAAAGAAGTTACCTTCTGTAGTAAAGGGGGAAAATGCCATGGCGAGGAGGCCAAGTGGACTACTTGAGGGTTCTCTTCATCCCCTAGATTTACTTCTTGAGCCAGTGTTTCAGGACTAGTCTTGCTTGAGAAATCATCTCAACTGTATACAGGAGTGGACTTTAGCTTATATTCTGCAATATGTTCTCTGGTCCATCCTTGAGGTATATCCAAAAATGGGAGATCTTCTCTGCATTCAGGCTCATAACTTTCCTTCCCTGATACTTCTATATTTGTTGAGCCTTCAAAGTTTGTATTCTCCTATAAACTCTCATTCTCCAACTCCTTGTGAACTTCATGGCCTTTTCCTGCAGCTCCTTCATCTTCAACTTCTTCCTCTATTTCATTGATTTCCGCCGTGCAACACTCTATACTTTCCATCATCCAATTCAATAATATATCTTGTTCTTGGGTTAGTGAGGGCATTACCTGAGTGTCCATAGTATACCCAGTAGTTTTCCCTGAGTCGAATCCTTCTTCCAAATGTAGTTGTAGTTGGCTATTGGTGTTTGTTGAAATCCATTTAATCTTTAATATGTCACTCTTTATTTTTAAATCCATCTTTATGAGTTCGTACAGACTAACCTTATGATGAATACCTTTCAAGCTATGCTCAATGTTTACCATGTGTGTTTCTTCTTGCAGACTTGTAGGTTGATCCTTTAGTTAAGTAGCCATCCTTTCATAAGCTCCTTCAATATTCGCTTGGCCCTTCCACCCAACCTTCTTTTCCTCCTCTTTATCCTAGAGTCCTTCTTCCTCTCTACGGGTTGCCGCTTGTCTAGCTCTAGTCATCATGGGCATTGAAGAAGATGAAACAACATAAGACTGAGTGGTCATACCTTCCACTTGTGGGGAGACTGCAATCATGTGAATTGGAGCGGGGCGGCTCTTTGAGCAATCTTTGGTATAGTGATCCTTGGCCTCTGGACAATGATGACAAGGAGGTGCATCTTCTGGGAGGAAACACCTATTTTGCATATGGCCATACTCACCACAGTGATAACATCAATGGCCTATTATATCTAGGCTTCGTTGGACGATTCTCCTCCCTATTAGGTGCATTTGAAGTACTAGCATAATATGAATCCAGAGCTTGAGAGTTACCTCGTTGTTGTGTACCCCTGAGGTAGCAATAGTCTCTAGCTTCATGACCGTCCTTTCCACAAAATTGACAACTTACCCTGTGAGGACAATTAGCATTGGAATGCCCACTTTTGTTACATATTGTACACCAAATCTGCCTTCTTATATCCTAAGTGGTCCGCAAATCTTCTAATTCACGATGGAGTTGAGCCACCTCATCATTTGGGATGCGACGGCGGTGGCAAGACCTTCTCTTCTTGGTGATTTTGCTGCATTCTTAATGCCTCCAGTTCTTTCCTCAGTTGCCCAATAGGGTCTAGTTCTGCAGCATAATTTGGTTGTGTATCCCCTTCAAAATGTTGCATAGCTTCTTCAATGCGTGATGCTGCTGCAACAAAATCATTGAGGGTTGCATCCAATCTAAGAGACTCACGTAGCTTCTGTTCAGATGACATGGGAAAAGCTTTTTCTATCCATTTTTTAACCAAGAAATCACGTGGAGCATGTGGAAGGCGTGCAACAAGTGCTTTTTTCCTAGTGTGAAGTTCATGGAAGGATTCACCTGATCTTTGCCTTAGGTTCTCTAGCTGGTCTAGAGCTCTTTCTGAGGAGTCACTAGGTCAAAATGTCTATGAGAATGCCGTCTTCAGAGCCTCCAATGTAGCAAAATGGCCATCTACATATTGACTGTACCATTTGTCAACAAGGCCTTTGAATGTGGATGGGAAGAGTACTAGCATTGCATCCTCTCTATTCTGCAGACCTCGTCCACGGAATAAGGAGATGAATCTCCTCACATGATCATCAGCATCCTAATAAGCTTGTCCCTTGAAGGTAGGGAACTTGATATTGAGTCTGGAGAGTAAATGAGAGAGACCCTCCATTTGCACTAGTGTTTCCTCTGGCGTATCTCAGGAGAAGGCTAAGGTTCTCCTATGCTTCTCTTTTGACAGTGGAGTTGCACCCAAATCAATGCATAAATTCAAAGGAGGTTGAGGGGATATTGGTTCACTATTCGAAGATATGGCTGACTTTTTAAGGCTCCTTCGTATATAAAGAGGCTCCTTATCTGCTCGCGTGTGGGTCATGTACCTACTTGAAAGATGCAACAGGGCACAAACAATGAAAAAAGGACTATTTACTGTGCTCAGGGCCTCTCACAAAAATGCAAGTGTCCCACCAGGCATGCCAAACTTTAGAGGAGGTACTAGGGTATCTACTTTTAGCAGGAGACGACCATATGCACTTCCAGTACTTCGCCTACTCAAAGGAGGTTCTCCTTAGGGAAATATACCCATTAACATTTCTGTGAGCAGGCAAGTCTCAATAGTTGCATAGAAATGTAGATACTCAAAAAGAAGATTAATGACAAATGACAATTGTGAAGGATGGAACCGCTCCTTATTCCGAACATATGATTATAATATAGGCAAAGAAATGCTTCAAAAGTTGATGCTTGTGCTAACATGCTAACCGAGAACTAAAAGAATCAATACAAGATATTCGTCCGATCAAGTGAACACATGTAGATGAAGACTTGCACTGATCAGTACAAAAATATGAAGACTTTCTCTATGGGGAAGAGCACTAAAATACCACTAGCTCAGATTGAAGGACAAAACCAAGCCACTGTCTTCCCACTATAGTGCTATTAGCCCTCCACTGGGAAGCCCACACTCTCTATCTTCATTGTGAAGAGAGATGGTGGATGCAATCCAAAGATGAGTAGGTGCTGCTACAACCAGGTTCACACCAGACAACTGAGACTTCAGAGTTGATTATTAGACCCTTTGAGCTTCCTAAATCCACCAAAATATCATCCAAGTACTTTGGAACATGTATCCCAAGAGTTTAAGTCAAGACAGACTAGTTGCGAAATGACTAGCTCCCAAAACTTGTTATTTTTGGACATATACTTGCTGGAAAAACTAAAGAGTGCTCTCAACCTGGTAAGAATTAGATAAATTCCTCTTGGGAAAAGCAAATAGACTTAGCAAGATTCCCAATCCAAGTTAAAACACTTCAAATGATGGACTGAGCACTGAGAACAAGATTCATCAATTTCTGGAACATGCCCACCATTCTCGGGGCCCTGTAGAGATAGACGAGTGAGTAGTAAAATGCAGATATCTCCAAAACTATAAATGCAATGACCTTGAAAATTTTTATGCAGAAAAATACAGTAAGAGCTATCCAACGCACGTTAAAACACTGAAGAATGTTGAGTAGAACTCGAGATATGACCTTCTGAAGTTACTGTTCTGAGTGAGTATAGCAAAGAACAAAACAGAGAAGTAGATGATGATAAATGTATAGATTCACATATGATTACAACCACATTGGCAATGAATCTTTGCACAATGGGAGTAGAATGATAGAGCTATGGAGTAAGCTCTTCAATCTCTACAAAATGACATGAAGTGGTCACGTACAAGGCTTGCTAAGCACCTCTTCCTTCTTGCTCTTTTTATAGCTATTGTTGGAGGGAGTTTTGAATTCGAATTCAAATGGCTCCACTAAAAGTGATCCCCAAAGTTCGGAGATATTCCCTCAGCTCAAAAATTCGTGGTTTTAGGTGTTTAGAGCCACGAATTTGCTTTCACATCATGGATGAGGTAAGCCATCCTTTTCTTTTTTTCTTTTTCCATTTACAAGAGATAAAATACACTCTTTTACAAGAGGTGTTCACATGACTACACATGTGACTTACAAATGATCATAATATCAAGCATATCAAGCATGTAGGCTTGGGTAAAATGCACCAACAATTCCCCCTCAAGCCTAACATGCTTGGCCTCCAAAATAAGTCTTCAATTGTCCTTGATTTCTTGCAAGCCAATCATCAACTTGAATCTACTTAACTTTGTACCATCAAGAGCTTTAGTCAACATGTCTGCACATTGCATATCTGTAGAGACATAGGATAGTTGAATATCCTTGCTCATTAGCTTCTCCCTTACATAATGGTAGTGGACTTCAATATGCTTGGTTCTAGCATGGTATACCGGATTAGCTGCTAGATGTAGTGAGCTTGTGTTGTCACCAAAAATGTGAGGTGTTGAAGAATGAAGTCCAAGATCTCTGTACAAAGACTTTAACCACATGATTTCCTGAGTTGCATTAGCCAAACCTCTATATTCGGCTTTGATAGAAGATAATGCCACGGTTGGTTGCTTCTTCGATGACCAAGAAATGATTTTTGAACTTGCAAACGATATATACCCGGATGTGCTTCTTCTATCATCTCTAGATCCGGCCCAATCTGCATCTGAGTAGACCTTTAGCTCAATATCTGAAGTGTATGAATAGAACAAACCTTCATTCATGGTCCCCTTTAGGTACTTGAGGACTATCTTGGGGGCTTCCATATGTGGTCTTCTCGGCTTATGCATAAATTGGCTCAATATGCTAACACTATAGCATATATCCACCCTTGTGAGAGTGGCATAATTCAAACTTCCAAACAAGCTTTGATAGCTTGTGATGTCTTCAATTTGCTCTCCTTCATAAGCACTAAGCTTATGATTTTGCTCCATAGGTGTACCTGCACACTTGGTATTTTCCATCTTGAATTTGACGAGCATGTCATGCACATACTTCCTTTGTGTGATGTATATACCTGAATCTATGTAGATTAACTCCAATCCAAGAAAATAAGTGAGTGGTCCGAGGTCACTTACTTTGAACTCCTCCTTCATTTGACTATTTACTTGTTTGATTCCTTCAAGATCATTGCCTATGATAATAATATCATCAAAATACACACATAAATAGATCACTTCAAATCCATTCCTCTTTATAAACAAAGAGGTATCCGCTTTGCTAGCTTTGAATCCTTGGTCCTGCAAATAAGTCACCAATCTGAAATTCCAAGCTCTTGGAGCTTGCTTCAATCCATACAAAGCTTTCTTTAGTTTGCATACATACCTAGGATGATGTGCATCCTCATATCCAGGAGGTTGTGCCATATACACTTCCTCATAAATCCATCCATTCAAGAAAGCATTCTTTACATCAAGTTGATAGAGATTCAAATTTCTAGATGTAGCAAGACTAATGAGAACCCTATTGTAGGCATTTTTGCAACAGAAGAGAAAGTCTCCTCATAATCAATACCATGGGTTTGAGCAAACCCTTTAGCAACTAACCTTGCTTTGTGTCTATTTATACTTCCATCTAGATTCCTCTTGATTTTGTATATCCATCGAGATCCAATTACCTTCATAGATGGCTTGTTAGGTACAAGCTCCCAAGTGTCATTCTCCTTCAAGGCTTCCATTTCTTCATCCATTGCATCTCTCCAAACTTTCTTGCTTTGTGCTTCTTCGAATGTGGTGGCTCTTCATTGGTTGAATCCTTTGCAATGTAGATTGAGTGCTTGGTGACCAAAGAAGTATCATAACCAAACCTCTCTGGTTTCTTCTTCTCCCTTGAAGACCTCCTAAGTGGTTGATGTGAGCTCTTGGGTCCATATGTAGCATCCTGCATCTTTGCTTTACCTTTGTTCTTCCATAGCTTTAGTCTTTCCAAGTCTTCTAGGTCAATCTCCGAATCACTTTCTTCAATCTACTTTGGCTCCTTTGGTTGAAGTGATGCAAAATCTTCATCCAAGTCATAAGGCAGCTTCACTTTCCTATCATCATCAGACCATGATTTGTTTTCATCAAAAATTACATCTCTACTCACACAAAATCCTTTATTGGTGGGATTGTACAATCTATATCCTTTTTGGTTTTGTTCATAACCAATGAATACACAGTTCTTTGCCTTGGGATCCAATTTCCCTCTTACTTGAGAAGGAATGTGAGCATAGGCTAAGCATCCAAAGATTTTACAATGCTCTAGACTAGGTCTTCTTTCATTCCACACCTCATATGGAGTGGTTCCATCTAGTGACTTAGATGGAAGTCTATTTATGAGATATGTGGTTGTAGACACAGCGTTTACCCATAGGTAGTTTGGCAATCCCTTTTCGTTGAGCATGGACCTTGCAGCTTCGACAATAGCTCTGTTTCTCCTCTCTGCTACACCATTGAGTTCAGATGTATACCTTGTAGTGACTTCCCTTTTAATGCCTCTTTATTGCAAGAAGGCATCAAATTCAGAAGAGAAGTATTCTCCTCCACCATCTGATCTGAGTCTTTTCAAATTCCTACCTGTTTGGTTTTCAACAAGAGCAATATACTTCTTAAAGCAATTAAACACTTCATCCTTGTGCTTCATGAAAAATAAAATGGTCCACCTGCTACAATCATCTATGAAGGACACATAATATCTTGAGCCTGATATAGATGGCTCCTTACTTGTACCCCACACATCCGTGTGCACTAGATTCAAAGGGTTTTGATACATATATCCTTTCTTATTGAAAGGTTGTCTATGAGCCTTGCCGAGTTGACAAGCTTCACACTTATAAATCATGTGTTGCCTTGTGATATTTGGCAAACCAATTACACTTTGGTCCTTGCTAATTTGTTTGAGTGTCCTCTGACCAATGTTAGCAAGCCTTTTGTGCCATATCTCCAACTCTGTTAGAGTTTGAGATCCATAGTTAAACAAAGCTATGTTCTTTGTATCTTCCACTTCGAAAGTGAAAAGCCTTCCTGTCTTTTCTCCTTTTGCAATCCTTTGAAAGCCTTGCCTTGGGTCTTCAACATATGCCCCAAATCGGTTGAATCTAACCTGCAATCCTTTTTCATAATTTGTCCAACACTTATTAAATTTTTGGTAATTGTAGGGACATACAAAACTTTGCTTAAGAGGTTCATATTTCCATCTGATGTCTTCACATTACCTATCTTCTCCACTGAGTGCTTTGTGTCATCTCCTGTCTGCACTTCATGCTTGTTATGAGGATCTTCCAAATCAAAAAGTAACGCCACATTTCCTGCTACATGGTTTGAGCATCCCAAATCAATGTAAAATATGTGATCATTATCTTTACCCTTCTTCACTGATAGATTCATAATCAATAACGAATCTTCTTGAATTTGGTCCTCTGCATAGTTATTGTAGTCTCTTCTTCCTCTATGGCCACTCTGATAGTTGTTGTTGTTGTTGTAATTGTTGTTGTAGTAGTTGTTGTTGTAACCTACATTGTATCTGCCTCTATTTGATCCATAGCCACCTCTATTGAATCCTCTTCCTCTTGAGTTCCTCGGGTTCCTGAAACATTCTTCAGTAGTATGATTAGATAAGCCACATATATTGCAAGGTTGAGATGATTGGAATCTCCCCCAGCCTTGCTTTCCACCTCTACCTCTTCCTCTAGCTCTTCCTCTACCTGCAAAGTTTGCTTGGAAAGAGCTACCTTCATCTTCATTCTTCCTATTCTTTGACTTGTCCTTGACCTTAGCTTTATCAGAATATAAGGCAGAAGTTTGATTACCTCTTGAGGACTCACCACCTTTGCTAATCTTTACTTCATGAGTGAAGAGTTGGCCCATGAGTGTGTTGAGGTTGGGTACATGCATATCCATGTATAAATCCATGGCTGTTGTGAATGACTCCCACTTGTCATCTGCTTTGATTCCATTTATGATTTGTCTAATGGTTTGCTCCTCTTCAAATACCTCTCCAATGCTTGCAAGTTGGTCAGAAATCTCCTTCATCTTTGTGACATAATCAGTCACATTTTGCTTCGGGCTTTTCTTCATTGTTGTGAACTCCATCCACAATTGGTTCTTCCTTGCTCAAGTGTTGGAAGAGAAGAAAGAAGCAAGTGCATTCCAGGTCTCTCTTGATGTCTTGCATCCCTTGACATGAGTTAAAAGAAAATCAGAGATTGAGTTTAGAATATAGGACCTTGCCAGTGCATCCTTCAAACACCAATTTGAAAGTCCTTCCACTTCTTCATGTGATGGTTTCCCTTTGTTCCTCATGGTTGGCATTGCTTCATCTCCGGATATGAATCCATATAGATTCCTCCCTTGAAGGTAAGCCTCCATCCTTAGAGACCATGCCGGGTAGTTGTTTTGATCCAATTTGTCAATTGTTGATGGAAATCCATCTCCCATGTTGCTTGACTATGCTCTGATACCACTGTGAAGAGAGATGGTGGATGCAATCCAAAGATGAGTAGGTGCGGCTACAATCAGCTTCACACCAGCCAACTAAGACTTCAGAGTTGATTAGTAGACCCTTTGAGCTTCCTAAATCCACCAAAATATCATCCAAGTACTTTGGAACATGTATCCCAAAAGTTTAAGTCAAGACAGACTAGTTGCAAAATGACTAGCTCCCAAAACTTGCTATTTTTGGACATACACCTGCTGGAAAAACTGAACAGTGCTCTCAACCTGGTAAGAATTAGATACATTCCTTTTGGGCATAGCAAATAGACTTAGCAAGCTTCCCAATCCAAGTTAAAACACTTCAAATGATGGACTAAGCACTAAGAACAAGATTCATCAATTTTTGGAACATGCCCACCATTCTCGGGGCTTTGTAGCGATACACCAGTGAGTATGCAGATATCTCCAAACTTGTAAATCCAATGACCTTGCAAATTTATATTCAGACAGAACACAGTACGAGCTATCCAACACACGTTAAAACACTGAAAAATGTTTAGTAGAACTCGAGATATGACCTTCTAAAGTTACTGCTCTGAGTGAGTATAGCAGAAAACAAAACAGAGAAGTAGATGATGATAAATGTATAGATTCACATATGATTACAACCACATTGGTAATGAATCTTTGCACAATGGGAGTAGAATGATAGAGCTATGGAGTAAGCTCTTCAATCTCTACAAAATGTCATGAAGTGGTCACATACAAAGCTTGCTAATTGCCTCTTCCTTCTTGCTCTTTTTATAGCTATTCTTGGAGGGAGTTTTGAATTCAAATTTGTATCCCAATGAGTACTAGTCCATGGATTTTATAGACTCCAATAGGCCAAGAGGGCTTGCCGATTCCTCACGTTCACTGAATATGCGCCGATTGATTGCCCCAAAAATGGAGGGGTAGGCCAAATATGGCTCTGGCAACCTACTTTTATTAGTTCCCCAAATTACCTTCTCAAATATAACTTCGAACATCGTCAGGGTTACGAAGAAATATTCCTTGCAAAAATTCTCACTTTGAGATTTAATGATAACAATGTGCTGTCCTTACGCGAGTTCCACTTTTCCCATCCCTCTTCCATCTTCACAAATATGACGAATTGTTTCAAGAAGTATCATTTGCCACCATCACTAATTTTTATCTTTATTGGTCATTGCCATAGGTGGTATGCCCAATCCTTCGCAACATATCCCATGATGAGGGTTTCGCTCGTTCATGCACTCAATGCATTCCACATCATCGGGCCAAACCTTGAAGCTTAGCATAATTAATGTTACTGAGAGCAACAATTTTGTGAAGACTACAAGCAATGGCTTAGCAAGACTGATCTCTGTCGGATGCCAAACACCATGGCATGGAGCTAGCCACAATCGGAAGTGTCTCTCAAAGGTCCACCGCCAAACAACAATGTGACCATTTCCCCATACCCGTCGCCATAACATTTGTCTAGGTCAAAGTTCTTCGGCTCTTGACTTTGATGGACTAGTTCTCCTTTCATGAAGATGGTGCCATAATGATATGGTCGTTTATCCTTCAATATGACCGAATTGGCCACACTAGCAAATTGGATTTTGCCATTAATCATAGCTGTCTCCTTTTAAACTTCTCGGGCTGTACATTCTTCCCAATTCTCTCTAAAATCGAGATGGCCACATCCACTTTGGATTTCTACTATGCGGAGGTGGGGTGGCACGATGGGCTAGCATAGATGTTGATGGGGGTTGTCTGTGGTTGCAAAAAACGTGGGAATGACTGAAGCTGATGGTGCTGGAAATGGAGGAGGGGATGGAGGAGGCGGAGGTGGAGGCAGTGGAGGAGGAGGGTAGGCTGTGGAGGTGGAGGGGGAGAGGGAGATGGTGAGGCCGGGGGTGTAGGGAAGAGAGAGAGAGAGACCGAGAGAGAGAGAGAGAGAGGGAGAGAGGGGGTGGTGGGGGGAGTGGGTTGAGGGGTCCGCGCGGGGAAGGAGGGAAGGGCGGGGGTGGTGGGGGAAAGGAGGAGGGAAGGGCGGGGGTAGTGGGGGGAGAGAGGAGGGGGTGGCGGGGAGAGAAGGTGCGGGGGTGGTGGGGGGAAAGAGGAGGGAAGGGCAAGGGTGGTGGGGGGAGAGAGGAGGGGGTGGAAGGCAGAGGGGCTATGGGGCTGGTGGGGGGAAGGAGGAGGGAAGGGCGGTGATGGTGGGGGGACAGAGGAGGGGGTTGAGGGGAGAGAGGTTGCACGTGTGGTGGGGGGAGAGAGGAGGGGGTGGCAGGGAGAGGGAGAGAGAGGGAGAGAGAGAGAGAGAGAGAGAGAGAGAGAGAGAGAGAGAGAGAGAGAGAGAGAGAGAGAGAGAGAGAGAGAGAGAGAGAAAGAGAGAGGGGATGGCTGGGGTCGTGGTCTGAAGGGGCCGTGGGGGAAAAGATGCGGGAGGAGTGGGGCTACGGGGGAGGGATAAAGAGAGAGGGAGAGAGAGAGAGAGAGAGAGAGAGAGAGAGAGAGAGAGAGAGAGAGAGAGAGAGAGAGAGAGAGAGAGAGAGGGGATGGCGGGGGGAGTGGTGTGAGGGGGTCACGGGGGAAAAGATGTGGGGGGAGTGGGGGCTGGGGGGGAGGGGAGAGAGAGAGAGAGAGAGAGAGAGAGAGAGAGAGAGGGAGAGAGAGAGAGAGAGAGAGAGAGAGAGAGAGAGAGAGGGAGTGAGAGAGAGAGAGGGGATGGTAGGGGGAGTGGTCTGAGGGGGTCACAGGGGAAAAGATGGGAGAGGAGTGGGGGCTGCGGGGGAGGGAGGGGAGAGAGAGAGAGAGAGAGAGAGAGAGAGAGAGAGAGAGAGAGAGAGAGAGAGAGAGGGAGAGAGAGGGAGAGAGGATGGGGGAGGGGGAGAGAAGAGGGGGTGGCAGGGAGAGAGGCTGTGGGGGTGGTGGGGGGAAGGAGGAGGGAAGGGCAGTGATGGTGGGGGGAGAGATGGGGGGGACGGGGAGAGAGGCGAGAGAGGGGATTCGGAAGCACTACAGGCTCCATTAACAGAAACTCTAGAATGCCATTACCAAAAAGGGTACTGACAGCTTTAATGAAAGCCTTTCTAGCACGAATGTCCTTGAGGGACTCAAGAATAAAGTCCCACTCTATTCTATCATAAACTTTGTCAAAGTCAAATTTGAGGAAGTAGAAATGTTGGTTAGACTCATTAGCATGCTCAATACCTTCCCAAATCGAGATAAAGGCATCTAGAATGTACCTACCTTTTATGAATTCTTCTTGTTCATGCAATACAATATCTTTCATTATGGTGCTTAATCTCCTAGTAACGGAGGAGGCAAAGATTTTATAGATGGTGGTCAAACAAGTGATAGATCTCCAGTTATTCAAGCCCTCTTTAGACCCTTTCTTGTGAATGAGTTTTACAACTCATGTGTTGATCTCAATAGGAAGAGTGTCTCTACTAACAGCTTCTTTCCAACTCAAGAGAAGAAACGGAGCAAAGAAATCTTTTAGAACCATGAAAAAATCATTGGGAAGGCCATCAAGGCCGGGAGATTTGCAGGGTTTCAATTTACCAATGGTTTCTTTAACCTCACCGGTAATGAGCGGCAGGTCCAACAGGGAAGCCACGCATAGAGGAATAGAATTTTTCCTCTTGAGAGCAATGCGGGCTCTCGCTCCGCGGGTATCCTCCCCATAGTTGGGAGAGCTACATAAAACATTGGTAAAGAAGCTGGCAGCCTCCTGCAAATTCTCCTCACCATTGATAGCAAATCCACTAGACTCTTTCATAAACATAGGTATGAAGTCTTTGCACTTCTTTTTCATTAGCAAAGCAAACATAATTTGTTAGGTCTATCCACATTCCCAACTTTGTATTCTCTTGATGCAGAGAGAACACTACTAGCTTCAATGTACTCTTCATATTTTAATCTGTCTTGAAGGTATGAAATCCTTTCCAACATACCTTGGGTAGGGTCAGGAGAGGCAGAGAGGAGACTGGTTTCCCATGAGATGTGGTTCGATTGCAAGACCTAAGTTTTTTCTTAAGAAACTTGTAATGAGTGAAGAGGGATTGGATATCTTTGATGGCTCTAACCCAAGCTAAAAATGGGTTGGTCTTATACTTAAAATGGTGAGAGATGATCTCTTTAGTCTTCTCAATCACATAGGAGATTCTGACCGGTCAAGGTGAGGCCATCCAACCTTGACATTAGGGCATTTTTTTGAGAGACACAGTAAGGGGAAAGTGTTCATATATGTTTATGGAGAAATCAAGGGACACCTTGACATTCCAAAATTGCTGAAGGAAGGGGATATTCAAGTAGCATTTGTCCAACCAAACATCTAGATGGTTATCACCTTTTTGTTTATTATTCCATGTGAGGCTAGTATCAGTGGAGCTACCTATGAGGTCTTGGGTAGTCACAAGATGGAGCCAAGAGTTCCACTCTTGTCCACAAATGGTTTTACCTTTTTTACAATACCTTTTAGTGATGTTGGTCACCACATTAAAGTCTCCCATCAAGATGAGAGTACCAAGAAGGGCAGTCAGCTCCTCCCAACACTTAGTCATAAAGGAAAGACAATTAGCAACATAAGCACTAACAATAGTATAGTCAAAAGAACATTTTAAGGTAAGACCTACCCATTGGTGAGTAGGGCTAAGAAGAACATCTTGGACAAGATGGTCAACAGAGTAGGAGACACCCAGAGTCGTACCTCTTCTCCCTTTGAGGATGATTGGTAGCATACCAATTATGATTGCTCGACACAATTTTGAGATCAAGGGGGAGTCTGGTTCCACTTAATTTAATCTCTTGCAGGTAAATGAAGGTAGTTCTAACAGACAAATCATAAATCCACTTAGAAATGCATTTGGCTCTAACTCGGTTAGAAAGCCTTTTAGTATTATATGAGAGCAATTTGATTTCTTCCATAGAAAAATAACATATAAAACAAGAAAGCATTCAACAAGATCATTTCCTAATCTTCATGGTATGCTTATTCAATGACACCAACTTTCTAAAGATATCTTTCCTTATTTGACTTGAAGTTAACATCCTTCCTTTTAGCTTTAGAAGAATTCTGGTCCAAAGAATCTTTATTTTCTTTCTGAGTTGACTAAAAATCTTCCATGTATGCCATCTCCATGCAATTTTTCCATTTCTAGAGCGTCATGCTCATTGAGTTCTTTGGCAAATCTGTATTAATCTTCGGCAAACAAGGAGTCAGAAGACTTACGTGTAGGTTCAGATCCTAGATCCCACTTAACCATTTTTTTTATTCACAACTTTAGTCCACCCTGACTCTGGATTAGAGCCACCTTCTATTGGAGAGAATGTCCACAAATTGTCCAAAGTGTTGACATGACCTATCAATACTAAGAGGTCTTCAAACCTGTATTACAACAAAGCCATTGCGCGGTGTGGATAAGATGTATAACTTCCACAGTGTCAACAACATTTCAAGTCCGGCTTTCGACGCCAAGACTAAGTCAAGTATTGTTGTTTACTATAATTTCAAAAGTAAAAGTGTGTGGCTACGTGGCTATGCAAAAAGCCTCCCACCGGGATGGTGTAGCTTTGATTCCTTCAATCCGCAATAGGGCATCACAATATGGCTTTTGTAGAAGCATTTTATTTTTTAGCATGAATAAACCAAGCAAGCATCACTTTTGCAGAACTATCAAAACCGATCTTGTTCCTAGCTTTCCTACATGCTTTTCAAAGAGCTTTTGGAAGAGTTCCAATACTATAAAATAAGAGGCTTTGCTTATTGTGAGTATCACTCAAGGAGCTTAAGTGCTCAACTCAAGGAGGAGATCTTCTTGAAGAGAGAGTGTACACACACTCCTAAGGAGGTGATCAACTAGGAGGTGCTATATCTTGGAGGAGGAGTTCTCACACTCTTGGAGGAGTTTTGGTCTACATCTTGGTGATTATTTGGAGGAGATTCTACCAGCTTACCACCAACATCCATTGTTAATTTACTGTGAGTAGCAATTCTATTTCAACTCTTACTTGCACGGTCACTCGTTTCTGATTTAGGTTGATCAAAATTCGGGTTCGAGGTAAAATAGTTCTAAATTGTTTGTATTCTCCATATTCTCACACACACACACTCTTCATACCTCTTAGGTACGCAATCTCTTGTATTTAGTTCCTACTTCTACCTAGATACAGAAATTGTCACTTTGTATCATATTCACACATTGTAATTTGACATTCATATATAGATAGGGTGAGCCTCATAACTTACTGTTACATGTGAAATCTCGTCTATTCTCTCTCTCTATCTCTCACTCATCAATTTTTGAGTCTTAAGGTGTTTATGTTAAGGTTCATTTGTTGGAAGATCATCTAAACTCCTATTTCTACACAACAGGAGGTTAGTGAAGAAGAAGAAACTCTTTCATCATCAAGAGTCCGTACTACTACCATGCTACTTCCTACAAAAGAGTAATCTAGATGGGATTCAAGGGATGCAATTGCACTTTGATATATTTCTATGGGAGTTAAGAGGCATATTATACCCCAGATGAGGTCTTGCAGAACTCTTTTCAAGCTTGGTTGGAGTGGGAGAATCTCTATCAAAGCAGAAACCCTGCTAGGAAAGCTCATCTAAGTAGACAACTAGTCAACACAAGGATGAAAGTTAGTGAATTGGTTCAGACACATATTTTGAAGCTCAAAGATTTACAAGATCAGCTACTAAATGTTGGTGTCAACATTGAAGATGAAGAGATGGTAAACACACTTATAAACTCACTTCCATCTACATACCGTTCTTTTGTTATCTCTTTATCTCTCTCTACAAGAGATAGAGAAATTTTATTTGAAGAGATACAGTTCCTATTACTTCAAGGTGAAGATCAACAGAAGCGTATGGAAGAGAATGATGAAGCCATGTTATCATCATCAAAGGGAAAGAAGAAAAAGGAGCAAAAGATTTAGCAATCCAAGAAGGAAAGTAAGTCTTCTAATCCTAAGTTTTTGAGTGCTACCCCTAATGCTTCCTCTACACCCAAAGAAAAATCATTGACTACATTTGATTCAAAGAAAGGAGTATTCCATTACTGTAAGAAGCGAGGTCATTTCATAGCAGAATGCAGAGCAAGGATTTTCAAGGGGAAGAAGAAAGCATTAGGTAATAGTGTTGAAGATGATTCAAAACCTAAACCTTGAAAGGTAGATTCAAATACACGTGCTACTATTGAAGAGATAGATTTTGATTAGACAAGGCTAAATGCAATCTCAGATAATCCTTGGAGTTTTTTATTCTCGAGCTATTAAACATATGACAGGTTGCAGAAAGGTATTTTCTTCCCTTTCTAACTCTTCAGGTAGAAGAGTGACCATTGCAAATGGTCATGATTTGGGTGTTGTTGGTGTTGGAGAAGTAAACCTTAAGTCTAGAGTAGGTGGAATTTCACAATTTTCAATGTTCTTTATGTTCCATAAATAAAGAAGAATTTGCTCTCTATCTCGACTTTCTTGTGAGACGGTTATAAAGTAGTTTTTAGGAAAGATTCATGTCAGATCCTCTCATGTAATGAGGAACATTGTCTACTTCAAGGTGAAAGCAGAACTGGTATGTTTGTGTCGTCCAAAAATAAGTCATGCTAATGTTTCTAGGTCTACCACACCTAAGGAGAACACGAAGTTAGGGCATGCTAGATTTGGTCATATTAGTTACACAGCTCTCAAGCGTATCAAAGATCAAGGTATGGTGGAGAGTTTTCCTACTTTTACTTTACCAGATGATGCAGAATCATGTGAAGGACGTCTTGAAGGAGAGCTTCACAAACTACCTTTCAAGAAACATGGATTCATCATGGCCACAAGGAGGTAGCAGATCATACATTCACATGTGAATGGTCTGATGAGAACAAATTCTATTCAAGGTTTCACGTACTTTGTTATGTTCATTGATGATTTCTCAAGGTATTTATGGATTTATGGTCTGAAAGTGAAGTCAAAGGTTTTTCCTACTTTCTAGAAGTTCTTAGCTATGGTTGAAAATGAAAGTTAGTCAAAGATCCATATTTTGAGAAGTGATAGAGGAGGACACTACATGTCTAAAGACTTTAAGACTTTTTTAGAAGACAAAGGTATCTCTCATCAGCTCACTATTGCTTACATGCTAGAACAAAATAGTGTTGCAGAGAGAAAGAATATGATGCTTGTTGAGATGATGCGTAGTATGATGTCATCCAAAAGGCTCTCTCCCAAGTTTTGGTTTGATGAAGTACATACAGCTAATCACATTCTCAATAGCTTTTCCACAAAATCTTTGAAGGTCACTACACCTTATGAGGCTTATTATGGGAAGAAGCCCAATGTGAGTTACTTCAAAGTTTTCAGTTCCCCAAATTTTTTTCACATTGAGAAGAAGGATCGTGGTAAGCTTGATGTAAAAGCCATTAAAGCTGTCTTTATTGGTTATGAAATGGAAAGCAAAGGATACAGATTCTATGTTCTAGATATAGGTGATATACTACTTTGACGCAATGTATATATTGTAGAAAGTCAGATTTATGATAAGAAGGACAAGATTCTAGATTTCATAAAGGCAGATAACTATGGATTTTTTAGAAGGACTTTGGATTCTTACATTTCACCATATAAGGGGGTTGATGAACCTTCTCAAACCCTAAGAGATATAGGTGAAGAGAGAATTTCGTTACCTACACCAGTACCTAGTCCTACATCACTACCTCTTATTGTTCCGACTTATGAAGTTGGAGAAGGTTCCAGAGCTCCAAAAGAAAGAGATACTAAAGAACGAGAAGAGATACCACCACTTTTCAAGAATAAGCCAAAGTGGTTATATCAAACATGGAAGGATAGTGGTATATAGGAATACACAAGAACAACTAGAAGTCATACAAGGAGACAACAAGAAGACTAGGTAAATTATGCAGAACATTTTGAGATTCATAACGTTTAGCCCTTATGTCAGTTGAGAATGAACGAGCTAGTGTTCAAGGTGCACTACAAAGTGATATGATTATCACAAGTCCTAGGATTGAGTTCAAGTACAGAGATGAGTGTATCTACAATGAGAAATTATTACAAAGGTTTGAGATGACATATTCCAAGCCTATGTAGACACCTATGGATGTGAACATGTCATTACAATCAGTAGCAGATTTAGAACCATTTGATGTTACATTATACAGTCAAGTAGTTGGTTGCTTGATATATCTATGTAATACACATCCAAACATTGAGTTTGCAGTTTGTCAAGTATACAGGTTCATACACAGTCACCTCAAGATTGTTGGAGACAATGTCCACAAATTGTCCAAAGTGCTGACATGACCTATCAATACTAAGAGATCTTCACACATGTATTACAACAAAGCCATAAGGCGGTGTGGATAAGATGTATGACTCCCATAGTGTCAACCATGTTTGAAGTACGTCTTTTGACACCAATGCTAAGTCAAACTGTTTATTATAATTTCAAAAGCAAAAGCATGTGGCTACATGGCTATCCAAAAAGCCTCCCATTGTGATGGTGTAGGTTCGATTCCCTCAATCCGCAAAAGCGCATCGCAATATGGATTCTGTAGAAGTATTTGACTTTTTAGCATGAATAAACCAAACGACCGTCATTTTTTCGTAATGATCTAAATGGATCGTGTTCGTAGCTTTTCTACATGCTTCTCGAAGAGCTTTTGGAAGAGTTCCAATACTATAAAACAAGAGGCTTGGCTTATTGTGAGTACCACTCAAGGATCGCTCAAGGAGCTTAAGTGCTTTACTCAAGGAGGAGATCTTCTTGAAGAAAGAGTGTTCACATACTCCTGAGGAGGTGATCAACTAGGAGGTGCTTGGAGAAGGAGTTCTCACACTCTTGAAGGAGTTGTGGTCTACATCTAGTGATTATTTGGAGGAGATTATGCAAGCTTACCATCAACATCCATTGTTGATGTATTGTGAGTAGCAAGTCTATTTCAGTTCTTAGTTGCTAGGTCACTTCTTTCTGATTTCGGTTGATCCGAATTTGGGTTTGATGTAAAATAGTTCTAAACTGTTCTTACTCTCCATATTATCACACACACACACTCCTTATACCTCTTAGGCACACAAACTCTTGTATTTAGTTCCTATTTCTACCTAGATACAGAACTTGTCAGTTTGTATCATATTCACACATTGTAATTTGACATTCATATATAGATAGTGTAGGTGAGCCTCATAACTTACCGTTACACTTGAAATCTCGTCTATTCTCTCTCTATCTCTCACTCATCTATTTTTGAGTCTTAAGGTTTGTATGTTAAGGTTCATCTCTTGGAAGATCTTGTAAACATGTGATATATTGTTATTGTGGCCCACTTCCACTCCCAACATATGGTATTCAGACCTTAGAATACCAACATTTGGTATCAGAGCCTAGTTGACATACACCCTTACCAAGATGAGTGACTATAGACTTGAGAATGAAGACAAGCTTGAGGGCATGTCTAATTATTCAATGCGGAGTTTTATGATGATAAATCTGTTAGTATCAAAGGACTTATGGAACATTGTCAATGGCACTTATCCAAGTCCAAGACAAGTCGGAGAAGAGGCTACTTCATCTTCTAGAAGACTTGTTGTTCCTATTTCTACTCAAGAGGAGGCTAGTGAAGAAGAAGAAACTATTTCATCATCAGGAGTCCGTACTACTACCAGGCTACTTCCTACAGAAGAGCAATCTAGATGAGATTCAAGGGATGCACTTGCACTTTCATATAATTCTATGGGAGTTAAGAAGCATATTATACCCCAGATCAAGTCTTGCAGGAGCTTTTATCAAGCTTAGTTGGAGTTAGCTATCAAAGCAGAAACCCTGCTAGGAAAGCTCATCTAAGGAGACAACTAGTCAACACAAGGATGAAAGTTAGTGAATCGGTTCAGACACATATTTTGAAGCTCAAACATTGATGAGATCAGTTACTGAATGTTGGTGTCAATATTGCAGATGAAGAGATGGTAAACACACTTCTAAACTCACTTCCATCTACATACCGTGCTTTTGCTACCTCTTTATCTCAATCTACTAGAGATAGAGAAATTTTATTTGAAGAGCTACAGTTCCTATTACTTCAGGGTGAAGATCAACAAAAGGGTATGGAAGATAATGATGAAGCCATGTTATCATCATCAAAGCGAAAGAAGAAAAAGGAGCAAAAGATTCAGCAATCGAAGAAGGAAAGTAAGTCTTCTAATCCTAAGTTTTCGAGTTCTACCCCTAATGCTTCCTCTACACCCAAAGAAAAATCTTTGACTACATCTGATTCAAAGAAAGGAGTATGCCATTATTGTAAGAAGCCAGGTCATTTCATAGCAGAATGTAGAGCAAGGATTTTCAATGAGAAGAATAAAGCATCATGTAATAGTGTTGAAGATGATTCAAAACCTAAACTTTCAAAGGTAGATTCATATACATGTGCTACTATTGAAGAGATAGCTTTTGATCAGGAAGCATTAAATGCAATCTCAGATAATCCTTGGATTTTTTATTCTCGAGCTACTAAACATATGACAGGTTGCAGAAAGGTATTTTCTTCCCTTTCTAACTCTTCAGGTAGAAGAGTGACCATTGCAGATGGTCATGATTTGGATGTTGTTGGTGTTGGAGAAGTAAACCTTTATTCCAGATTAGGTGGAAATTTCACAATTTCCAATGTTCTTTATGTTCCAGAAATAAAGAAGAATTTGCTCCCTATCTCGACCATTTTGTGAGATGGTTATCAAGTAGTTTTTAAGAAAGATTGATTTAATATCCTCTCACCTAATGAGGAACATTGTTTACTTCAAGGTGAAAATAGAAGTGGTATGTTTGTGTTGTCCAAAATAATTCATGCTAATGTTTCTAGGTCTGCCACACCTAAGGAGAACATGAAGTTATGGCATGCTAGATTTGGTCATATCAGTTACACAACTCTCAAGCGTATCAAAGATCAAGGTATGGTAGAGAGTTTTCCTACTTTCACTTTATGCGATGATGCTGAATCATGTGAAGGACGTCTTGAAGGAAAGCTTCAAAAACTACCTTTCAAGAAACATGGATTGATCATGGCCACAAGGAGGTTGCAGATCATACATTCACATGTGAATGGTCTGATGAGAACAAATTCTATTCAAGGTTTAAGGTACTTTGTTATGTTCATTGATGATTTCTCAAGATATTCATGGATTTATGGTCTTAAAGTGAAGTCAAAGGTTTTCCTACTTTCAAGAAGTTCTTAGCTATGGTTGAAAATGAAAGTCAGTCAAAGATCCAGATTTTTAGAAATGATAGAGGAGGACAATACATGTCTAAAGACTTTAAGTCTTTTTTAGAAGACAAAGGTATCTCTCATCAACTCAGTATTGCTTACACGCTATAACAAAATGGTGTTGCAAAGAGAAAGAATAGGATACTTGTTGAGATGATGCATAGTATGATGCCATCCAAAAGGCTCTCTCCCAAGTTTTGGTTTTATTTAGTACATACAACTAATCACATTCTCAATAGGTCTTCCACAAAAGCTTTGAAGGTCACTACACCTTATGAAGCTTATGTTGATATATTTAGGTAGTGATGTGTGTGAACACACTAGGACCGCCAGGGCACTTTTTTCCCTCTTTAGGAGGTTTTTTTCCCCTGGCTTGTATATATGCCTATTGCCCTAAAGGGCTACTTATCTTTGTACATTCTCTAGTAATACATTCAGTATTATGTGTTGTGCTCCAAGCTTCTTCTCCTTCCTTGTGTTGTTCACGTGCTTCCGCAAATGTCTATCTCCAACAATTGGTATCAGAGCAGGTTATTGCTTCATCTAGGGCACCGTCGACACTCCTCTGGTTGCAGTCTCAGAATTGCACGAATTCTGGTGAGCATACTCAGCGTGTTTTTGAGATCAAAACAGCTTTGCTGTGTGGTGCCAAAATCACGATCTGAGCTTGTTTCGGCCTCCAAAAGCACTATCGCAATGCTTATGTAGGCTATTTTGTCTTTTTATGCCAAAGGTATATACCTATTTCTGTTTGGCAATATAAGCCTCTCGAAGTCTGCTACAGATTTAACAGAACTCATTTGGGCAGTTCCGTTCAAACTTTTGAGATACAGTCAATTTCGTGCATCAAGGTATTTTAGTCACTTCCCATGGCTGAAAGCAGTGATGTATTTTGTATGTTGGCTGTTGAGGATAAGTTGGATGGTACCAACTACTTGTTGTGGGATTATATGATGCGACATCTATTGGTTGCATAAGGACTATGGAACATTGTGCAGGGTGTTGAAAAACGTCCTATGACGCCTACAATTGTTACAATAGCAGGTACTGAAGTTGATACAAAAGGTGTCAAAGATGATGATATTCTGCATATTCATGTTTGTGTTGTGGTTTCTACTGCACCTACTAGAGAGTAGATTCATTGGGATGGCAGAGATGCCTAGGCACATGCATTGATAGCTTTGTCTATCGAAGGTGCCATTATTCCTTTGAAAACAGTTGGAGAGTGAGCACATGAATGAAGGTGAGTCAATGGACAATTTTCTAACAAAGATGAAAGACTTGAAGGAACACTTGATTTCTATTGATGAGGTTATACCAGATAGCTCACTTGTGCAAACCATTCTGAATGGTCTTCCTGATTCATATCAGAGTTTTCCTTCTACTCTTCGATTGATGATGGAAGGCAATCCAAATGCCTTGTCATTTGAGGAGTTAGTCTCTGTTCCCTTTCAGGAGGATTAGTCCAAGCAAAGTAGGTCCATTATGCATGTTGCATATCAAGCTTTTCTTGCTAGTCAGAAGAGCAAAGGAAAATAGAGCTCTTCGACTAGTAAGCAGAAATCTGCCCACACAATTGAAGAAACAAAGATGATAAGAAATCAGAAAAGCACAAATTTTTTTGAAAGTACTGTAAAGGAAATGATCATATCATAAAGAACTTCCAAAACTAGTTGCTAAAGAGGCAAAGAAGAAAGAGGCTGGAATGATTGTTGCAAAGGCCTCTACACCAAAAATTAAGTATGCTAATCTTGTTTAGGAAGAAGAATGGTCATTTACTACTATTTGCAGTTTTGACCCATCTTCTCATGAGTAGTGCATGTCTGTAGTAGACTCAGATGTTTGGTACTTTGACACTGGGGCGACCAAACATATTACCTTGCAGTGCAGTTTCTTCTCTTCACTAGAGACTTCCCCTACAGGGAATACGGTTACATGCACGATCAAGAAAAATATGTTATCAATTTCTACATTAGCTAAGATTGGCTTGGTTATGAAATTTGTTGATGACAGATGTACAGTTCATGATCTTCCAATGGTGATGTGATTATTGCTTTTCGCATTTAATGTCGTGGGCTGTGTAAGCTCATAGACTATAAAAGATCTCTAAATGATTCTGCATGTGCAATACATTATTCTTAGGCAATGTCAGATGCAAAGCTTTGGCATGCACACTTCGGTCATCTGAATTTTGCTAGTTTGCTACGCCTGCAGAAATCTGAAATGGTGTCCTCTTTGCAAAAACTTAAGGCACCTCGAAAACATGTTTGTGAAGGCTGTATTTTGGGCAAAATGCAGTGTTCCTCATTTACAAAAGATGGTTCAGTTCGAGATACTCAGAAATTGTAGCTTGTACATAGTGATGTCTATGGTCCTATGCAGACACCTTCTTTTGGAAATTATCTTTACTTCATGACTTTCATTGATGCTTTTTCCAGGCATGCATGGGTATATCCATTGAAGGCAAAGTCCGACGTGTTCATGTGCTTCAAACAGTTTTTGGTTTTGGTTGAAAATCTGTGAGCATGTAAAATGGGCACCCTCCGTTCAGATCGAGGGGGGGGAGGGGGATATATGTCTTCTGATTTTAATGCATTTCTAGCTGAACGTGGGATAAAACACCAGTGTATAGTGTCGTATACACCTCAACAAAATAGAATTTCTAAATGAAAGAATAGGTCACTCATGGAGATGACGAGTTGTATGGTCAAGAGGCAGGCTTTACCACATAGTTTCTGGCTTGAGGTTGTCATGTGTGCAGCATATGTACTTAACAAGTGTCCCACTAAAGCGTTGTAGTCTATCACTCCATATGAGGTTGGCATGATCGCAAGTCATCTCTTGCTCATCTGCGTGTTTTTGGTTGTTTGGCATATGCATTAGTGCCTAACAACATCGCAAAAAAATTGATGATAAAGTAGTAAAATGTATTCTTGTTGGGTACAATTCTGAAAGTAAAGGCTATCATGTGTATCATCCACAAACTAAACGCATTCTGGTTAGCCGTGATGTTGTTTTTGTGGAAGATGTTATTCAGCAATTGCTTTCATGTACTAAGGAGACATCTGTTAGCTCCAAAGACATGTATGATACTTTGCTGCCTCTTTTTACAGGTGGATAGTCTAGTGCTGGTCCTAA
Organism: Ceratopteris richardii; assembly: GCA_020310875.1. Classification (NCBI taxonomy): domain Eukaryota; kingdom Viridiplantae; phylum Streptophyta; class Polypodiopsida; order Polypodiales; family Pteridaceae; genus Ceratopteris; species Ceratopteris richardii. The sequence goes on from CM035426.1 coordinate 116,583,169, forward strand.
TGAGGCAACTTCTCAGCCTTTGCAGGTTTCATGTGATGATGCAGATCATTCCATTTCTAATGCAGATTTACATGATGCACTTATTGATGAGAGAGTTGATATTGAGGAGGCAAGAACTATGCCAAAATGGCTGGTGCAATCTTTGCGTGACAGCAAATTAGATGCACCTCTGTCATATCGTACTCGATCAGGCTCTCATAGTGCCTCTTTTGCATTAGATTGCTATGCTATGGTTGCATTTAGTCCATGTGATGAGACTGAGCCTGTTTTGTTTGATGAAGCACAAAATTCAGAAAATTGGATGGCTGCTATGCAATCTGAATATGATGCCATAATGAAGAATGGTACTTGGTCTTTATGTGACTTGCCTCCTCGCAAGAAGGCCATTGGCACTAAGTGGGTATACAATCTGAAGTGTAAACATGGTGGTACAGTTGACAGGTATAAGGCTAGGCTCGTTGCAAAGGGTTATGCATAGGAAACAGGCATTGATTTTGATGAGACCTTTGCACCTACTTGCCGAATGACTACTCATCATGATTGGAATGTACATTAGTTTGATATCAAAACAACATTTATGAATGGCGACTTGCATGAAGAAGTGTATGTTTTTCAGCCTCGTGGCTTTGTGCAGAAAGGGCATGAGAACTAGGTGTGCAGGTTAAAGGAGGCATTATATGGCTTAAAGCAAGCACCACATGCTTGGTATGAAAAGATACATGCCAATCTTATTGCACATGAAAATAGAGAGTTAGAAAAAATCCATGTTCATGCCATATCTCATGTCTTTTTTGGACCTTTGAGAAGGCTTCGAGGATTGAGAAACATCTCATGTAACATAATGTTCTTATTTTCCAAGACCTTATGTCAAATTCTTCAAAAGAAAAATTAAAGAAAAACGTTTTCAATTATATCGTCTAGTCACACAAGAAATTTGGAAAACTATATGAAGAATTACACTCTCGAGGCTATTTGCATCGTATATCCATATGTTGAGAATATGATTAATTCTGAAAATTAATAATTTATATGTGCCTTTTTTGTAATATATTATGCTCTATTTTCAGAGGTCACTAGAGTGTGATAACTATATGCCTCCACAAAACCACGTATTGTTCATGTATTCCTTGCAATCATTCAATATTTCTCTAAAAGCAAAAAGATCTGATCTTCAACATGTACTCCAGATTACCAAGATACAAAGAATGTTGTATGGAAATTATATTGATTACATGAAGTATGCAGATGCATATGATTTATGGATGAAGCTAGTTCCGATTGATTAAGACATGGATTGGAATGAGAAATTTCGGCTAAAACCTAAGGGGCAATCTTTGAAAAAAAATTAAAACCTGAGCGAATTGGAGTACAAACAAAATTCATTAAGTGAAGAACTAAAGGAGATGATTAAAACTTAGTACAAGTTAGTACAAGTTATGGAACGCCTTGTTAGGGTCCAAATTAACAAAGGTGAATTTTCTGATAATATCTGCATATTGGACCTGTCTTTCTAGACACTGTTCTCTACTCACATGCGCTAAAAGCAATGAGAGAATAAATAGATCGCGAAGGAACATGGGTATATGAGATTGATATCCATGATGTCAGGGAGGAGCTCCAGGGACGGAATCCTTTTATGATTTAGAAAAAAGTAATTGACAAAAATACTTGCGATCGTACATGCCTTCAAGAAGAATATACTACCAAAGCTAATCAGCTATATCCACTCCTGTTGAAAATACCATGTGATACCCTCATATAATGTCCCGCAGTTTTATCGATATGAACCTACACATTCCAGTCGGCAAGATCGATGTCTACTTGGCTTTTACGTACGCGTGAGAATTGTCCCTGACATGGATCTGTCTGCGAGGGTAGGCAGCTGTACCTCTTGTAGCAGACCATGCTAACGAGTATAGGCAGCTGTATACAAGCACCTGTATCTGCAGCAAAGAAGCTTTTTCTACAGAGAAGGCACAAGCTGGACCTCTGATGCGTTTAGAGAGAGAGAGAGAGAGAGAGAGAGAGAGAGAGAGAGAGGATGCTATGGTTACGTGTAAGTATGCCACGAGAAACAAGAAGACGCATAAAGATGCAGACAATCTAGAGAAACAGTGGTCTTCAACTGGACAATCTCGTCGACAAGATTATAGAGAACACTTTGGTTGATATCAATGCAGTATGCCATATTACGATAAAAGCGATGTTAGGAGAAGCAATATGGAGTTTTCATTTCGGTAGTATCCTTTTCACGTTGACGGTCGGCACTCGCTGTCTTGATGACTCGAATAGTGAGTTCCGCAGATAGTGTAGGAATGTCTGATGCTCGCGGAACAATGCACATTCCATGAGTACGCATCGACAGCGAGAGGACATTTACATTGAAATGGCAACGATTATCGATAACAGTTTCATCCAAATCGTAGCCTTTACAAGAAGCAAGATTGACGTTGCCTTTCATGGCTTCTAGATTCATTTGTTCATTTACTTTGCGATCATCTGATGCACGACTATCAATCCAGATTCCACGAGCAAACTTGACCGGAAAAAAGCTCCATGTGCCGCGCTTCCCCAGAGAGATGAGGGTCAAGGCGAGAGAGCCGCCGTGCGAAGACACGACTCATAATCTTTAGACAGCCGCACTCGCTGATTCTGTTTCGAAAGCGATTGATGGGAAGTGCAGTACTCCTGGCAATCTATGGCTTTTGCCGTCTTCAGGTACAACACAGTACGATGTGCAGGTCAGCGATGTCGGGCTGCGGACAACCTTTTCTCGAGCTCTGCAAGCAACTAGTGACCACTTACAACGGATCCCCTGTCCTTGCTCTACGTTCGGTATTTTCGTCGAGCCCTGATTGCAGCAATGCCCTCATTTGCGATATGCTTTCCCTTTTTCAGGCCGAAAAGGGGCCATGAGAGATGCTCCTTGCCCATGAAGCGTACAACTTTGCGCAGGAGTACCTTTCAAGTAATTCAATCTTACCTGAGAGAGAATCTAGTTGACAATGGTACGAGAACATATGGAGCTTATTTTTCCTACCCAACGTGACCCTGTTCATGTCGTTGAATGAAAGCTTCATACGAAATTTTCAGAAGGCCATCTCCAATTGCTAGTTTCTTCAATAAGGACCCGGTTAGAGGAATAGAATGCACTAGAAATCTGATATTAATATCGTCCTAAATGAAGCTCAAGGACATGTCTAAAAGTATCCGGGACTTTGGAGTTAGATTGACCAATCTATTCATAATAAAGGTGGATATGAGGAACTTTTTATCTAGCTTAAAAGAAAAATCAAGGATACTTTTTTTGTAATGTTGTGTCTTTGAAGTTTCTTCAATTAGTTAAAAGTTGAAATTATAGTCTAAGCTTCATTCCTATGGTCAAAAGATTGATGTAGAACGTAACTTTTTCCTTTTACCTGGAAAAAGTTTCCATTTATGTTTTCTTCTTTTTATTTCTGGTGACAAGCCTTTTGTTACGATACCTTGTTTTCCAAATATATATTGACATTTTATATTAGGATTCATCTTTGGGAAGGCAATAATTAGCTCACCTTTGAAAATAGGTTTTGAGATTCTTGTAGATCCAATAAATTATTGCTTCCCTTGTGTAATAGACAAATGTTTCACTTCAGCCTACTATGCATATTTCTCCCCCTCCCTCGTTTTAAGCATAAATAGTTTTGAGTCATTTTCTCATTCCTTTCCATGTCTTTATGCAAGGGTTCCAGAGAGAGAGAGTTGGAAGTGGTTTTCCTTTTTGCTTGCTTTGAGGATTCTATCATGTATGTTGGGTTGTATTCTTCCTTGAACTCAATGGTACCTCTTGTACATCCTTGACTTCACTTTTGGCTGTTATTTCTTAGCAATTATGGCTTCCTCTATCTTATGGTACCTTCTTTGAATTAGTAACACGTAGCATACCCAATTTTACTTCCATAGAAGCTCAGAGATTAGGCACTTTCTTACACTTCTTTATGGCCTTTATAGGATTTTTCTCTGTAAGTTGTCATAGCAATGCTCATATCAATTTAATAATCTGAGCTCATGAACTTTGCGCAAAAAAAAAACTTGACTTGCTTCCTTCTATTTCCTTCTATAACAAATCTTACAGGCTACATATTATATTTGAATTATGTTGTCTTTGCATACTTGGAAAAATTAGTATGGCTCAAGAGAAATGGACTTTATCATATGTTTTAGCTCTTGCGTGAGAGATTTTTCCCATAGGTGTCATAATTTCCATGAATATTTCATGCTTGTAGAATTGAACACGGCTAAGCATTCACAATTCCTCTCCTTTAGATCTTCTTATTTTTTCTATTAGCTTCTTAACATATATGGTATCTATAATTTGGGTACAAGTTGAACTTATCTCATTTTTAAAACTTCTCCCTTTCTTTATTTCCTTGTTAAAGCTACTCGGGGCCAACATGATGTTCTTTTCGCTTTCTTTTTTGCATTGTGTGGTCATGTTGACTCTAATGGGGCTCAAACTTATTTGTATACATAAGACCGTATTCTTTGTATATTCTATTATGTCTAAGTTCATTTATGCACAAGGAATCTTTATACAATCTTATTAATATTTACTCTCTACTATTAAGCTCTCATGGCCAACACAATTGCATGAAAATTTATGGAGACGGATCAAAAAAAGTTTGATCCCTAACTTTTGCACCATGTAATCGTGTTGTTGATGAGGGCTTCATAGAAGAGAAGAATGGTTAATAATCTCTTATCAAGATTCTCTGTGCACAAAGAAACTTGGAAAGTGCAGTATAAAGAAAGGATATTTTATCCATGTCTGAATTTCATGCCAAAGTCAACAACTTGAAACAATCTATCTGTCTGTAAATGTTTTGGTGTAGTTCATCAAATGAAGATATTCTATGTAAATGCAAGAAAATTAATGTTTATCAAATTATGACCAACCAAGACTTCTGTGAACTATGGCTTTACTCAGGAAATTCTGCTTTACAAAACTCACTCATTAACTTATGAAGTGATTCACATTTTCTATAAAAATTCGACACAACATCCTCCTAATGTTTATGCAACTATTCCAAGTGAATGTTCTTAAAAAAAAGTTTACAAAAGTTCAAATTTACTTCAACAAGTAAACATACTTCTAAAACAGGATTTCTCTGCAAGCGACTTTCACATATGCAACTTTAAAGACATAATTCTCACAATCTAGACCCATTTGATCAAATCTTTTGGACATAGATTGCTTACCTTCCAACTTAAAGTTTGAATGCTTATTTGTGCAAAACATGCACTATAGGCTGAGATCTGATCAAATCTTTGACCATCAAGATTGCACCTGTTTTAGGAGTCACTTATCATCTATTACACGTATGAATGTTTCTACGATTAGACTCTCAAAACTTGACTATAGATGCGTCAACTATAGACTTAGACACACACAAAAGTATTTCTCAATTGATTAAGCACAAGAGAAGAAGGAAGAGAAACATCAAGGTGCAACTTCTTGAAAGACTTCTTCTATTCTGACAAGAAGTATATCTGATGAATCTTACACATTCAACTTATAATCTAATCATCCATATCTCATCTAGTCTTCATCTCTCATATATATCATGTCCGTATATAGATGGATGGATGGATGGATGGATGGATGGATGGATAGATAGATAGATAGATAGATAGATAGATAGATAGATAGATAGATAGATAGATAGATAGATAGATAGATAGATAGATAGATACATAGATAGATAGATAGATAGATAGATAGATGGATAGATAGATAGATAGATAGATAGATAGATAGATAGATAGATAGATAGATAGATAGATAGATAGGTAGACACTACAACATATGAGGGGCATACCGATGTTGCCCATACCGACGGTCACCCCTCGGCGTCAGTATGACCATTGAAAATGTTTGAAAAACCATGGATGCAATACCGACGGTCATTTAATCGTCGGTATGCATGGCATCGGTATGAGCGACGGTATAGGCGTCGGTACTTTACTGTAAGTTACCGGCGCTTATACCGACGCTTATACCGCAACTTTTAATCGGGCCCGAGAGCAAAAATTTGACATCTGCTTGCATTTTGAACCAAAGTTTGCTACTGTCGAGTTTGCGCGGGTGAACTACATTCCGAACCTATTGTGTACACACATCTCTCTCTTTCTCTATCTCTCTCTCTCTCTCTCTCTCTCTCTCTCTCTCTCTCTTTCTCTATATCTTTGTTTCTCTAGATCTGAAATTTTGGTAAAAAATGCACATAGTATAGCACCCTTTCTCTTTCTTTGTGTTTTCCCTTTTCTAATTTCTCTTCTCTTTCGTTTTGCAGGAGCTTTTTGGCATCAAATCTTTGGAATTTGACGAAGGGCAACATTAACTGGACCTTGATGACAACGCTCCAAACAATTACATCGATGTAAGTGATTGTTTTGTTTTCGATTGATATAGAGTGAGATAGAGAGAGAGATGAAAGAAAGAGAGAGATCTAGGCAAACATAAAGAGAGAGAGAGAGAGAAAGAAAGAGAGAGAGAAAGAAAGAGAGAGAGAAAGAAAGAGAGAGAAAAAGAAAGAGAGAGAGATGAAAGAGAAATATAGAGAGAGAGTGAAAGAGAGAGAGATGAAATAGAAAGAGAATGAGATAGAGAGAGAGATGCATACATACATACACAAACATATGCATACACATACTCACATACACACATGCATATTACATACACACTCACATACATATTACATACATACATGCATATACATACCCATAAATTTTACATACTCACATGCAGACACACATATACATACATACATGCATATTACATACAAACATGCATATTACATACACACATGCATATTAGATACACACATGCATATTAGATACACACATGCATATACATACACGCACATATTCATTCTCATACTCACATACATACATATATTTATACACACATATACATACACACATGTACACACACACATGTATACATACACACATGCATATGCATACATACATACACACATATTTGCATGTACACACACACATACATACATACACACTCACATATGTATA